>JAVJGI010000050.1:933879-986132 GCA_035590275.1 Ibycter americanus | reverse complement strand
AAAAAAAAAAAAACGGGGGGGTGGGTTGCGGGGGAGAGTGAATTGAATTGAATACTTAGTTCTCTTAAAAACTTTACTTGAAGAGTCTCAGAGCGGAGAATAGCATATATGAAAATATTTCACTCATTTCTAAGGAAATTACCTTGACTTACCTTTACCGAAAAAATAATTTTGCGTGAGTTTTCACACGTGTTCTATACCAGAGATCCGGCTTGGTTCATTAACGTTTAGGACTGTCCTAGCCTTGGAAAACTCTCCTTCCTGCTAGAGATGAAACATCCACTAGAGGCCAGGTTTTATTTTCATTGTCTTATTTGTGAAGGATATAATGATTACAAGCAGCCTGTGTTAGTAACAAAATAGAGGAAGCAAGAGAGACTTTGTTCCAGCCAAACAGGCCATTTAAGAAACAAATCCATAACTTATTAGTTTCGCATGGGCTAGAGCTTGAGAAAGAAAATAAACAAATCCTCTTAAAATCCCCTTCATACAACCACTAAGTCCAGAATTTGTACAGACTGACCATATTTAGGAGAGTTCAGAAGCAATGTACTCTGCCCAGTCACTGTATTTAGAGGTAGTGCTAAAGGTGACCTGTAAAAGATTTGTAATATCCTTTTTTGCTTCTTTACGCTGCATGAAAAACTGAGTGGTTAGGGCAAGAATTCAATATGAAAGTTGAGTGCTATGTTTGACACTAATTTATGTGGTAGAAGCAAGTCTCGTATTTGAATGTGCTTCAGAATTTTCAGTGGTAAGAACGGGGGTGGTCTGTTACCATCCCCTGGAGTGTGCTTTGCAAGTTGCAGGTGGAAGGGGTTATAAGGAAGGCTAAAATGTGTGTGGGCATGGGAGCAGGAAGGAACACTGCTTGTTTATCTAAAAACATTAAATATTTGATACTCTCTTGATTGAAAGTTTCTTGAAAAATATGAAAATAGGAGTAAGATTTCTTAGTGTTCTTCTCAAAGAACAGATCTTGGCTCTATTAACCACATAATTTTTTCCTAGTCTGTAATGTACTGAACTAAGCAAATACCAACTAAAAGGCATGGTTTGTGTTCATGAATTTGTACTCTCTTTACCTCTGTATACCTTGGTTTTGGGGCTTTATTTTTTTGTTTTTAAACATTCTTCAGTCCTTTCTGGAGCCTGTTAATAAAAAAAGGTGGGGGTGGGGGGAAAGGCTGTATTGCTGCCTGAGGGGAAAAGAAAATAAATCAACCTTCTAGAAGAGAGAAGCAGCAGTTCTTAAAGCTGCTTGAATCCTTTCTAAAGAAGCAAAAGAGGAAACAAACATGTCTTCTTTACAGGTTGCCTTTAAGATCCCCGACTCTAGGGTGTACACTATATACTGGACATTTCTTGAATCTTGGTGTTTTCTGTCTAATGTGAGAGATGGAGATTCTTTCTGCACACCAGCTGCAGTGAGTTTTGGGGAGGGACTGAGGACATTATGTTAACAGGGAATGAATCTCAGCTCCTGGGTGATGGAAGTTGGTGACAATTGTGATGTTCAGCCCTGAGGCAAGGATTGTTGGGTATGATACATTTAAGCCACCTTTTCTTTACTGGCTGGATCATCAACCAGCTTGTGGCATGAGAAACTCAATTTGGTTGTGTGTGTGTGTGTGGTTTTTTTTTTTTTTTTTAAACTGGAATAGAAATGCTGGTGTCAACAGCCTGCCCAAAGTTGGGCACGGGAAAGGCCTACAGTTAGGTTGTAGCTCCAGTGGCTACTAACCTCCTCTCATTCTGTAGCACAGATGAATAGCATATGATTCCAATGAGGAAGCAGGTTGGTTTAGCCAGTGAAAGCGAAATTTAAGAAATCAAACAGTACATAAAAAACAAAGGAGGCAGAGTTTGTTGGAAATGGTATCTTGCAAATCAGTGCATCAGCACTGGTTAATTGCCTCAGCACCTGTGAACCAATGCAGGGAGATCACTGCACAGATATGTACAATCCTGCTCTCAAAAGAGCCAATTTCTTCTTAGAATTGCCATCTTTCCACTGCCTGCAGCTCATGCACCTTCCAGCCTGACAGTTCATAGAATCCCTGATTTCAGCAATGAGCTTTCGCTTCTGTACAGCAAAGAAATATGTCCCTAGTGCAACTGCTTCTACTCATGTGCGTCTCAGAACTGGGAGGAAAGCAGTTTCAAAATCAACTTGCCACGTTCCCCCCTTTTTTTCCCCCCTCCACTTAAAGTTGTTTCAGCTTCTGCAAGTTTCTATGGCTTGTGTGCCATATGATGTGGTAAAGAAACTGCAGAAGGAATAAACTGTCCACTGCACAGAAAGTTAAAAAACAAAATGGAAAGGTGTAAAAAGAAATTAAAAAGGAAAGCAGCAACCTCCCATGCTGGCCCAGTTGCTTTTGTGGGCTCCAGACATAAACTTGCGGCAGTAGAAAATCTGTTTGCTGTTCTCCGAGTCCTTATCTCTCTCCTTTGTAGTCAGACCTGGAATGATGATGCAAGCTGCTTACCAGGAGTTGTCCCTACTGCTCACTGATGCCATGCTCCCATGCTACCCTGGCCTGCTCTTCCTTTCCACCACTCACTGGTTGGGACACTTTACGATGCAATGGGCGGTGTTTGTCATCATCTTCAATTATCATCCCCTCCTCGTTCTCCATGTTTGGCAGCCGGGAGTGGTAAGGTTTGGGGGGTAGAGCAGGAGGGTCCATGGTGTCCTGAGGAATGACTCCAGATGGAGCAGAGTGGCTTCGGCATGGCTGGGATTTGAGTGACTCTAGGACATCAGGCTCAGAGAGACTGTACCTGACAGGGAGGTAGGGTGTCTCTAGGTCTTCATCAGTGTTCCAGGCCTGGCTGGGGACAGAATCCATGGTGTCTGTGCGAGGAGGTGGTTCAGAAGAATGTCCAAAATTGCTCTCGCTTAAGGAAGAGACACCACTGCTGGCACTGCCAGATAAAGTGGAGTTACTTCCATCTAGACCAGACTGCGGACTGGTGGGTGATGCAGGGATAGGATGAAGAGGGGACTGTTTGGAGAAAAACAAAACCAAGTTAAAATTGACAAAGGAGGCAATGCTGCATCTTATGTGTTGTTCCACATTTCAGCTTTTGACAGTGATGTTAACAACGGTACATTTCCATTTATGTTCAAAATGTCGATGATTATTGGTTTATATGCGCACTCTCCTGACCTGTATGGAATTACCTGCTCTGGGCAGACAACCACGCGTAACCGTGTTGTCTGTCTGTAACCGGACTGTTAAACAGTAGTTGAGGTGATAATAAGGGTGCCTGAAATCACAGCATATGATGCAAGGAAGGAAAGTGGAAGGGCCTACAACACACATAACTTATTTCTATAGAATTCAACCCTGGAATAGGTTGTGAGGTTTCAGTGAATTTTCTCACGTGTAAGTTACTAGCGTGTTAAAAATAGTGTTGCTGTATTCAAAAGCTGCTTGGTGGGAGCAGAGGAGGGGGATTCCTTCAGGAGCGTATTATTTTCCTTCTACATCCCTGTCTGCTCTCCTGCCATTTCCTTTTTACCTTGCGCAGCGTTCGTGCAGGCAGTGCTGGAGGAGCATCACTGAGCTGGTGATGGAAGGCATCAAAGTGCAGTGAGTAGTGTCCTGGAATGAGACAAGGATCAGAAATGCAGACTTGTGCTGCCTCACTGCAGCGAAAGAGCTGGGGTTTTACACTCTGTAATGCCAGGTAACAGCTCCAAATGCTGGTAACTCCACTCCGACTGAGGGCTTCCTTTCTCATAAGATACTGTGGAGTGCATCTGTCACACACACCAAATGCTAACGAGAAGGTAAGTGCAGTGATAGATTTCCACCTGCCCCTGTTATCAAGGATCTCATGGCAAGGCAACAGGCTCATAAACAATGAACATTTGAAGTTTTGTTTAATATGTTTGTAACCTTAAATTACCGCTGAAGATGGTCATTGGCAAGAAGCCAGGCCAAGCTTCAACACTCACACATCTAATTCTAGTCCCAGAATACACCCAAGTCCATATTACTATAAGGACTGCAAAAAATACGAAGATTTTGGGGAAAAAAAAATTTAAAAAATTGAAAACTTTGTCCAGTGCTAACCTAGCAGACCAGGAAAGACTTCAGGTTTTTGTTGCTGATTGTTTTTAGGTGGTCTAGATTTACCTCTGCATGACTGCAGGCGTTATGCAGCAGGCCTACTGGGCATTTCCTTACCATGGGGCAGGCTTCGGGGAGGCACTGGTGGGGCCAAGATGCTCCCAACGTGGGCAGACAGGAATGGCAGGGCCTCTCTGGTTCCGCTGTCTAGGCTCCAGCTACTGGGCGCTGCTGGCACAGCTGAAGGATTGAAACAGATTCAACTTGGGTAACATAACAGGGAGTTTGTGGGGCCAGAAGGACTGGCTTTCTGGTGTGCTCTTTAGCAGTAAAGAGACAGATTGTAGGGACTTGGAGAATGGTAGGGTTGAAGGCATACAAAGACATCGTCTAGACTACAGTGTGTTAAGATTATAGGTTGCTTTGTTAAGGAAGCAAGAGTTAGGTGGTCGTAGTGTTAGTCTGCCCATCTCCCTTCCATGGCCCCCTTGGCTCATTTCTAGCAAAGCTGAAGAGCAGCAGAACTCTGCTAGGGTTTTTGTTGTTTGTTTCGGGTTGGATTTTTTTTTTTTTTTTTTTGCAAACCAGTGAGTAAGTAAAAATGAAATCTCACTGATGGAATGGCAGCTGGATCTTAGTTGTAAGCTGTTCTGCTTTGTGGTAAACGATGCAGAAGAATGTGTGGTGTTGCTGCACTAGAGCAGCTAAGTGAAGACTGAATGATGGACATGAGGGAGATGACACCTCAATCTGTTACAGAAGACATACGACGTTAAAGCCCTGATTTACTAAGCTACAGAGCTGATCAAGAATTTTGATCACAAAATTCCTTGTATTACAAAGTCACCTAAAGAGATCAAGTCTTTGTGAATGAGGCAGTATAGAGAGAGGAAGGTTTTCCTCATATAACAGATACTGAGCATGATCTTAATGAATTTATTTTTTTTTGTAGAACTAAAAGGTGCTTTTTTCTAACATGAAAAATTTTCAAGATCTTGAGAATTCTGTCAACCTTAAACATTATTAAAATGCACCTTCCCTTCTTCCAAACAAACTGGAAGACTTAATTTATTCTGAGAAGACAGACATGCAATAATTGTATGTTTATTTAAAAACAAATAGCTATTTCTTCAGATTAGCAAAGAAAAGGAAAAACGCAAAGTAATTCAGTGAGCCTACCAAAGAAAACTGAGATAAAAGCTTTTTTCCATCTTCAGTTTGGAAAATGGAAGCCTGGAGAAATAAACATGGAGTTTGACATCTGAAGAGGATTTCTCCTTAATTAAAATGCCTGTAGCCATTTTTGGTGTGTTTCTTCTCTAAAATGACTTTGAAAGGTTTGTTTGTTTTTTTTTCTCCTTAGTTCATGAATTAGCATGAACACGGGCTCCCCAAGGCCTAAAATTCCCTAAAGTAAAAAACATCATAAAGTGACAGCTTCGTAAGACGAACAAAACCCATAAAAATATAAAAGTAAATGTTGTTTTTAAAGAGAGACCTTCAGATTGAGAAAGGCATACTGAGAAGACACTAAAAGTCCCGACAGGGAACAGGTATAAACCAAGGGCTACATCTCAACACAAGTAATGTGGCTTCAGATGAATTTTCTGAGCGTCCCTGTACACGTGCCAGAGTGCTCTAATTTGCACTACTCCAATTAGTGTTAGAAGGCTAAAACAGAGGGACAAGATGCAAACAATGCCAGCTATGCTACTCTCTCCTGCAGTATACCAGCATCAAGTGAAAAGGACTGAACAAAACCTGACTTGCTTGGCCTGTAAAATGACTGTTGTACTTGTTTGGTTGTGCTTTTTTTCAGTTGGTGGTGGGTTTTTTTGTTTGGTTTTTTTTGTTGTTGTTGTTCTGTTCTGTTTTTTAGTATTTGAGCACTGAGACGCAGTAGAAGGATGTAAAGAAGAGAACATGCTACCCCAGTGCATAATCCATTTATGCTTTATTAGTGTTCCCTCATTCATGGCTGTTTGAGTATTTAGAAGTGCTGGAAATCATTCTAAGGTCAGATGGTGTTGGAGAGTGGCTGCTGCTTGTTAAAACCAGCGTTTTATCCAAAATGCTTCAGGGAGGAATCTAACCAGGGAGGTCCTAGTGCCCTGTCCTAGCCCATCTCTCTTTTCGTAACAGTGTTCAGTGGCTCAGTAGCCAAGTTTAATTAGCAGGGCAGGGAAGCTGCCTTTGAACCATTCTGCTCTGGGCGACTGATGTCACCCTGCTGTCAATGAGAATTACTGGGCAGAGCTTCTGACACAGTAGGGAAGGGGGTGGGTAAATTCACAGGGCATAACTGTTAACAAAAACCAAGGCAGATGGCATCCTGACTTAAAAAGAATGATGAATGTTCAAGGGCTGCAAAAAATGCCTGTAACTGCATTTATGCTACCAACCTGGCTGAAGAGCTGGGATTCCCACCACACCATCCCCTAAGAACAATTACTGAATATCATCTGTGTCTTTCCTGGCTTCTTTAGGCATCTGAAGGGGATTCTGTCTTTGATCCCATTCTCTTTGTGCTGTATACTACACTCTTGCATAATATTGCCCACAAATACAAATTCAAGTATTTTTCCTAGATAGGTAATAAATATTTCTCTGCCTTCCTTTTCCAGATCTTTCTCCTGTCCAGTATAAAGATCTCACCACTTCTGTCATATGTTCAGTTCAGCCTAACACAGATAAGATGGAGCTCTTAATCTCTTGCCCCCGAGTCTTAACTCTCCGTTGTCATCATTCATTATTGTCATCAAGTCATCATTCTGCCATTTATTCAGAACTGTATGCTGGCCTTTGGTTTCAGTCTGGACCGCTCCGTAAGGCTGTCACATTGTTAAAGCAGTGGATTCTGATTTATTAGAAATTCTAAAATGAAATCCAGATTTTTTTCAAAAAGGTAATTTAGTTCAGGCACAGTTACTGAAACAAAAATACTGATAAAAGTCTAATGGAGCGCGTTATATAGGTTAGACTAGAGAGTTGTGCTGGTCTTTCCTGGCCTTAAAAATCTTTTAAGATACCATCTTTCCCAGCCATACATGTGACTGTTGCTTGCTTAGGCAGCCTCCTTGTTTCAGATTTTGACTCATGAATTTTGCCCTCTTCTGCTTTTTCAGAATGCTGCCTTTCAGATAAATTTTTGAGCCCATCGCTTTGTCCATGGCACCCCGTTTCGCAAGCTTCTCCTTTTCTGTTACAGCAAACAAACTCTGTGTCTTCTTTCATGTGTTTTTCTGCAAGGGCTTTGCCTAGTTTTTTCAAAGCAATGAGTTAAAAAAGCATACATTCCTAATGATAAACGTTAATAAATATAAAGCTACCTTAGAGAGGGATTACAAGAAATGTTAATATTTTGAACAATAAATGCATATTAAAAGAAGTATTTATCTCATTATTTAAAAATACAGTCCAAATCTTGCACTCTTCTTTCAGATAACTTCTCATTTGCTGCTTTGGAAGTTTTGCTTGATAAAGGCTGCAGGATTTGTTTCAGTAACAAAATGCTAAACTTAGAAGGCTTTCTGAAATAAAGAGGTTTGTGCAACTCCACCCTTCTGTGAATGATCTGAAATGACTATAGGTTGGCAGAAGGCCCAGTTAATTAAATTGTTAATTAAAAAAATGTGAGAGAATACACTCTGCCAGGAACCATAGAAGCCCATTCGTTACTTGCTGTAGCATGACCAGAATAATAGTATTTTAGAAAGCATGCATGCTCACTAGGAAAAAGAGTACCTTTCTCAGCCACAGACAGGTTGGGATCACTGCAAGGTTTGCATGGTCCAATCATTTGCTGGATCAAGGCGCGCTGGAAATTTGGTGGCTAAGGGAGAAGAAAGTTAGCAAAGAAATGAAAAAAAAAAAAAAAAAAAGTTACAGATTAGCTGGTCCAGGACCCTGGGGCTTTCTGTTTGCTATTTTAAAGCAAAGAAAGTTTCTAAACTGAAAAGTTCATGGGAACCTTAGGCTGTGTCTACACTAGCAAGTACAGCAGTGCAATACTAGCGGATCTCTACAGTGTAACAGTGCTGAGCACCCGCAATTCATGCTGCTTGTGTTCTCTGGAGGAGTTACTTCAAACTAGGTCTAGTGTGGTCTTGTGCCCATTATCAGCTTACAGGCATCACCTGCCCTTCTGGAGCTTGCCTTCTGCTGTGGTTTCGTTTGAAAGAATTGAGTTTGCATGCTCTGAGACAGTTCTCCATTGTGAATGGAAGTGCGGTAAGCAGGCATGATTAGGATATTCCCTTCAAAAGTGCATACCAGGGCCAGATTAAAATGCTTACATGTAGGCACACTCTGAATTTTTAAATTTGTCCAGAGAAAGTAGGACATACAAGCTCAGAGTGTTTGGAGACCCTGTATCAGTATATTGTTTCAGCCTGTTGTGGTTTTTGATACCTCTGGGAATCATCATAAAGCTATTTAGAATCAACTTAAAGCTATTTAGAATCAGCTTCGAGGCTAAACTGCAGGATGGCCATGGTTCCAGAAAATGAATAAATACGATAATACGACTATTTGCAGTGGACCAGGCTCATAGGATACAGCTGGGAAGTAAGAAGAGTTTTCACAGAGCCTATCTGCAGTTTTAACAGTTACTACAAATTGTATCACTTGACTACCAAAGTGGGTGGCTCAAGGGGGTGATGAATATGAAAACTTCTGTGATCCTAAGTTGTTGTGCTTTCAAACAATGAAAAGGAAAGCCTGAAGGTGGTCAGAAATAGTAAAAATAAAGTCACAGTTTCAGGTGGTTGAATTGACATAAAAGAAACAAGAACTGCTACCTGTCCGTTTTCCATGATAGCTGTGGGATACATGGCGCTGCTAGGTCGGTCCCGATGGGTTGGCAGCAACATCATCATCTCCCGAGAGTGGCGGTACTTATCTGGTAGAGAGGGAGAGCCTGTAAACAAGTGAGAATAATCACGTACACATGACAAACAACAGCCATGTCTCCGCATGCCCAGTGATTTAGTCCTCCTTTGCAATTTGTTCAGACGGATGATCTTACAGGACTCAAGAAAACATGGTGCCGAGCCCACTAAGCAGCTAACTGTTGGTGGGGTGCATAGCACGAGGATGAAGTAAGAACTGGCTTGTTATATACAATTAAGGACATACCACATAAGGTATGTAAGACGTGTGGGTCCCTAGTTGTATGTTGCAAAGTACCTCCTCTTAAACAAAAAAAGTGGGCATCTGTGTGGAATCAGCTGCAGCTGTGCTGTACAGTGCCTAATGCTTCCTCGTCCCATAAACTATATAGAAATGCCATAAAATGGAGCGTTTTAGGACTGAACGTGGAAGAAAGGGATAAAAGCTTGAGATAGATACACCATTCAGTTAAAGCAGGGAGCTACAGGAAGCCACTTCATTCCTCAGTTTTGGTAGAGAGAGTCTGAGGTGTTGCCATTTAGTTGCTGATACCCTAGTTAGCTTCCTTTTTGTTAAAGCAAAACAAAACCCAATAATAAACAGAATTTTCTATAAACATGGGTGGCACTTTGCTTATAATGCCACTGGGCAACATATGATTACTACTGAAGTATGTTGGTATACTGAGCCATTTTATGACAACAGGATGTTTACCAATGCTTACTTACATAGTAGGAATATGCTTAACTGTATGTTGTCTGTGTAGCTGTCAATTTATTAGGGTATTTCATGTAAATAGCTTCCTGGCGCGTGGAGTTACTTGGGACTCATGTCCTTCAAGATGAGTGCCACATAACAATATGCCTTCCGATATGCACCAGCTGACAATGGATTTGCCAGAAGAATGATTCTCATTAGTGACTTCCTAAAGTCTGAGACTACTGATACACGCATCCCTTGGGATGCACAATATTAGGCAGAATTGATGTTCTGAAGCTGCTGGAGTGAGCTTTAATTTGCACTGATTATTTCATTGCGTCACAAACACGCACTTAACAGATGGCAGCAGATAGCGCATTACAGAGCCATGCCGGCTTTTGGGGAATACATGCCCCCTTTTGCAAACTTTCCACAACCACACACATTACCTGGACAGCACTCCAACATATGAGCAAAGGCATTGGTGCTGGTTAATGCAGCTTTTACCCCAGCAAAAGCAAACATGCAGTTTTTGGGACTGATATTCAGCACACAGTGGAAGGAACAATGTGTCCAGCAGAATGCAGGATAAGGTCCTACGATTGCAACGATTCCATCAGGGGTGACAGATCCCAGATTAATCTACACCCCCACCCCAACATGAACAGCCGCAGAGTATCTGCATTCTAGTTCCGAACTCATTTTCTCCCCAGACATAAGATGGAAACATAATTAGACAACATTATTTGCTCTTATGTACAACATCAGCTTGGAAAACACAGTGTTAACGCTTTATGCTGAGTCTCTTTTACTCGCACTTGACAGATAGTCCTGTTTCTGCATGACAGATGTAAGGATGCTGAACTTTTAGGTGTGCCCAGAACTACATCAAAGCACAACCTACACTGTAAACTTTTCCCTTTTATTTATCTTGTCATCCTTGTTCTTTTATATCCGAGATGCAAACCACCTCTATGTGCCATCCGTTTATAGGGGATTATAGTTTCCACAGACCTTGCATTGCATGACCTGAAAAATCCCACATGTGCTAAATATGGTGGCAGAGTCTAGTTTACAAAACAGCTCTGCTGTTTGGTACCCTAGATTTGTGAATAATTATGGCTATAAAGATTGCAACAGACTATGCCAAGTATCCAGTCTGCAAACAAAATTAAGTACTGATACCTCTGAATTGTGGGCCACAAGAAGAATGGCTATAACTGAAGCTTTTATTAATAATCAGGCCTGCTTCTTTGGACAGATAGAACACAATCACCATGGCTTCTTTCAGGGACTGGCAAAACTTAAAAAACAAATCAAAAAAAGCTTTTAAAAGCTTCCAGAGCAGCCAGTGGCCATATAAAATGCTGCAGCATGTGTCAGGGTTTATTCCTTTTAGCTTGTAGCTTTGATACACTTGATGTGTGCGGCACTGAACATACTATTAATGAGAAAGGAAAACCTATGCTGAAGCCAGAGGTAGTTTTTAAATTATGAAAATATTAATCCACTTCTAACAAGTATTAGTTTTAAGGAATGAAACTGAAAATTTATGTAGTTAAGAGTCCAAACTCAGTGAACCTTTTCTCCTGATTCATTATTTTTATTACTGTTATGAAAATGGTTCACTCCTGCACCAAATCATAACTTTTGTGCTTTAAGAAGGGAGTTTTTAATATAAGTATATGGGTTCTTGCGAAGTGCTGAATAAGACACCAGGACTCATTTTGTACACCTTAAAAAGGGGGCTGTGTTGAGGAAGCAGTAGGGTGCCTTAAGAGGTGAGTCACCAAGTGTCAAGTGGGAGTTGCTTTTAGAATGCACTGGAGGAGCCCCAGCCATATTTTAAATGAAATTACTGGCAAAAGCCTAACCCATTCCTAGCTTTCTCCAGGCCTTTGTGCATTACAATTTCTGCTTAATGAATGTTGGTTTACATAATCATTTAAGTACAGAAAGGTTAGAGCAGTGCCTCATGAGTCATCTCAAATGAAGCCAAGACAAACTCTGAAGCTCTTATTGATCCTCCATACAACAACAGTGTTACTTTCTTGACAGGGAAGAAGCTACACAAGGGTCAAAAGCCAGGTGAAAACTGAAAGATACGTAGTTGTTAATCTGAAAAACAGAGTAACTAGTAATGTCTTTGTCGTTAGCACAGAATTAGAAAATTCTTCCTGTATTTTGATTACAATTCTATTTAAGAATAAAAATTCTATTTTTGTTCTAACTTGCGTATATTATAACTAGTGTGAGGTTTGCTGCTTTAATCTGTTGTTCAGTGATATAATGAAATCATTAACCTACTGTCTTGTTGACTATCCTTTAAAAAAAAATTGGATTAATGGCTTTATTATTTTCTTTGGACAAGCCAGATAATTTCCTTGTGTTGCCGTTTTAAACATCAATGAAAGGGTCATTTTTTGGAAGTGGAGAACTAGAAGTATGATTTGAATTCCTGCTGGATTCTTAATACAAATGGCCATGGCTTCCTTTGGTCACTAATGGAACTAATTATATTATAAGGATACTCGTTTCCTCAGAACAGTGCTAGTAGCTGAGCTCTAGAAAGAACTCTGCAGTTAAACAGAGAAGGTGGTACAAGTATCTGGATAATGGGATAGTGGTTTTTCACCTCTACGTTTTTTGAATCAATGAGAGAAGCATTTAAACATCTGACAAAAACCTAGAAATTCCAGATAACCGTGCTCAGGTTAAAGCCACAGGTGACAAAGATGCTAAGTTGATAAATTTAGGTGGCCTTTACAAAATGAATTGTTGGCCTTCGTATACTTCCCATCTGAAAAGTGGTTAACTGCAGCATCGTGACTATCGTAGCTTTGTTGGCAGTCTCAGCAGAAAGGCCAAGGATTGGATGGGTCATGGCGACTGAACTATCCTCTCACCTCTAGAGGTGGTCCCTCCAGGACAGAGATGAGGCACATTGGTGGGGGCAGCGTGGGGAAGCTTGCACGGCTGCCGCCCATGCTGTATCTGTTCTGTGGATAAATAGAGGGCTTCAGCCTCCAGTGTTGTCAATCCAGCACCTTTCACCAGCACTAAATTAAAAAGAATATAAATAAATACCAAAAAAAAGGGAAAAAAAAGGATAGAGGTGCATTGGCAGAGCTGCATATGTAATGTTTGTGAAGTACCTTGCTCCAGCCAGTGATACTGGTCTCTCATTTTCACATTTTCATCAAATTCACCCAATTAAAAAACAAAACAAAAGGAAAAATCACCAAGGAGAAAACCAAAGCTGTATTACCACAGTGGAACTTGAGTGTAAGGGCTCTTTCTTGTTATGAACAACTCCATTCCAGACAGCGGTGTCATAATAACCAGAATAGTGACTTGCACACTGTGAAACACAGAGAGCATCTGGGACTTCACTAGAAGTGAATTTTTGTAATCAGTGGGTCATATCTGAATGCTGTGCTCATGTGCTCACCTAACTTAAAAGTGAACAAAACTAGCAGAGAAGAAGTGTTGTGTCACAGACTGTCAAAACATGTTAGTAAGAGTGAAGAATAAAATAGACACATATATTGAAGTATTTTTCAGAATCATTACTTCTCTTACTGTTTCCTCATTTGCAGTCATTTACACTGTCTAGTTCTCATCTCTGGGAGGTGCTGTTGGCTCATCCATCAGCACTATACCCTTTGTAGCATTCATCACTGGTTTCTAAGCAACAGCAAAGAACACAGTAAAGAGGGAAGTTGGTGATGCTGTGAAGTCATCAAGCTCAGAAAGACCATCACAGCCTGTCACTGTGAGCACTCGACTTTTAAAGTGGAAAAGAGCCTGAAACACTATGAGCACCAAAACCCCGCAGATCCCCCAAAAGATTCAGACCTCACATGCCAGCTGAGGCACATCCATTTAGGGATGTCTTCCTGACATGACAACCCTGTACTCAGTTCCATCTTCCCTTTCCTGTTATGCCACTTCCATCTGGTTACTTTACTATTGTCATTACTTTCCTTCCAGCCCTTGGTAATTAGGGAAGCTATTTGCCTTTATTTGAAGATGTCCACTTCTCACCTTCCTACTCCGTTTGATCCTTCAATTAAATAACTTTGATGCATCTGTGTCATAACAACAGCCGGTCAATTAAGATTTTACTACAAGATTGAGCAAAAAAGCCCCAAGCTGGCCCGAGAGAAGGGGCCCTTCTCTGTATGCTCTGTCCCCAAGGAGATGTACAGTTCCCCTGTATAAGAAAAAGGGGTAAGATTTAAATATCAGCCTGTATCTCTGACTATATCCTGGATACCTTCTTCAGACACCTGTGAAAAGAGGTGTAGAAATTTGTGAACCTGCAACTGAGAATTCAAAATGAGAGGGAAAAAACCAAACTTGAATATAAGTTACCAAAGTCAGCAGATTGCACAGAGTGGTTTTGCTTCAGCTCTGAGGCTTGGGAAGAAAATGATTAGCAATATCAAGACCAGCTACTGTAACAGCAAAGGCAATACGAGTACCCCTAGGGTCTGTTTTGACATTTTTCCTTTCTTCAAGAATGTCCCAGCAGGGAAGCCCTTCTTTAACTCCAGTCCTTAAAATTCTTGTCTTTCAGCATTCATTGTATATATATATGCTTTTGTATACATACATTTCTGCTAAACCGCCTCAAGTTCTTTTTTGTGCCATAATTTCAGTAAACATGTAAAATGATTTTTTTGCCTTTGTCTTCATGATTTCTCTTTTAAATACTGTACCAAAGACTATTCTTGTTTTTCTCTAGATTGCCTGCCAGTTTTGTGGCAGAACAATGGAAATCATTATGAAATTCAACTGCCTGAAACGAGCATGTGTTAAGAGAGACATTCCAAACACTGCTGAAAAAAAAATTATTAAATCCATTTCTGGAGAATGAAAACCATTTTTTTAGGAAATAATTTTTGAAGAGGCATTTACAGCTCCAAAGGAGAAACTGTGGTGTATTTCAGTGTTGGTGGTCTTTCACCAGTAAGTCAACAAGGTTGCCAGGTTTAGGGGGATGCCTGCAGGTCCAGGTAACCCTTCATTTGGGTCCGTCCGTTCTTACCTCGAGCACTGGAAGGGGCAGAGTTAATCATCTGGGACGGTGCCGAGTGAGTAGAGCTCAGGCTTGAGGTGGAAGGGCTAGCCTGGGACAAGGATAAAACAAGAGACATTGGTGACTGAGCCTTGGTACCTGAAGTCAGGGTAAACAAGCTGCAGGAGGCAGAGCAATCAAGAGAGCACTGAGCGCATCAGTGCATTAGATATTGACCTGTCCCAGATCACCCGGTGCAGCCTCTGTCTAGTAAAAAGCTTCAATGCAGGCCACTACTAATCTGCAGTCAGGACTGCAGGACTCACTTCACCCCCCCTCCAAACCAAGAGCAATACTAACTGCAGATGTTGAACGGGTCAGATAAAAAACATGCCGACTAAAATCTCACTTTCTGAAAGCAACAGTATGATCTTGGGCCACAGTATCAACTGTCACTGTACCAATACCGAAGATTCCTTCCCAAAGTAAACCCAGCTGAATAACTCCATCATCTTTCCTGAACAGTGTTAGATTCTACCTGTTCAGTTCTTAGAGGAAAATTTCACAGGACAGATCCAAGCATGTGCATAGGTGCAGTGTCCTCCTCCTGAGCATAACCCTCCAGAGCACATTCAGTGCTGTTTCTAACAAGCGCTCCTGGCTGTGCTGGAGCTGTACCTGCATGTGGTACATATCCTCAGCAGTCTCCCCCACAGAACTGTCTGTTAGGATAACCAGGTTTCCTGTTTCACTGGAGGTGTGGGACGACAGAGAGGATGACGAGTGTCGGACTGAACCAAGCAAGTTCAGTGGGCTAGAATAAAAACAGAGACAGAACAAGGGCATAATTATTTTTTGAACCTCTGTTTCCATTTGTGAAGCCTGATTTTTTTCCAAGCTAGTAAGTACCTACAGTTCCCTACTGCTTTAGGTCACCTCTAGATGTCAAACACTTCTGTAAAATCAGGCCCAGTAAGCTTAAACAAATCATAAATATGAAAGAAGTGACAATAAGGTTACATATAAGACAGCATAGAATGTAGGATGCAGAATTTCAGAATCCAAAGCTAGGTTAACATCACATCATGACGCTGGGTGCATATTTGTTTTGTTTATAACACACTATTCTGAAACCACTTTCATTTCAAATGCTGAAGTATGATGAGTGGGAGTACCTTAAAAAAACATTCCAAAGGAAGCCAAGCACGAGACCCACAGGTCAAACAGTTCTCCTTATTTCATCTGTTGGGCCTCAGCATTACAGTTGAAGGCAGCTTAGTAGCTGACAGTAAATTAATACATGCCAGTTGGTGTGCAGGCTGCACCCTGATCTCACTCATTTCATTTTTTGTCATTCTGAATTCACAGACACAAATACTTATTTTGTACACTATAGAATGTCCCTAGTTTGCCCTAAGAACTAAAAAAAGGCTTTACAAAGTGAGGAATTCTGAGGAAAAACATTTTATCACCTAGGCACCAGTCGTCAACTGCCAAGCTGCTAAAGTGGTGTAAGAGCTACTCTACTTTAAATAGTAAAAAGAATGGCACCATCCTGGATTCATGTACTCAGGACTAAGTTTCCACAGCTTTTCATGCCAAGCTTTACAAACAGCTAAGCTATACAGACCCACCAAGAGAAAAAATCGTGGAAGAACAATTAAAATTTCATAACATCAGTGACATTCCCATCACTGCTTTTCAAACTGGCACAGATATGTACATTTTCAAAATAGGCAATTTTGGTTGGATACAAAACCACTGTTTTGCCCTGATAATCCAAATTTTTACCCTCTATCATCTCAGGTTTTATAGATGGGTATTCGGTTTGAGTAAGGACCCACATTTTCAGATGTTTCTGTGAAGGCTGAGCCATTTCTTGGTATTCTGATCAAAACACCTTGGCAGCCTTGCTTATATTTGGGTTCTGATTCGATCAGAATTGTAAAAACAATGATGTGAACGTTTTTTGATCCTTAGAAATGGGTACATACTGAGTTGGCTTCTAAAAAAAGCAGTAAAATTTCCTTTTATGGTATAAGGACGCATTTATTTGCTGTCTGCATAACAGAAGTAGAAGTTGGAACCTCCGAAGTCAGATTGAATCGGGAGATCTGAGTGGCAGATGTGTGTTTCTGCCTCTACAGTAAGTAAAGTGATGGAGTAACAGCTGGAGGTGTTCAGCATTCACTGCAAATTGGATTTCTCAACTTTTTGATTGCAGTCCTCAAACTTCAATAATTCGCACTGAATGAAGACGAGAGGCACTTCTGCCAAAACTCATCCTGTTCACCACTTCTTAGATCCTCAAATCTTAGTGCAACAGTGTGCAGAGATCCTAGGTATTTCAGTAGGAAAAAAACCCCAAGAGGGTACCTGTGTCGATGCACCAGCTTTATGCTCTCTGGGCTCATAGGTCCATGTGAAACCAGAACATTGCTGCGTGGTGTACTAGTGCCAGAACAGGCCGGACTCAGCTTATCCAAACCAGGTAATTCCTGCAAAGGAAACTTACTTTAGCAAAGTTGGTCATGGAAAATGACAACTTTTCATCTGAGGAAAGTCCTGATCTGTTTCTATGTTCTCTACAGTTATCCTCAGTTATCCTGCATTTCCACAGGATAAACAGCTTCAGTGCTATACAGCCCCATTCTCTGCTTATTTCCAATGACGCTCTCTCCAGCCACTATTTCAGGAATTTGGGAGGAAAATAGAGGTGCAGCATGGCCCAAATTAAGCGACGTACATTTTTCAAAAAGGAAAAAAGTGGACTCAGAAATACAGATCTTGTCCAAACTCTCAAGAAAGGTAGTGAACTTAAATTGGCTGCTGCAACCTGTACAGATCTCATCTGCTTTGAAAGAGAAAGGCAGGATTTTAAAATTCTGGTGCTGTTATTTCTGGCCATCCTTGCATAGTGCTCACTCCTAGGAATGGAGGGGAAAAGCCTTCAAGTTAGAAGCTACCTTAGAATATACATACTCCAGCTGAAAAGTGAAGTGCTAACACACATATTTCAAATAATTATTTTACATTATAGAAGGATACCGTTTAGTTTGTTTGTGATAATGTTCAAGATAGTGTCTATTTTCTGCAAATTTCTGAGACCCAGCTGGCAAAGTCATCTCAAGTGTAGTTGTCTGGGAATACTACAGCAGAGCACACATAGAATGAAAGGTATCATTACTAGAGGATGATACTTGTACTGCTGGTATATAACAAGTGGTATGAACCATGCTCTGGAGGCAGTTCTGTTGACTATATAGGAACTAGAGACCCATAATAGTGCATGTTCTGATCACCAGAGTTGGATGCCTGATGTAACCAACAGGAATTTCTGTCGCTGTCTATGTAAAACCACTTCTGGAGGGCCTAATCCATGTCATGCTACTCCAAATTACGGCAGTTCTTTTGAAGAACTCAATATCTAATGGTTTCTGTTAATCTTTCTTCCTCTGTTTTACATCATTTTCTGCTATGTAAGATAGTAACAGAAAATTAAGCTTTACAATTGTTTTGTGATACAACAAAGAACATAGAGCTATTAACAGTTTTAGTTTAAATTAAAGGCCAAGTTAATGTACTTACTAGGACTTCCTTCTTGCACAAAAATGAGTAATTCTTCTGATAATTTGGCAATCCAGTAGGTTCAACCAGTGCTGTATCAGCCCAGTTCTTTTGTGAACCTTACTGCAACTCATAAAAGTTTAATGATAACTGTGAATAATTCAAAATGGGAAAAATGACTTATCAGCTTACATGGTACAGACTGGATCGCATCATCTGGAACTGGTCGATGAGCTTCTTATGCAGGGGACGCATTTCTGGGTGTACAAATTTCTCATGGACTGCCAGACCCACTCCTAAGACATGTACCTGTTCAAAAGAAAACATCACATCACACAACCAAATAAATCGTGCCTAAGAGAAGCCAGTCCCACAGTTCTGTCAATGTGCAAGGAAGTACTGTAAAATATGCCACTGTTCATTTACAAGACAGCTGATAATTAAGCAAGCCTAGGAGACCTGGCAAGTGCAAATTACTTCAACAAGTACTTTAAGTGTGAGACAACTACATTTATGTCATGTTGGATTACTTTTAAGAGATAACAGTAAAAAATTACCGGATTGATTCTCTCTCCAGAGTGAACAGCATTACGTCCTCACACAGATAATGCATTGTGACAAAGACAATTCCTTCCACCCGGTGTCAGAGAAGGGGTCAAAGTTGCCCACAGAGATTTCTAAAAGGAGTTTCTGATAATTGAGGTGAACAGTGGCAGTGTGGCATGCAACTCTTTCTGTTGCTCATTATTTTTAAAGGTCACTTTTTCAAATGTCAAACATATAATATTAGTGATTGAATGACATTATATAAGCTCCTAGATGAAAGAAAATAGTAATGATAGCAGGCTTAAGATGTATATGATTCCCTACATGATCCAAAGTCTGTACAAACAATACCTAATTAATCTTCAGATGTTCTCTTGAGGACTGAAGGGAGATAAGCATTATCTTTATTTTACAGATGGGAAATCGGGAATGGAGTTAAGTGATTTGTTGAAGAAACAGGCCTAGTAGCTCTATTCAGACTTGGACACTTTGTTTAATGGGGTATATCTTTGCCAAACTTTTAGTTAAGAGGGCTGTGATTTTCTGATTTCACCCCCATCAAAGCATCTAGCTAGCTTTATCTACAAGATGTTTCATGGAAACACTAAGGGAAAATAAAACTGCAGATAATACAAAAAGGCATTAAGTTTTCCTGTGTGCCTCTGCCAGTTTAATCTCAAGCCTGACCTGTCCTGTCTCTGATTATCTTTGAAATTTACTAGGAAGACATAATTCAAAATACCAAAAATGAATGGCAGGCTTGAAACATGGCAAGATGTCTACTGCGTAATAAATGGAGACAACAAAATTCATGTACTTTTAGCAGAGCTTCACCTCACGTCCCATAGGGTGAACGGCTTGTTCATAAACTCCTTGGCCATCTTCCCCGTTTTTTGTTTATATGTACTAAAATTCTTTGCTTCTGAATGAATCAGTTGGATCTGACATGTTTACACTGACTGCTGATGAAGCGAGACACTGTAGCAATGTTCTTTTGCATCTGAAAAACAGTACCTGTTCCTGCATGAGTTCCTTGAGCTGTGTGATCTTCTCTGCATCTCCAGGGTGCTTTGTGATATAATCTTTATCAAAAAAGGCCTGTGGGAAAAGAAGAAAAAAAAAAAAAAGAAAAAAAGCGCCTTCTGCTTACTGGAAGATACTTTGTCATCCAGAAATCTTAGAAAAAGTAAACATACTATGCTAACAGCAGCAGTTCAGTTGTACTGCTTTTAACACTCCAGGATCCAGGTAAAGCTATAGTACAATTTTAGCAACCTAGATAATTCTGTTGAATCATAAATCTGACCAAGTTTCCCCACGTGATGAGCAATGCCACTAAGCCTTGTATCATCCAGTTATTTGAATTTTATAGAGTTTCCTTCACATAACTGCCTAAAGTTAAATTAAGTGACTGAAGTGGCAACTGATGTAAAGCATGAAAAACGTTCTCTTCATGGCTTTGTAGGGAAGACGTGTCCCACACTCCTGGGCGGCTGCTGCTGCCATTTTCCAGTATTTCACCCTAGACTTACCTTCTGCAATGCAGAGTTTTAAGTAACAGCTTGCCAAAGATTATGCCACAAAACATACTGCATATAAGGTAATTTTAGGATTACAGTGAGTCTGAAATTATGCTAGCAAATATAATGGTTGAGTAGCACAAATTAGTGGCTTTCCCTGATTACAGGCCCAATCAGTCTCAATTACCATGAGTCCCACTGCCTCTACTGCAAAATGGATTTATAATGTAAGCAGCATAAAAAAAAAATCTGCTTCACTCTTTTTACCTGCCAAGTGAGGATTTCCAGGTAAGCCATGTTTCATTCTTGAGAAACCCCACTGTCAGGCATACCTACTTCAACCCAGTATCCCAGCTCCACCTTCGGATCCTCCTGTTGACATGTTGCTATGCAAGAACTGATGCAGAATAACCAAGCAGGAGTTCTAACCTCATATTTAGATAATGTACATGAAAATGCCTTATCTTATTAAGTCATACTTTCTTTGAAACAGAAATGGAAATAAAATTGAAAAAAGGTGACACTAAATTCAGAAGCAGAGCCTCGCTTACCTCCTGGTATCGTGCAATTCCCCCATTAACAGCTGCATCAATCACTCCATTCAGACACATGCTGAGAAGATTAATGTTCCCATGCATTTGTTTATGCTGGTACTGGCTTATCAGTGTTCTCAGCTCCTGGTTTTTGTTCTCAACCACTTGAATGGCATTTTCCAAAGGACTTACTTCAACCTCAAAGGCAATAAAATACATTTTAATTCCATGGACACTTCACTGAGATTTATTACCTTCCCTGTAATGAAATGATACTCCAGGATTGTTCAGTGATCTATCTCAGTTTTTACTGCTTGTAGAAAATTAGCTACATTAACAAACTTTACTGTTGGCAATGCTGTATTTGGGGTCACTGAGCTGTGGTATCTTCCTTCTGTTCACTGAAGACATGGCAACAATGTTACTACAGCATCTTTTGCCTCTGTCTCAGTTACACTGTCATGTGCCCTCACGTAATTCCCATGGTTACATTCAGCAATTATTTAGACTAAGTGGTGGAAAAAGGACATACTTAATCACTGGTAAACTTTGTCATTTTAAACTGCAAGATTTCAGCCAAAGGAGTTTTAAGTTGCCTATCCCATGTCCTCAGTAACTCATCATTTCAAACTCCAATTACAGGAACTATGAATGTTACCAGTTCTCTTCTCTCCACTTCAAACCAACGAGAGATCCCAGGCAAACTGTGAGTCAAGGTCAGAGTGGTACGTTCAATCCACAAGCTCTGCAAAGAGTAATTGGGGATGTGAGGTACACAGTGAATCACAATCACATCATCTGTACTCTTACTACAGGTGCTAAGGGGGGGAAGTTCAGAAAAGAATATATTAACCTCCCGAGCATTAAAGTTTGCAGAATGTCATGCTGAAAATCGCTTGAACAACACAACCAGAATTCAGTATGCTCTAAAGCAACACATTCAACATTTCTATTACTTTTTAGAGGCTGACCACCAATTCTGTCATGGGAACCAAGAAGACATTGTGGACATATATGGCAGTAAAAAAATATCCACCCAAACGAAAAAAACCCCATCCTTGCTTCAAAATGCATTTCTCCTGGCACTAAAATAAGTCACCTTTAAACTGGGTAATGCTTTAATCAGGTCAGGTGTGTAACCATTGGACTCCACAGCTACTTGTTATTTGAGTCACTGGAGTAATCTTTGGTCATCAACTCAGGATTACTTGAAAGGTTACATCAGCATAAAATAACAAGACAGTATTCACCTTGAAGAAATTAACTTAACATTGCTTATTCACTACTTCTACCTTAAATTCATTCTCCTTGTCCTTTGGGCCTTTGTGGAAGGGCCTGTCATAGCGGAATTTCCGGATGTTGTTGACTCGGTAAAAGCTCTTTATGCGATCAGGGACACGGTCCATTTGCAGCACATCTATATTGTCTGGGATTGGAGTCACTGCATAGATCTGTAAATCTGTCAATTATATAGTCAAAGAAAGCCACAAGAAATCAAACAGAAGAGCGCTCTCTGCTTTGGGAAGAAACAGGATGGTGAATTCAGGGAGTCACAGTCCTCTTCGTTTTCCAGCACTCTTGCAAGTGAAACAACAGAACACTAGGATAGAACTACTAGGAGAGTCTAGAGAGTTATAGTACTACACAGCCAGGTTAATCAAAGAGGAAGGTGTCTGAGGATGCACAGAGTATGTAGTAAGACATCCAAAATACCTACAGCAAGCAAAATCCAGTCCCTATTAGTTTTAATTAGAGCTAGGTGCCTCATTTGTGCAGGAACTTTATTCATCTTGATGTATTTAGGTACCTACATATCCAATATTTCCCTTTGATATATTTCGCCTTAGATGCTTCAGCTTTGTCTACAAACCAAAATTGTCCTAATTTAATCAATTTACAGTCCAATTTAATTAAACTAGTTTAAACTTAGTGTTACAAACAAGACCTCTGCAAGCATCAACAAACCAACCAAAATACACATACAAACAACCCTTCTGTCTACAGAAGTATCAGTGTTCTATAGTAACAAAGAGTGAAAAGCACGTGTTATGAAAGACAAGTGAGAAACAGCAACCCCCTTCGGGAGACTTCACATGCTGACAATGTCCTTATGGTTAAAGTCCTGCGCAACATCCTTTCTGTTGTCACACAAGTCAAACAGCCGTGTTCCCCTGACTCAAATCTCCAACAGTCTTTGCAGACCCATTACATGTTATGTGGTTCAGTCCTTAAATGTATATGGCATTGTACTGGTTGCATCAAATCACAGTACCGATTACCAATGAGAAGAAGGACGTTCAAAGCCTTAGGTGTAAGAGGGTTCAGCAGTTTAAAAGAAAGGGAGACTGCATTTACATGGTAATACTAATGTGAAAAATAAACACTGGAAAATAACGCTTTGGAATTAATATCTGGTCCCAATAAAAAACTCTCCAAGAGAAGGTACTGGGAATACTTTTAATGACACAAAACATGCATTATGGCAATGCCGTTGGTAAAGGTTGAAACATGGATGTGACCAAGCACAGCTATTTCCCTTACACATCAACTATGACCTGCATTACTCTGAATAACAAGTGACCATTCCCTCCAACAACACATAGTGCAATGAACCACTTCGTATCAGCTGTAGACATGTTTACAGTTTTGTCCATATCCAGCTGTACCTAAGGCACTCAGGAACCGAGGTATCCAAGCTGATGACCTTTCTATACCTTCCTCCTTTGTGCTCTGTTATACAGTTCTAATCATAGGGTGCCCTTTCATTGAAGGATACACTGGGCATCACACTGCAATATGGAGTCATCTGGGTGGTTTGGATGCTGCATTGCAATGGCTTGTGGGAACTCGCTTAACATCCTCTGCTGGAAGGCTTCCAGCCTCTCATAGTCATGGCCTCGACATACATATTCTTTGTTCTGCAAGAAGGACAAGCATAAATTAAGTCTCCTTAAAAGTAAGTTAAATTCTAACGGCTTTTATATCGCTTTAAATTTTACCGCTTCAAAACCGAAGATAAATGACAATGCTAATATGAGAGTAAAATGTGCATTTAACACAGCTGATATATTTTATTTCTTCCTTTTTCTTTACAAAGTATTTCATCAGGAAGTTATGAGTAAGTAGACTATTCCACTGATCTCTCAACAGAAAGATGTCTCTGATCCATACACACGTAGCATTCAGTCCTACTGACTTTTAACTGCTTTTCAGACAACTGAAAAGGGACTGTTTTGTAAATGGACTATACTGAAACATGTCAACCAAAACTTAAGACTGTCACCAGCTTGGCTGTTCTATGCTGGGAAAGCTGCTGTCAAATAAGAGTTTACACCAGATGGATAAAAGTCCTGAGGATTTCATAGAACAGAGGGAGATAAATGTTTACCAATTTACCAGTTATCCTTAGAGAGAAGACATAACAGACCGTTCACAAAAATCATTAATCGTTGCTGTATTGTCACAGTCATACAATCCACCTCTGATCATGTTGATCGTCCTTCAGGAACTCCCCTGTCTATAGTGGAGTAATATGGAAAAGCCTTACCAAGAATTCTCAGTGGCCACTTAGCAAATTCCCCTTCAGCCCTAAAAGCACTTTCCTCTTGAACAAAATTTCATTTCTGCTAGTGATGGAAAGCTTGCATTTAGATGTGCCTCTTGAGGCATTAAACCACTTGTGCAGAGTTCTTGGATGCTTTTTTCAGTCACCTCAAATTCTGAACAGCAAGATACAGGATTTCTAAAGTCCTCAGTGTCATCAAGATTATATTCCAGTGTCTTAACCCTATTACCACAAAACACAATTTTCATCGGTGGTAATGTCTCCTGATGCAAGACCAATCAAAGCAGGCAAATTCTCTGATTCTGGTAGTTTTAACTCTCATAACAATGACAACTACAGGGAGATTTTTCACCTTCACAAAACAAAGAAAGAACCCCAGCAAACAAGAACAGTTCACCCCATTCTATTTCTTGCATTTAGAAGCCGCAGTATGTGCAATAATGTTTGGTTAGATGCTCTGGAAAAAGGTTGTGGCTGCACAGATCTTGATCTGGTAGCAAAATCAAAGCGAAAGGAGCAAATCCCCATCATAAAACACAGCCAAGGAGTGCAGTTATCTTTGGCTTTGCATTTCAACTGTATGGAACAGACCTCATGTTCATGCTGTGACATATGTCACACTGTATGCATCAGTCACAGCAACTGATGAACTGGGAGAAAAACTGCATGATGAATCTTGACAGTTCAGTCTGTAATGCTCAAACTTTGCAGCTATTATTAAATTTGGAGTGAGTCCATGTTTGAAGGTGAATCTCTTCATGACACTTACTGCATTTTCTATTTTAGCTTTTGATTGCAGCAATCCAGAAAACTGTAAGCCTATAAATAAAGTTATTGTGATTCTAAAAATAATGCCCTGAAAACACCTCAAAGCTAAATTTAATGGACTTTTCAGACGGATGCCAACGCAAGATCTTGCAACATGGCTTGTCAGGCCTTACTTGAACTTCTGGTAAGTGGAAGACATGGACAGTTTTAATTTACTTATGTAGAATGGCTAGAAATAGATGCAGAGATCATAGAAACAGGAACAATGACTCTTCTAGACAAAGGGTCTTCAAAATCAAAGATGCAGAAAGAAGTGGTTATTTTCTGTCTTAGGCTATACAGCAATAGAAAAATAAATGAGAAGAGGGCTTGGAGTTATTTGATCAGTTTAAAACACTTCCATATCCATTTGAAAATTTTAAATCCGTGTACATCTTTTTCTTCTCTAGAATAACTGCTTCCAATCTCTTTAGTGTGATCCATGCTGATGTGCTTGCTAATGGGCTTAGTCTGTGCTTCGCAATGTGTATGCTGTATGGATCATTAGAGAGAGAAAGGAGAAGGATGACTTTTAACGAGATTGCTACATTAGTAATCTGCTATCAGAAGTACTGCTACCAAATATAATTGCAGAATTAACAAGGATTATAATTATGTACGCTCATGTTCACTGTTCATGTCTCCAGCCAAGTATCCATACTGTTACACCATTTTGCAAAGAGTAAGTGCTGTGCACTGAAAACTCGTGCAGTGGGTGTTAAATACATAGGCCATGCAGGATCCACAATAAAACGGTAGGATCCATAATATAATAAGATAAGCTAGATTCACTGATACTACACTTCAAATGTAGGAGCGCTTATGTGCCATAATGACTTTGTTGTCATGTATTTTCTGAAACATCTGTTGTTAGATATAAAAAAAGAAGTTGTCAGTTTTCTCTGGAGGCTGTCACGAAGGGGTAGCTGCTGCTTCATGCCGCAACGCTTGTCATTTCCGCAGATTCCTCTGCAGGTGTGTCCTACACACCGATTCAGGCTGCTACGTTACGGCATTGTTAACTTCATCTTTGAATAACGTGAAGCTGCCCTTTATCCACTGGTATTTTCACCTTTATTAATTCCAACTTGCCATTACTTCCCCTGCCCGTGTTTCCGTTAAAAGACTGTCATGAAACAGCAGTGTTTAAAAGCCAGTTAAAAAAACCCGAACAACTTAGTAATCAGAAGGAAATTTAAGAGTGCAGTTTGCAAAATGGTACACAGTTTGGCTTTTTGTAGCTTCTTGCTGTATAACTCAGGAGTGGTGCCACCTCTTGTCAAACCACTTCTCTAAAGAGAACACAAAACATGCACCTCCGCTCTTTGAAAGCACGTTTCAGGCTAGCTTGTCCTGTCAAGCTGGATGGCATCTACCATCAATTTTCAGACAGCTGTTACAGCAGTTATCAGATTGTATTCCTTCCTTGCTCTGAACTAGCAACAAGACATTGTGTGAATAAATATCCATTTTTCAGTTTGATTCCTCATTAGAAAAAGAAGATAATTTTACTTTTTAAATGGATTTCAGACCCAGCTGATGCTGTATACAACAGCAGACAGTAAGCTCAAAGTGAGGATGTGTCCGGAGAAGCTGCGAGGCTTTTTGTTGAAGAGAGAGGAAATTTTCACTTGTAGATGGCATAAGAGAGTCATCAGTCTGGTATTAGAATCATTCTGTCATGTGAGACTTTTTAAAGCGTGATAATTTAAGATGATGGAAATTATTTGAGTAATGACCCAACACTGCTGCAATATAGCATTTTGCTTAATATAGAGGCAGTTTGTGCTGCATCTGCAGATTGTCAAAAATACACATAGGCATGAGTCAAATTTCTGATCTGTTCCGAAGAACATTCCCAATGGACCACATCCTTCAGTTCGGCCCAAAGCTGTTTCCACTTGTGCAGGTGTAAAACAAATGAGCTGAATGGCAGACATCATATCTCCACAACAAAAATACAAAGCCTTAACTGCTGCTCTGAGCCTGGTCACTTTGTCATATTTTGTATAACTCTGGCTTACCCGCAGGAAAAATGGGAATTTCCGACCATAAAAACCAACTCTGAAAAATTCAGGTTCTAAGCGCTGCTGTTCCATGATATTATCATAATATGTAGCTTCCATTTTCTGTGGAGAAAAGAAGATAGCTGCTATCAAACCCTTAAAGCTGCACTTAAAACATTAGACTCTCAAGACACATTAAAATATCACATCACTCTTTTGCCCCCACAGTTTTTTATGAAAAGACCGAAATTCTGTTAAAGATAAAAATTATTAATTAAACAGTCTGCATGGTGGGACAGGCTATAGTATCATCATACTCATTTTACATTTTTGGAGATGACATGAAAATTTTTCTGTTGTATCTCATTTTAAATTAAACAGGTTTTGCATGTAATTTTTTTTGCACTGCAGATTTAACGGCAAAGCTGAGATTAAGATTTATGTTGCCTGTCTCACAGTGTCCTATTCTCTCCTACAACTCAAAATCTATACCACTGTCTGGAAAGTTACCAATTCAGTTGGGTTTGCCTTAATTAAGTTGAGGGGCATGAAAGAGGGTGAAACAAAATTAAATCTTCTAACAGCTCTGTGCACCAGTAGGTTTAACATTGAAGAAAAATGGGGTTTGAAAAAAGTAAAAGGACTTTTCTCTAGTTCTAATTATTAGTTTGGTGGCACTGTGCTAGCATTTACATCAGGAGTGGGATTTCAAGACCTCTTGCCAAACTGAATCTGAGTTGAAAAGCTCACAGGAACTGCAGTATAGCAAAAAGAGAGCTTTTTTAAGAGAAGAATCGGTCTGACATCATTGCTTCCACTGCAGAGAACCCTAACAGCAGCTCTGACTTAGAGTATTGCATCTAGGTTTTGTTCTTGGTTCACACATTAACTCCTTCTCTAAAATGGAGAAGGTCTCTAAATCACTGCAGGAAGAGTAAAGGAATGCACTGAATGATGTGAGTGGCACAGAGAAAGACTCTTTAGAGTGGGGAGAAATCCAGATCGGTTCAGGTCAACACAGATTTAGGAAACTTGAACAGCAAACATCACACACAGGTGAGCAAAAGTATGAGGTGACCTGGTTATATTGATCAGCTGAGATCTTCACTTGCCAGCTGATTAAATCCAAATAATAAAGAGGCAGCAAAATTAACTAATTTACTGATGTTTTAGGAAAGTAAGTCTTGATGCATGACTTGACTAAGCCTTTAATAAGTTTGTTTGCTTATCATTCATGATCACTTCACTGATGCGGTATTCCCTGTACACCAAGATAAATTTTTCACACTGCCCTATTTTAGATGTCTACAATAAAGAAGTGCACAACCAAGATGGTCACCCGTACTCTCTTCAGGGCCACTTTGAAGAAAACAGGTTCGTCAGAAGTGCATGGGTTCTAGTTCATGAGACCTAGTTAGACCTGTATCTTCAGATGAGAATAAATTCGACTTTTAAAGGGAATTTAAACCACTGTGTATAAGAATACATCCACATAGCATAAATAGTAAGTTTGGATATATACATGCTACTCCAGGGGACAAAAGCAGCTGAACTATTTTAACATTCATAAAGCTTTTAAATAACAACCAGAACTTCGCCTTTCTCTGATTAAAGCATAATGCTGCAAACGTGCCCTGACTTCATCACATGTTTGGTTTTACTGGAGGACCAGATTCTTCTAAGTTGATAAGAATGCCGTAAGTGTTTGCCTTCTCCATTCTTTCTCTCTTGTTCCTCTTATGTCAACTGAGGCATGAGCTGTCCTTGATATTTTTGGAATTGAAGTATCAATATATATATTTTAAGAAAGAAATTAAAAAAATATTTTACGCAAAAATACATATAAATATGAATTGCAACAGCAATCCCAGCACCTGTGTGTGTTCTGTCTTGACATACTCATGGGAGTTTACTGCTAGCAGTTCCTTCAGTGGACCTACAAAGTCATCGAAATGATTCAATGCAAAGGAGTCACTGTAAATGCAGGGAGCTTTATAGGGAATACGATTGTTTTTTTAAATTCAGAATGTTCTGACAGGACAGCAAAATTCCCTGTGGAATGACATGGGAGTCCACAAGGAGGGGAACTGCTGCTACTTACCCGGATCCAGCTGAGGCTCTGATAATCATAGAGACTTTCGTACTGTATGGCCAGTTCTCTGCACAGCGGGATTCCAAACTCCCAGCTCTGTGAAACCAATGCAAATCACACTCACAGCAAACAGAATGTTTTTGCCAACTCAGCTGAGAGGAATATGGAAACTCAATTTTGGGAATTAATTTGGTATGAAATGTCAGGGATTAGATGTGAAAATGGAATGTGATGAAACAGTTTCCATTAAATATCAGATTAATTCCTTCTGCAAGATGGTAACGCAGGCATATGTTCCACTGAAATTACACATACATGCTACTTGTTACTGACAGTTCACTCATGAGACTGGGAAACTTATTTGGAGAAAGATTAATACAGCTGACAATTTTTCTTCTTGTTAGACACCCCTTCAACCCACCCCCGGTATCTCCTTTGCTGTCTGCACTAGAACTCCCTGAAGTAAAGAGTTCAGGTTTAGCTCCCCAGCAAAGCGCTCCCCTTCCCAGGGCTGCTGCTTCCTACGGAACGCACGAAACTGTCAGGCATTGGGAAATACTCAAGTACAGAGACAAAACACCCTCACAACTGACCTGCATCATTCCACAGACTGAATATCCATATTCAGAACCGAAAGCAGAACTCATTTATGCAGCTTACAGCCTGCATACAATAAATCTTTTCTAGCACGCCATTCTCCTCTCCCTCAGAGGTAGGGAAGGAAGAGACTGAGTTTGTGCGCACCCACACGGAGAGAAGGACTCCCCTGTTACCTCACTTGGCTTTTTCAGAGTGCTCATTTCACACCCTTGAACTGAAATCTCTCCCATCATCCTTTACCTGCACAGATTGGAAGCCTTTTGGGGGAATGACTGTTCCTTACCATACTTATAGAACACCAAGGTCTCACTTGAACCTTTATTGGATTAACTTTTATGCATTACTAGGCTAACTTGCCCGTTGTTTTAACTGGCACCCTGTTGTAGCGAAAACAGAATTAAATGTGTGAGTTAGACTATCACCTCAAGTTTTACGAATATTAACAGCAATATTGTAAACTATTGGTAATGGAAATTAACAGTAATTATGTAAAATATTAGCACTTAATGTGGAAATAAGTTTTTCTGGTTACATGTACCTTCACTTAAAAAAGTGAATCTCTGCACTGTTTGATTTAGTGTATTAGGTACTTTACAATGCTTCCCTTGATGCACACACATTTTAGTTTCTGTTCTTTCATCCTCAATAATAGCAAAGCTGTTTTACTCTGAATAGCAAACCCAGTAAGTGTAAGAACTTTTTTATTAAAAGCAGTAGTTGTAAGAACTAAAAAGAAGTTGTAAAAGAACTAAAAAATAACGATCCTACATCTCTTTAGCTTCAGTTAATTACAAAAACTTACATAAAAACTTGCTAAGTAAAAGATTCTTTCAGAATCAGTTTGGGTATTCTGACAGCATTAGTATTTTGGGATGATGGGAAGCCTGAGATTTGTTTAGATAAATGCAATACATACAATAGGAAATGGACTGGAAGACCAGTTACTTGACTATTCAGAATATTACTCAGGTTTTTATGATCTCAAATTAACAGGATTTTTGCTGTGGGTTGTCACCATGACATACAAACTGATACACTTAACTGAGATCAACAACATTAACCAGTTAAGTGTTTATATTTGCAAACACAAACACCGTTGCAGTTTTTTACAGGTTTCAACACTCTTTACAGAGACCTTATACATAGATTTTCAGTCCTTAGCTGATCTGTATTTACTTGGAAGAATGGAAAAGAAAACTCTCTTCTAAAAAATCTGGCCAGGAATAAATAGCTTTTGTCACAGAGTGTGAGTAGAATCTTGCTTCCAAATGGAATGCTGTGGCTAAAGCCTACATAATTCTCTAATCTGTCTTCCAGATAGAATCAGAAAGCTAGCTGGCTGTCTTCCCTTGAGGTGATCCTAAAGATGTAACCTTTTCATGCTCCTTTTCTGATGTGAATTAAATTAACAACACATAACCACATCTCATTTCTCTTTATACCAGCTGTTCTACATGTACCCTGATACTATTCCTTGTCATCCCAACTCAGGCTTTCTCTCTTTGTTTCAGTTAGATTTCTACAGAGAAATTCCACTGTGCTAGCTAAATATTCTGTAGATACAATATGAGATAGAGAAGTGAAGAAACACAATATACAGGTAACTTCTCAGAAAGAAAAGAGAGTTTGCAGATACTTGAAAGGAAAAGAGAATGAATGAATACCCAAGTCACTGGGATCCTCAGTTTTAAAATCTGTGATGTTAATGAGTACCATCTTCACAGTGCAGAAATTTAATACGTAATTCCATGTGCTGCGCAAGTGTCACTTCCCCCTAAAGCATCCTTCTTCCCACTTCAAATAATTTCCTAATGTCTCCACTGTTAATTTCCCTCATTATTGTTTTCTGTTTTGCCAGCATCTGATCTGTTTGCACGTTGTACATGTTATGTCCTTCTCTTGAAAAGCACATTCATACGATATTTATTGCAGCTTTCTCCTATTGCACCAGCAACTCTCAGTAGAGCGCTGCTGACTGCACACAAGGAGGCACAGACAGAGACAATCAACATGAATGGCAGCCTTTATTTACTCACATCCCAGCGTGCAGATTTCTTTTGGAAATATGATTCACATGGGGATGCACAAGAGAAATGAGTTCAGATGTCGGGTATGGAGCACATGATCTAAAAATGAACTGTTTTGGAAGTACAGCTTTGGGTCTCTCACAGCACTTGGCTGGCGCTAAGCAGAATATACACTGTGATGCTGTGATGGGAGCTGGTCAGAATTTTTAGCTAATAAAATCTAGCAGTGAACTGGACAGAAAAGGCTTGGTTAGTTTTCAGGCTGTTGCTGTCCAGAAGCATGATCGATTGGGTTCAAACTGTTCCATTCACAATCATCTTCTAGTCAACTAGAAAACCTTGTGTTTTAACAGACAAAATCGTAGCGGTGAGCTAAAAAAATAAATTTTCATTTAAAGTTATGCCCTTGCACACAGGGCCAACTGAGCCATAAACCATTTCAAAGCATAGCAGAAACCAGTAGGAAGGAGCACATAACCAGAGGAAGGCTAAAAGGGTTTTGGGACACCTTGTTCCTTCCCAGCACATGCTGCTACTGCCAAAATTGATGATGGGCATTACTCAATTCTGCACCCCACTGCAGCACGCCAGCCCTGACGCGGGCCATGCCACGGGCTGTGCCACCACTCCTTGCGCTCCGCTGGCACGCTGTTTATGTCAAACTCAAAAGGCAGTCTTGTGGCCACAGTTTTCCACCATTCCTGTGCTGCAAAAATTTTCCCGTTAAGCAATGCAGAATTGTTACACCCTGTTCTTGCTGCTTTGCCCTTTACCTGTTGGAAGATGCCAGCAGCATGAGAAACTTTACTCTAGAAATGTAACGGCAGGACAAAGAACAACAAATCCCACTCTTCAGGACCTGAGGAGGGCAGTGCAGAAAGAAAATACCTGGCACAAGTTCAGGGAAGAAAGTTTCTTTCATTCCCTGAGCTGTTCCCTGTTACACAGCAACAGAAAGAGTGCTGAAAGGCAGCAGCAGGATTTGGCTTCTCAGCATCTTTCACTTCCATAGTTTGAGTGACATACACACTACTTAAGTGGATTATTTAGTCATTCAGCTACCATTTATAATAAAGGAGGATTAAAACACAAAGTCAAGTAACTCCAAAAACATCCAGTGGGGAAAAAACCTCAAGAGGTTAACACTCTATAATCTGTTAGGAGTTTTATAGCAAAATTACATCTGTCAGGTTTTTACTCCCCTTCAGTGCATACATGGATTGCCTGTTTTTGTCAAAAATACAGGCTCACTTGTTTTACGTAGTCTCTGTATCATCTTTGTCTAGTCACGACAGTACAGTACGGCAATATTTGCACAAGTCAGTAATTCATTTTTTTAAGTGCAGTCTGAAAAACCTGAAAATTTCTGAAACTAAAGAGAACCATATATAGTATTATTACAAAAGAACAATTCTATTTTCCTCCTCCCCCAATTCTCCCTCATCACCTCCTCTGATACAGGCCACTTCTTCCTACATATAGGAATCTGCCTGCCTTTTGCAGGTTCTGTAGAGAATGTCTCGGCCATATGCAACCTTCTATTATCAGGGCTAGGAACGAATTATCTGGAATGGCAACCCCATATGAATCCAACCGCATTTGCATTTAATGCCACTGTCACTGCCATCACAGGCAAAACCAACCCTGAGGCGCACATACAGATGTTATCTTCCAATAATATAAGCTGTAGGAATTCTTCTAGAGAAGGGAAAAATTTGAAAATATTCTGACAGATGAAACCACTTTTAAGGTTCACCACTGAAACGTTCCCAAAACACCATGACACAAGGGACTATAACACCTACCTCTGCAGTAACTTTAAAAAAAATATTTACTGTAGGAAAAACATACCAAATATGTGAAATTGAAATGTACTGATTTTTTTCTTTGTGCAATGGATGGAACTGCATTGTAATTGAAAGCCACTTTAAAATAACAGTGACACTGAAGAGACTTAAATCTTTTTTAATAAAGGGACTCCTACAGTGCATTGTCTGCCATTTACTTCTATAGGTTAGAAACAAAACATGTCCTAAAGTGAGTCATAACACAGCAATTTGCACAGATTAACTACAAAACGCAGTCCTGCCCCCTCAAAGCTAAGGAACCGGCATTCATAGACCTTTCTGCCATAGCAGGTGGTCCAAAGTTTGGTTTAAAGGTATAAAAATGTTTTGGGGTTTTTCCTGTTGGCCTGCCTAAACTAGTTCCAAATGTTCGGCATAATGAAATACCCATATCCATTGTCTCATCTGGTTTTTTTGCCCAGAAAGCCAAGAAGCAATTTGCCAAGTTATAAAACCTTTTGATACAAATTTACTTCCAGACTACTGAACTGAGATAATAGGCTTGCAAGCCCTATGTAAGTCAGGAAAAGGGAAGGAAGCTGCTGGAAGAGAGAAGAAGTTGGCATACCTTCCCTTTGTTGAAGTAATGGATAATCTTACGGCACAGACCTTCCTTACGTTGCCACTCTGACTGAGATGGATAATGCAGGAACTCTCTCAGAGGTCTGTCCTCCCACTGAAGCAACTCACAGTACAAAAGCAAAGTAAATGCAGCCTCTGTTGGAAATGCAGTTATTGAACACTGAATCAATTACAACAAATAAACACAGCCAATAGGTTGAAAGGTCACTAGACCTGCTTCTTAAACAGCCTGGCATTTCTGATTTACAAGTTGAGAAAAAATTCTGAAGTCTTAGATGAACATTAAGTTATTCTATTACTTAAAATAGCAGCACAAGGCTGTTTCCTATGAACCTAATTTTTAGGTACAAATCTGTCAAGTTTCTTTTTACTAGCTACTTGATTTAAAAGCATAGTCCTATGTCATAGATACTCGGATATGTAACTATATTTGGGGCCTGCAGCTGTAAACAGAGCTTGGACAACATAGAATTGGAGTCTACACACTTTCTAAGTGCTCCTTAAATACTACAATGCAAAGAAGTATGGCAAATTGTAATCTAACAGTGGTTTTGTGATTTTAATCTTCCTCTACGTTTGATTCCAATGCTGTTATTTTTTTGATTAGTCTTCCTCATAGGACATTTTAATGTAAAATTTGGAGTGTAATGGAATAGTTTTATGGTTGTGTGGGCACAGACATACATTATTTGACTTGAGGGAGTGAGCTGGACTCCAGCTTCTTATCTTCCCAACTGCCATAACTGACTCTTTTTCCAAAAGGATAAATCAGATGTTAGAGTGTAACACTGGGAGAGTCAAAAACTTTCACCAGGATTTCAAGCAGACCCCATATGATGTCTTACTAACCTGTATAGTTTTCAGCCTGTAAGTGCATGTCACACAGCTTGTGGATATAGCGGATGTACATCTCTTCCTTGTTGATTTCAGATTTATAAAAATTCTGTGAAAGAAAGAGCGAGTCGTTATTCTTACTGAGACTCTTTCGTCATTCAAGATAATCAGCAGCATCTGTGTATGTATAAGGTTATTGAAAACAGAATACATCATTAGTGTAAAAGAAAAGTAGTAATTATTTTCACATTCACACTGATTTAACCCACTGATTTTATTGCTTCCCCCCTGCCGAATGAAGGCAGTCAAAAGCTGAAAGAAAAGGCGAGATAGGTTGTAGAACCTCTGTCACAGGGGCTCTCAGAACTCAGCTGGGTAAGGCCCTGAGGAACCTGACCTATTTGGCCCTGCTTTTAGCAGAGCTGGACTAGAGACCTCCAGGGGATCCTCACAGTCCCTGTTGTTCTGTTCTGTCATCCCAGTGCTGGGATTCTGAAGCCACACTTGCCTGACACAGATTCCCATCCCAACCCAGTTTTGACAACATTGCACAGCATCACAAAGAGATAAAGGAAACATTTTTACCATAAGGTTAACAGTGCAGCCAATTTTCTTGTTTTCTGTTTCATCTCCTTTCATACAGTCCCTAAGAAAGCAGAGCAACGTTGAAACATATATCTGCAAAAGTAGTCATTTTAAAATAAATTTGAAGCTACCTTATCCTCCAGAGTTCCCTTGGATCACAAAGAACAGATAATCATATACTTTATTTTATAAAAGTTACTGTAAGATAAATTCCCCTATTATGGCTTAAATGATATGAGAACTGTGTGTCCTCTTACATGTTTGCATCTAAGAAGCACCTGAAATGACTGCTACTTCATTTCTTACAAGAATCTGAATAAATATCAAAAATTATCTGAATGAGATCTACTATAAAGGTGAAAAACTATTTTTTATGCAGACGTAAATGTTTAGTGGTTTCCTAGTCAAAGGATTAGCTTCCTTTCAGCATGCTGAAAGATACACCACCAGTAATTTAGACTAGATTACTACTTTTTTCATAGGTAAGTTAAATCACAAAATTTATCTGTAGTTTCTGGAATATTTTAAAGGCTTCAGAAATTACTAATCTTGACTTTGGAAGTCACATTCATTTGTGAAAAAGAGAAAAAAATTTAAAGCAGTGACACGGCAAACTGTCTTGGGAACCACTCTGTCAGCTGGACTCCGTGTATTTCCAAATTCTGATGCAGTTCCCTGTCCAGTTCTGCTCTGGGAATGAAAAAATCTGCTGTGTATTAAAAATCAATTAAAAACTGGCATCTGTTCCTCACTTAAGCATGAAAATGTGTATCTGTGTATCCAGGCTGCATTGATAGCCAATTTAATTTAAAAAAGAAAGTTCCCTTCAGATGTGTCTCAGATACCTGGCCTGGCATAGTAGTTGTACAGCAGCTGTTGTCAGGAAACAAACAGCAGATTAGATCAAACTGGTAAAGGGTAACAAAAGAGCAAACTAAAAAGCACAGAAAAGGATCTGGGATTGCAGAATACCCAGCCTAGTTGCAGGGTTTCACCTATAATGAGCAGCAGCAGAAGAAAAAATTATTTGAACTCTTGTCAGTAGACTAAAGATAGAAATATTTGGGGCAGTTCTATATAGTTTCAAATTGTCTATCATTCCATAAAAACAACTCTGTGTGTGAGTGTATAAAGTTAAAATATTTTTTGGTAACTCAATCAAAATTCAGCTGTATTAACACAATAGTCCTGCAAACTTCAGTCTAAAACTAAACAAAGGATGCCTAATTTATGGTGGAGTCTTGCACACATGAGTCAACAGCTGACGTGCCAGACCTTCCTCAGATGAAAAGTTTTCCAACCCTGCATGTCTGGATGAGGCATTCAGCACATCTTGGTTCAGCAAGGCATTTGAGATCATTCCTGCATTTAGCATCTATTTTGCAGAATTAGGTGAGATCATGCCAGTAATAGAAGGAATTAATCATTTAGCAACCTGAATAAACCCAAGTACAAAACTACGAACTAAAAAATTTCTTCATCTTTGCTATTATCAGGAATGAGCATACAGGAACTAGAACTGGGGCTCTAGAGACGAGGACTTCAGATTTTCACTCAGAACCCAGCAGCAATGAGTTAGGCTTGCTTAATAATACTTGCTGTCAGAGACCCATGCAGCTTGATAAACAATAAAAATATTCCCTGTAGAAAAGAAATCTGGTACTACCTCTTTACAAACTTCTTATACTTCGAATATTTACTGTTGTTGGCAGATACCTGTAGTCAAGCAGACGCTCCATGAGACGAGTAACTGATGTAACAAAAGAGATGCCAGTCTCCCGCCACGTTTCCTGCTCAATCTTCTCCAGCAAACTGTTGGGAGATGGAAAGACAGCAGGTAAGGCTTCTAGGGCAACGGGGTAGTGCGTGTAGACAGCTGTGGACAACTTGGTTTCTCCCTCATAAAACCAATTCATAGAATGACTGACTGATCTTACCTGGGATAAGGCCCAAAGAGCTGGGTTCTACTCCAGGCAGCACGAAGCAAAGACAAGGAAATTACAGAATTGACAGGAGAAGGAAAAATATCATCACATTGCCATTTAAAATATGTGTCCCTGCCCATGGCAGTGGCATTAGAACTAGATGATCTTTAAGGCCCCTTCCAACCCAAAACCAGCCTATGACTCTACGAAGCACAGCAATGCTCATGATTCCCATAATATTACCTGTAGCTCAGATACTGCTAACAGCAGTCAGAAGTTGGGAGTCTAAACCTACTGCATATACCTCCTCTTTGCTCATCCCTACATACTTTTTCATCTCTAATCAGCAACCAACTAACCAACCTTGAATCACAATTAATTTACAATGTAAATAAATATAGGCAATTTGTTCCTGCTCAGCAGGCTAGACGATACAGCAAGCATCTCACCAAGACAATTGTGAAGGATGAGAGAAGGCTAGAGTGAAAACACTGAAAATCATTTTTAAAAAGTGAAAAAGAGCAAATTTACATGCTAGTTTCCTGAAACTGCATCTCCAGTCAAAGAACTTGCTGCTACTGCACTGGCAAGAAGAAGGGAATTCTGTTGGGTGTTATACATGTCATCAAAAGAGGCAAACTCTTCTGTACTGGAATGATTTCCAGCTGAGGGAGCCAATTTGCATTTCAGCAGTATAGCTGAGATAGTAGAATTCAGCATCAACTGTTAATTCACGCAGCATTTACTAACTCTGTGGAATTGTTTCCTCAAAGTTCATATTGTTCTCAGAAAAGTCAGCAGCAAATATAAACTAAAAGGTAGCTGGACTTCCAGGCTGTGTTTCTTTGTAATACATCCAGTCACTATCATCTAAAAATAAGTAACAACCTACAGTCCACTAATTCTTAACATTTTGGGTAAAAAATGTCTTCAGCTGGAGCAAAGGGAATGCACAATATTCCTCTTTCCAGGTGAATTAAAAAAAAAAAATAATATTTTCTTTCCTTTACCCCCAAAATAGACTTATCTGTACTGATAACAAGCCACGCTTCCCAAGACTGAATGTACACGAATACATTTACATGCTTCCCAAGATAAGCACACGGGATGGGCAGGTTACCTATCTTGGAAATGAATGAACGTGCAATTCTAAATTCAGAAATACAAGTGTTGGTTCTAGTGAAACAAAGGTTTATGCCTCAAACTGCCAGCGTGCTACTGGGGGCTACAGAAAATTATCTGGAATATATGGCTAAAATTCTGCTCACGAGCTCTGTGGCTCACTGGAATATTAAAAGATGTAGGGCTTGGTGCTATGGACTCTCAGAGCTCAAAATAAGTCCTTTTCAAATAAACCAGGAACACTGGAAATGAAATTTGGAGACACATCAGTAATCAAAGATAACTAAGTGGAAAGTCGGATGGAAAGTCTTCATCCTTATGAGTGCAGATTTTTTGGTTGAAAGGGAGTGGAAATACAGTATCCTGACGGACTCTGGAGAAAGCAACTTGCAAGTGTTGAGTCAACCGAAACACAACCTTCAAAAACTGCAAGAAGCAACGGAAAATGCTGATGAAAATCTCTTTTGCTCTAACAAGGCCTGACTTGCTGGATAGTACACTGCTTCTCTGATCAACCCTAAGGCCATGATTTCTCTTATTGCTATGTAAAAAGAAAGGTGCTGGCTCCTCTAGCAAATCAATTTTTGACAGGAGGACGGTAACTACTTACCTGTGCAGCCATATATTAGATTTCACAGAAAGGAGACAAAGAAGAATTTAGACTTTTATATTCTTTTCAGAATTAGAGTGACATATTTCTATTTCACTGAGCCATGTCATGAAAACCTGCCAGAACCCCTTTACTGCTGTCTCGGAAGACGAGCGCCGCAGCTGCGGCTGCACACGTCGCTACTTTGACTCGTGCAATGACCCTGCTCGACAGCGCGCGCAGACACCGGCGGGGCTTACAGCAGGCTGAAGAGTTCCCTGTAGTTCTCATCACCTTTCCCTTCGGATACCAGGCTGTCCAGCTTATCGATCAACTCAGCTTCCACCTGGATGAAGAATTTGGTTACAGATTAGCTGTTCACATAGAAGACCAGAGTTCCAAACACCCGGAAGACTGAAGAATATTTTATTTCTCATGCCCTGGGGCTGCCCACTTCTATATGCGAGTGATGTCTCTGTGGCTCAGTAAAGGGGCACACTTTTCTCAGTTTTCAGTGAAATAGGACGACTAAAACTAAATTATCATTTTGGTTATCAGGGTCTAAATGATTCCTGGAGAGGTAACATTTCTTTACAGAAATTTCTGAAGTTTATTGTCTTATCAAATAATCACTTAGAGACATTTTTTGTGTACCAGTATCTCAGATAAATGATATCCTGTACTGTAACAGAACATCCACGCAGAGAAACTAATTCATGGCATGATCACCACTGGTCTCCTGTGATGGTTCTGCTGGTAGGTAACTGATTTCCACTCATCCAGGCATCATTACATTGGAAGATTATTTGCTTATTAAACCCAGCTTTGTCCAGCCTCTCTCTGATTATGTGACGCATTTTCTTTTCACCCTTATATAAAGGGTCACAACAGTATCATTACGTTTCTTTTCCCTTACAAAGGTTTTGAATCTATATTCATTTCCCTCCAGGTCTTAATATGTCCTATTACAAAGTTTGATGTCAGTTATTTCCATAAAATTGATTCAAGTGCAGAAATCAATGTATCTACCATTAAACAAAACAATTTCGTGTAGTCTTGGAAATCCTGTAGGAAACATACTTTCAGTACTAATGAAGACAGAGGTTCCTATAGGTTGAAACTGTTCATAGAAATATGGCTTGTTTTTATTTAAAGACAAGCACAGTTTGAGTTTCTCCCCATTTTTCAGCTGCAAAGGAAGTAAAGATGAGAAGGAAAAGCAAATCACCCAGTGGCACACAGAAGGAGCCGGTGCTCTCGTTGCTGAAATCATAAAAGTGAGACCTGATTTACTCCATGAATCAGACTGCATTGTTACCCAGTATTGCTGAAAAAATAACCTTGTTAAAACATGAGCTACTGAAGAAAATAAAAAAGTAGGGCTTGAAAATGAGTTTCCAGGATTTTTATGGTTTCTGACAACCAATTTAATATTCAAATAGTAAAGAGAAACTAAAAATTAAAGAACTGTACCCTGTCTTTGCTTGTGATCTACAGTGACTTGACAGAAATCAGCAATGCATCTGCCCAGCTACCCACCCTTACAGTGGACGACAAATAACTTCCTGGTTCCAGCAGCTAATGTTAATAAGGTTTAATACATCTTGTCCTATTTAACTATTTATTTCATTCTCACTAATACAGATGATTATTCTGTCTTTTTAATCTTAGAAAGTTACGATATACGCTTCATAAAACAGTGTGCAAATTTGCTCCACAGGTAATTTAAGAAATGTTCTTGGAGCTCTAGTTTAGAATACATTAGTGAGTATAAAAATTAAATGAAGATTATGAAGAGTTCATCTTGATACAGAAAGTATAAACAGGTCCAGAAACTTGAAGATGACTGTAGGTACTTATAACTGTAAATGCCAGAGCAGGGACTGTTCTATTGTTATGCTAAAACAAGCAAAAAGAGGCCTACGATCAAATGCTACTGTAATAATATTGGTAGTAAATAATAATTGCAGTAATAACAAAGGGAGCTGAAGAGGAACAAAAACATCAGTGCCTGGTAATACTTTTCCACGCAGCCTTTAATAGGTCAAGTTATGGAACAGGTCTGTAATTCTGGAACAATAGATTAGATCTGGCATTTTAATGAGCGTGTGGATAACAAATAATCACATGAATTATGATAATTTAAATAAAAGGATTTACTACTTCAGAGCACTTACCTGCAGACACTTGCCCCCAATACTGCCCCAAACACAATGACAATGAGGCATCGTCATCTGAGGATCTAGCCCAGACCGATCCTTCATCGTTAATATTTTGCAATTCAGGGATCTGTTTTGCCATGGAAAATGTAAGCAATTCCCTGACCATGACTGGGCAACAAAATGATGATGACTCCTCTTGTTGTTTTGCAATCAGAGCTCAGAGAACTGTTGTTGGGCATAACCGTTCCAGGAGAGCTGCCAGGATTTCTTAAACAATATACAGTCACAAAGTCTATTTCAAAACATGCATGGTATAATTATTTAATTATACCATACCATTTTCTAGCTGGAAATTGAAGACAGAAAAGCAAAGACCACTGTTTTCACAAATACTGGTGAAATCTTTACATCTCCATTTCTGGTTCTCAGTCTGACCTATTTAACGGTTGACTAATAATCTAAGTGAAACCAATGGGAGCACTGGGAGCCCAGCACTTACAAAATTGTTTTCTCTTCCTCATTTCTGATGTGATGAGCACATCACTCCTCTGTGTTACGGGAAATGTAGCTTGCTGTGAAGTGCACTGTTTAAATAAACTTGGGTCTTGTAATAGTTTTGTAAATTATGCTTCAAATTTTCTATTTTTATGTATTTACATGACAACATCTCCACAATCAGAAATGGATCAACTGATACAAACTCCTTGCTTCCAGCTGTTCATTGCAGGTAGAGCAAGAAAAAACTGCAAATGCTTGGGAAGTGACTTCACCTGTTTGAAGTTGCCATTCTTTCTCTGCTCCCAGTCCATCATGTCATGGAAGATAGGGATCATGATATTCCGGACTTCTGGTTGTGGAACAAGTGTAACACCAAGAAAGGGGCCAATCATTCCCGGAATAAAGTGAATCTTATGCTCACCTGTACAACACAAAGCAACTGCGATTAAATAAAAGCCTTTGTTATCTGTCACTGAGAAAATAGGGAACCCCTGCAGTAATGACATATACAAAGTAGTAGGCATGAGCATTAGAAAAGCAAACACATTGTTTTCCTGAAAGGACTGGGAAAAAAAATATTTGCTTTACACCGTTACTTGTGAAGTCTCTAAAAGCATTTTAAATTTCACTGTGAAAGCCTTCAGCAAAAATTGTCAGTGCATTTTACTTGCAAAGGAATTCAAACTGTCAAAAATAACCAAACTAAAACGTACTAACTAGGTGGAAAAGAGGCCACAGATACTTCTAATTTGTGAAGAAAAAGATTTTGAAAGGACTGGTGAGAACAGTGGTATTTGATAGAATATATTAGATTTCAAACTACAGAGTTCTTCATCCTCAGTGCTCTGGAAGTCTCAATTTCATAACCGACCTTGACTTGGGACCCAATTGCATTGCTTCTCAGCAACAAAAACCCAAGGCGTTCCGCTAACAATCTCTGCTGTGGCATGCTTGCTGTGCAGTCGCAGAGAATAAATCAAAATAGCCATATTTGAAACAACATTCAGTGATAAATATCTGTATCTACATAGCTAAAACAGGCTTCTCGCTTCTCATTTGAATTTGTCTAGCATCATTTTCTGGTCATTTGATCTCTGTTATATTGGAGAGCCTCCTGTTCTCCACACAGATGCTTAGAAACTGTGATCAAGTCTGGCAGTAATATCATCCCTCTTCCCTGACTCAGATTTCTTACATATTTTCTCAAATATTATGGTATCTTTTTTACTCATGACATTTTACAGGTAGCTCCCATGCAGCTGATTGTCAGCACGATACATCTGTAGTCTTTGTTTTCTTGAATAGCACTCCTACCTATATTCCTACAAATTAAATGTTCATGTTGGCTTTTTGAATATATTGCTTGCAGGCACATTATCAAGTTATCCAAACTGATTTGTGTCATTCCTTTGACCTCTTAATGATTTACCTGTTCTCAGGTAAATCGTATTATTTGTGAACTCTATCAGCAAACATTTTCTTTTTTCCCTCTAGAATACTACATGCTTCCTTTGTCGGCAAACGTTTCCATACGTATTCATTTTGGGTCCTGGCTGGAGGCAGGACAGTGGCCCAGCTGGACTTGCTCTCAGGCAGTACAGATACTATTTGGCTTTTCTATGAATAAAATCCTGAATTACCTAAACCCGAGACTGCTGCAGCCTGCTTCTGAAACACAAGTCCTAGATGAAAAATCACCATTTACCTTTTGAGACCTGTGCCGAGATGTGTTTTTCCCCATTTTGTAATATGCTTAATTTCTTAATCAAAATATAAAGGAAAAGGTTAATTGAATTGCAGAAGTTGAAATCTTATCACAAACGTTATTGTGGACAGGGCTTTTGTGGGTTTTGGTTTTCTGATTTGGTTTTGTTGCTTGGTTTTTTGTTTTTTTTTTGCTTTTTAAGGCAGTAACGTAGAATTTGTAATGCATACTAGATACCTGAAGCCACAAAAGAAGCAGCTTTACTGTATGCCACTTCCAGGCTTTATTATCAAACACATATAGCTATGGTTTAGTGGGGCACTTGGTAGTGTTAGGTTTACAGTTGGATTTGATGATCTTAACTGTCATCTCCAACGTAAATTAATTCTGTAATTATGAATCATGACAACTTTGGATTTTGAATCATCTGCACAATTATAATGTCAGTTATAGCTGTGAAGATTTAAATTTCTGCTTTACAGCCACGGATCAGACAGAAGTCAGAGAGTAACAGTATATCTCCATATAAACCCAACTGCAGCACAGTTGAATGGATTAGATAAAGCTGGTTTTGTATTTGCAAATACATAAGACTTGTCACTGATGCATCAGAACATCCCAAACCTGCTGCAGTCACATTTGCGAAGAAAGCATTCCAATTCATAGGAATGTATTAGTTCAAATGAAAAAATTATGAGGAGACATTGCAGAAGAGTGGTTTTGGTGGAAGAAAAGTACTTTCTGGGTTTACAACTCTTAAGAGAAACTAAGTATTCTATGATCCTACAAAAAGTTTAAAAAAAAAAAAATCGAACAGCAATGTAGGGTTGCATCAGCTTTGTTTGCTAGAACAGAGAGGGAAGAGACATACCCAGGTTCTGCCACATGCTGAAGAGCTCATATGCCATCATGACTCTCATATCACCGTATCTAAAAAAGAGGAAGCAGACAACTGCCTAGTGGAACAAAAACTGGCAAGGCAGTGATGTTAAGAAAAAAAATATAAATTCACATTTAAGTCAACGTAAGAATATCAAACAACTTGACTAATCACTGAACACTATATTAGGACATCTACTTATTTATTTCCCAAGCATTTCCACATCCTAAGTTCCATAAGAAATCACAGGGACTTGTGATAGAAAAAGAAGTCTCATTTTCTGAGGTGGCAGTAAAGGCTGGGAACCCAACAAAACGTGTTCTTACTTATCCAGAATCTTCTTCCTCTTAGCTGGTGTGGCGTTTTCTAGTTGGAGACTTGGCTGGTTTATAAACAAAACTGCCAGGCTGAAGTAAGAGTTCCACACCTGAGACACAGGAAGGAAGCTTTAACATTACACTCCAAGAAGGAAGTTTCAAACAAGGGTAGGAAGACATATGTTCCTTTTTGCAATCAAGATGTAACTTAATCTATGTATCATAACTACTGAGATACTAAACTCTTAAGGATACCAATGGATTATTCAAAACCTGGTAGGAACTAAAGACCCCAGGAAGGTAATGCCACCGGGCTTTCCTCTTAGCACCAGAGTTCTAAAATGAATAAACTTGGTGACTGCAGTGAAGTTATAAGTTGTTTTTTCTGCAGGCTAAACAGATTTTATCCCTCAAAAATCCCCCCAGATTACACTACATCATGAATAAGAGCCCCATAATTTAGCCTGTTTTCCCAAAGAAATGAGGCTTTTCCCATCACCCTGTGTGTACGTGTGCCTCGGTACATGTCTGGCAGCTTTTCCTTAGTGACACTGAACTTGTTGCCCATTTTCAACTACATCAGACATAGGGAAAACACTACAATGCTGTGTTCCTCCAAGTTTTAAGTCAATGGCCAGAAAGGCTTCTGGGAGAGGAAGATCATGAATGCCCCAACTTCAGGAAAAGAGTTGTCTGAGTTTACATTTTATTAGCCATGAATCTGTCAGACAGCATGCTTCGTTAGCTCCACTGCTGACGAAGGTACTAGTTTCCTTTATGAGGGACTAAGTTTTCTTGACTTGATCTCACAGTGTATCTGTTCTGCTTCCCCTCAATTCCACAGCAGATTCAAATTCCTGTCTTTTATCAGCTAGGTCATCTTCCTCACAGATACTCAAATAAATGCTGCAAATAGAATCAGCTAATGTAGAGAACAGCTCTCATTCCTTTGTTACTGCTAGTTTAAGAAGATGTCATATTTTCTGAGTATCTTACTTTGAAATCAAAGTCCGTCTCCGTGAAATTCTTATGCAGTGCAGAAGACAGGTACTGAACTGTTGTAACTATGATACTGCAGTCAAAAACAAACAAAAAAGAAAACAAAAAAAGAATGTTTGTATCTGGAGTATAACATATTACAGTGGTTTGTGGTACTGATTTTACAATATGTACAGAGACAGGCAATCTTCATGTAATCACTGCTAGGGTTGCATAGAAATCGCCTATTTATCTATGTTGTAATAAACAATTTGTACTAAGTGATAGAAGATTCTGTGACGTTTGGAATTTACACAGGAGCATTTGAAGTCCTGTTTATCTTGAATGCCTGGGCCATATTACCTTCAGTGAAACGAAAGAATACACTCATCTTCCTCCTATTTTAGGCAGAAAGATTTGTCGGGTTTTTTTCCCCAGAGAAGAGCAACTCAGAAAGTTTTTTTTTTTCATTCTTGGCTATAAATGGTCCTTCATCTGGCTCACACGTCAAGATATTTGTGAGTATTTTGCCAGTTCTGGGTTCCCTGGTATTTTTTTGTAGGTGGCTAAATACACCTTAGTGAAAGGCAATCAAGGCATGTGATAAATGGAATAAACAGCATGTAGAAAAGGCAACAGTAGTATCAAAAGAAACAGCACATCTCTGATTCACATGCAAGCAACACTTCCAGTAAAACTGCTAAACACAGCTATTAGTCTAAGGGTTTAATGGCAAAATTATGCCAAAGGGAGCTGCGTAACCTACAGCATCCAAGGTAACTACTCTTTCACGTGGATTGTTCTTTTCTTACAGAGCTTCATTTAATCTTTGCGCTTGAAATACTGAAATCCACTTCTTTCACTTTTCATTAGCACGGCGAACTCACAGAGCACGCAGCTCAGCTGAGCAGCCAGCCTCCAGGAAAACTTCTATGACATCTTGTAATGGGACCTCTCCAGTTGCCAGTTAAGTCAGTGTAATTCTATAGGTAGTTTATCTAAAGAAACTAGTAAATAATTCCAGCCACCCTGTCTTCATCACACTGCTGCCATTCCAAACAGCACAGTACTTAACTCATCAGAATCATGAAAATGAGATAAAATTAAGCATTAAAATACTAGATGACAACTTAATTGAGAAATAACTCTGTATGTAATGCACTTAAGTGTTGTCACTAGTGTCTGCTCCTTCTTTTCTAAAATAACTGCGTACTCCTCCTAGGTAGGTTAAGGAATGATGTTTATGGGAAGAGACAGATGTTTCATGTAGTAATATACTGAGGATGGCAGTTGAGAGTTCTGTCTGTAAATACCACTCGGCGTGGGTTCCTTGCCATGTGTTATGATAGCTGCTGTGCCACTCTTACCCTCAATGCAGCTACTTCAGCTTTGGGTTTAAACTTTTAATTCTGATGCCTGCGCAGGGCAGAGTTTTAAGAAACCACATGAATATGGAAGTCCCAGTTTGGTCCAGAGTGCTAAGATAACTGCAGAATGAGGATGAGTGCTCCAGAATTCCTGTCTTGATCACCGTATCTCAGTCTGAATGAAACACACCGCATCACAGGTTTCAACTGCCCAGTTGAGGAGAAAAAATTCTGATACAGAATGTCAACAGTTTATACCTGCTTCTCTACTTACTTGCTGGTGAGCAACCTCATCACCATCCAGTCTCGAGGAAAGACACTCATTTTCATCAGGTTCCGAAATACACAGAAAATCTTGAGGAGGAACTCCTGTCACATAGGGAAAAATTTTTTTAAAAAAATCACCAGCAGCTGCAGATCAATCTATTTTCTTGATTATAAGAAAGGCAATTAAGCTAAGCGTGCTCCACTGGAGCTTTGCATTACTAGGCCATTCACCTGAAAACATGGAAACAGCATATATTGGGATATGGCTCTGTTCATTTTGTATGCACCTAATATGTACTAAGCAAGTTGCAGCTGTCTTTTAAATCTTAACTTCTACAGTGAGATGTGCATACTTGTACATGACTTTATCATCCAGAGTTCCAGTGTCAATTTGCAGCTATTTTCAAATATACTGGAATCATAATCATTTATTTATGCATTCATTTAATTATCGTATCTGTCCAAATTTCTTTGCACTATGTCACAAATTTGACAAAAACATACACACACTCAAGCCCAATAAAACTCCTACACACGCTTTTAAAAATAGTAACAGAAAACCCCATGTCTGGCAATACGCAGCAGAAAAGACCACTTAAACACATTCAGCTGAACACCTGCTTTCCCCAGAAAATTCCCAAATCTGAAACCATTTCTGGTTTTTGACTGCCTGCACCTCTGTGTCTGTAAAGAACAGCAGTGAGGATCAAACACGCCAAATTGTTGGCCTTCCAAATTGTTTTGTTTTTCTTCTACACAAAATCAAGATAGCACAGAAAGTGGCAGTGCAACATTTCTTCAAAACTGTCCTGCCATTATGCCTTAACTGTGGGGGGGAGGTCGGAGATTAATATCTCCGTGTAACTGAGCTAAGAGTAAAGCATCAGAAGATCCTTGACTTTTGGCCTCATTCTGGCCTAGATGTAACAGCGTTAAGTGAACGTAATGCCTTTCCATGCAAAAAAAAAAGTATTGGAAGTAGTATTACGGCAATATTTGAAGGGGGAAAAAAAATAAATATTTTATTAGGTCAAATGATAGTTGGAAAAAAAGTCTGGTATGAAATCTTCAGCCTCTGTGATACTCCTGGAACATATCCTTAGATTATCAGAGATACAACATTGTTTGTTCTTATGAGTGTAAAGACAAATTTCAGTTCAATGACAAACATTTTCACTGGTCTGACATAATATAGTTCAGATATGTTTTTAAAATATGTATTAAAAATTAATATTAATTTATTAAATCATTTTCCTATGAGCAATTTGAAAGTTACCTGAAAGGTAGTAATCTCAGATAATTATCAACCTGAGATACATTGAACCCTGCATCCTAAAATAAGAATTATATCATCCCAAATTTATCTCCCTGATTTATTCAGCCTCTCCATATGCACATGAAATGTTTAGAAGCTGAAAACCTATTCAGAGAGGACTTCTCACTGTTTCTGTATTTCATTTGTTAAGGCAATGTAAGTTATATAAGGCCACATGATATTATTCTACTTGTCCATATTTTATTGAGTGCCATGCTAATCAAAAGCATTTTATATAAAATCTTGTCTTTATTTGTGAAATTATTCTGCCTTTCAAACAGACTGTTGTCAGAGATACTCCTCTTTCCTATGGAAGCTGAGATACAAAGTTAATTTCTGCTGTTGTGAGATATGCCATCCCAAAATGTCAGTGGCAGAAAAAGCCACCAGAGAGGTCTGTACCCCTCACCGACCCCTTCTGTTCATGAAGAGCCGTAATTTAAGTTAATGTTCACAAATTTGGGAAGCATGCAGCAAGTGTAGTAGTAAGGTTACTGCTTTCCCAAAAAAGATTTCATCTGCTAAAGACATTTGTATCCCCAAAAAAGCTTGAAATTCTTTTGGCATAAAATCAACACCCTTCCTAAGTAAGCTCCAATGCATACTGTACATCTAGTAAAATGCTATAGAACAACTACATCCACAGGATTAAAAAAACCCTGTTCCTCTGACTGTGTTCTATACAGTACAATAGCGATATCCTTTTATGTCTAATAACAGCTATATTGGGACTTCATTTGCTGTTATGAAGATAATTCAGTGCCTTGTGATCTTGAGTGTGTTTGTAACACAACGCCTATTATTATACAAGTGAAAGGAAGGTCCATGAACAGAGTGCCAGTGAATGGGAACGGGAAGCAGAGCAAGCAATGCCGGAGGGATTCCCCTCTGCTCTCCATTCTGAGTGAATCACCCGACAAACGTGATGCTCTGTTGTACCTTTAGCTCATCCTTGCTTTGGAAGTTGTCCAGTAAGTGCTGGAAATGAGTGTCTGACATCTGACGAAGCAAAGATAAAAGGCAGGAGACATATTCTCCCTGTTGACCAAATGAGAAACTATTTCATTCAGACAATCTGAGATTTCGTAACTATAAAACTCAACCTGGGGTGGGGTATAAAGGGAGGGGTCTGAAATGGCCCCAATGCCTATGACAGGAAAGCTGACATGCACAGAGATTAAAAATACTGCATGTTAACAGTTCTTGACTGTTAATACATAGGAATACACCTCTTAGAGGCTCCTCCACAGGTGCCAGTTTTAAAGGTCTTTTACCCAATGCTGTAGTCTAAACAAAAAGAATTTAAAATGATTAATACAGACATACATGAGTAGCCCTCCAAGCATGCAGGTTTTGACAATCACCTTTTTCAGTTGCTTGATATACTATGTCTGTCAAAGGTGTGACTGCAGCTCATGCAGACATACCAGGAGTTATTTAAACTAATTGGCTCAGATACTCAGAGCAGTATAGCGATGACAGCATGGGATCAGTATGGGCTACAAAAGGTGTCTGGAATCTCATAAATATTTGGCTTATTAGCGTTCACCAAGTTATGTGCTGTCATAGCTAACAGTACTAACAGCATTCCAGTAAGATATTCTGAATATAGTTTGGGTAAGCCTACATGAGCTACAATTACATTTCTGGCCTGCAAAGCAGATGCACCCTAACCAGTTACCACAGTATCCCAAAGTGTTTTCCAAAGATGAGCTCCCCCATTTTATATATCTGAAAGCAAAGCACAGAGAAGTTAAGCAATCTGTCCAAGATAACAAGCAAGACAGTGCCAAGAATGTAAGGACTATGTCTTTTAACTGCCAGTCCCTCGCGCAACACTTTTTCTGTGACAATGAGCAATTAATTTGGAAAATTAAACTGCTTTCTAAGCAGTATCTAATAAGATTCCACATACCACTGTGCTGTGAAATACAAATTCAGGAACAAATACAAGAGGATTTTATACTTAGGACTGTCCATTCCATTGTAAATTTTTTTTTTTAATTGGCTCAAGCATCTACCCAGAAGCTTTGACATAGGTTGTTCCAATAAACTTTACAAGGCTGAATTTCATTAGGATAAAAGGTGTGCTCTTACGTGCAAGGTGTCACATCATAACAGTAGGTCAAATGGTAGGAGTAGAAGGAAATTGAGATGTTACTGGACACTTGCAGGCTAGCGCCTTGTTTTGTATCAAAGAACGTCTCTGAAACTACTAAATGCCTTGTTCTTTATTAGGATTCTACCATTTGTTACTTTATCTGAGCTAACACGGGAAGATACAGCCTTTTCTCTCATGTGAGAAGTGTGCCTTAGTGTACATCTGCCCCCAACAATACCTCTGAGGTTTCAGCCATCTGATAAAAAAGCAAATCTAAAAAAAGGGATGTTCTGAACAACAGCTTAACATGATACATTGTGCAAAAGCTGCATTAGAGACTGTGACAAGCAAAAATAGACTAGAATAGGCTAGAATAGAAAAGGGCAATGAATCCAGAAAAGCAGAAAGCTGAACAGCAGAATTTAATTTTTTTCTCTTCTTCCATTGCATGCCGAAGAAAAATTTCTCCCCCTAGGCTTGTGTTGGCAGTCTGGACAAAGTGGTGGCTTTTCCCTCTTCTCCCACCAAGCTTGACTTAGGATTTATTAATTTATTTTTCAAAAGTTGTGTTGTGTTTCATTTGCATGAAATAATCAGTGAACCTGGACAGAAGCTCTCCAGGGTGTTAGGGGACCTGTCCACTGAGCATTATGGTATTCTCAGTCTTAGGAATCAAGGGCCTGATGCTTGTGTAGCCCTTGGTGGTACCTGTTTAGGGGTGAAGCCCTAGGCAGCTACCCAGCTAGCGTATGCTGCAAGTTCTAACCGGTAACTCTCAATCACAGCTCCAAAGACAAACAAGAAAATGACCTGGAAATCCACAAAAGCTTCCTGAACTCCACTGCTTCCTGAAGACCTCACTACTGCACAGAGGAAGGAATGGATTTGTGGCTTATTAAGGGAAAGAGACACAGCCCTGGGCATTCATGCAGCAGAGATGATAATGAGGTGCCGGTGGTGGTGAGGGGCTGAACCATAGGTTAGAGAAGCAGGAAATAGAAACTGATTGTTAGTTACTAACAGTGATTTCTGCTGTGCACTGCGGGCAACGCTGCCCTCTTACCGCCTCCTGAGACTGCGATTTACTCATGATTGTGAGCAGAGTTTGTAAAAGCACATCCAGGAGGCTCTCCACCATCATCTCAACCTCCTCCACGACATCTCCCTCCTACAGTAAGTGGTGAGCAAACAGACAGTTAGAAACTGGAGAGAACGGAAC
>JAVJGI010000050.1:863671-933779 GCA_035590275.1 Ibycter americanus | reverse complement strand
GGTCTGCATACACTCTAGAACACAATGGGATCAAATTATGTTCAGGAACCTTGATTCCATGGCAGCATTATTTTAGCTTATTACCACGATACCTTTCATCTCATTCCTTTCACACAAAACTGTAACCTGTGATTGGAAATTCACATTGGTATGAATTATATTTAGCACCATGAGCTTCCTCCTTTAGTCAGGTGGAGAAATTTCACCAACCCCTGTTTGTGAGCATTGCTTTAAATGATCAAGTTACCATTTGGGATCAGAGTATTACAATCATCAAAGTTGGGTGTTTAAACTCAGCAGCAATTTCCAGAAGTAAGTGTGATTTCATTGATTGGATAATTTTAGAGTATTCTCTTAACATGAACCACAAAGTGCTAGTTACTGTCTCTTGCAGAACTACAAGTCCTAGAGCTGTGTAGAGCTTTTAGACTTCACTGACATCTAAGTTCTGGGCTTGGATGAAGAAAATTAAACAGTGTCAAACCTGGTAAATGCGTATGCTTTTCCCCCCTCCTAACAGCAGGAAAACTGTGTAATCAGAATGCTCTGAGTCACACACACAAAAGCAGACCCTCATTTCAGATGTTCTCCTGCTGACCAAAAGTTAGCACAATTCCATTTTTAAAAGGATCTTAAAAAAACCTGTATTAACCTATAAAAATTCCTCAGTCTGAATTTTACTAAATCAGTGGTGCAATTAAAAAAAAAAATCAAAAAATCAAGCAGCAGATTACCAAAGAGCTGGTCTTGATTATGGAGAAGATACTACTGAGGATCCCAGAGCAGATAAGTAGCTCCTTCTGCTGTCGTAGGTGAAGGTGAATGTGGTGAAGAACTACAGGTAGCAGGATGCGCCGGGACTCTGAAAGAAGGAAAATCAGATCACAGTTCTTCCAAATAAAATTAAATTTCAACCATCCCAATCAGCAGCCTTTTGGTATCCAAACTAGCTTACTGATATACACCACATTTGATTAATTGGTGCAACTTCTATCATACAGACTGTAGCACGCTACACTTCCAAGAACTGTATCTCATGAATGAACAGTACATCTAGTTTCAAAAGTTCATAAACGCAGTACACATGATGTTCTCAACAATGATTCAGCCTGCAAACAACAGTTGTGAACTGACACTTTCTAATGTTGATTTCTTTTGTGCAAACCCTTTCTCACTTTGTGTTGCTTTCCAGCTCTGTTGTCACTGCTAACAGAGCTTCTCTAATGTATGCCTCTCGGAAACTGGCTAATTCTTCTCTTTTAGCTGGCTCACAAACCTTAATCTTATAAAAGAAGGGAGAGCAGGTAGCAGCTGCAGAAATCAGTAGCCAAAACAGGAAAAAACAGAGACAGGGAAAAAAGTGGCAAGATGTCAGCAAGCAGACTGATGGGAGAGGTAGAAGGAAAGTAAGTCATCACCATATGGGAGGCAAGAAAAAGAGAATGTGTCTTCCTTTAATGCAAGACCTGAAGTGTAGGAAGGGTGGACAAGCAAAATATAACTCTGGAAACCAGATTCATCTTCCCAGGGGCAGATAGGACATGGGTGAGATCGTTGACCTGGGAATATCAGGTCATGCTTCCACAGGAAGAGGATAGGGGTCTGCCCTTCTGTTGGGTGGAAAATGCGGCATCTACAGAGTCATAGCTGCCTTGAAATGCTGAAGCTTTCTCTCTGATTTGTGATGCTGTAGTGAGATGTCATGGTGCTATGAGCAGCTAGAAGCATCATTAGTTGCCAGTGTCTCTGTGAAGGAGGAATGAAAGTTAATGGGAAGGAGTAAAGCCCTGGACCCTGTGGGTAAAGTTACACCTGACTTTACTGAGAAGACAGAAAAGGAGGTTTTCGCCCATGAGCTGGCACTCACTAAGACAAATATTTTTAACCATAGGCTCAAAACACTATAATTAGATAAAATTCACTGCCTGTTTCACAGCCACCTTTGGACTAAGCTACTCATTCTCTATACTCTTGTATTTTTTAAGATGAATTTCAAATTTAAGAAAAAAGTATGTTTAAAACCAATTACCATGGACGGTTTAAACATGATTCTGTGTTATTACCATTCTCACTTTGCACTGTGTAGAGTAATTTGAGTGCACTAACTTAAGATCCTCACTACAGGGAAGACAGGCCCAATGGCGCTTTTTACCTTCCACTGTTACCTTCGTAACTTCTTTCATCCAGACCTTTATGTATGAAATAAACTCACGGTCTTCAACCCCTCTTCATTCAATTAATTCTTAAAGGATTACTAGTATGTTGAGCTAAAGAAACATTAAAGTTACAATGCAAAGATTAAACATACTTTAAAAGAATGTGAGGGGTCTCTGACATAACTTTATCTCCCTGTTTCTCTTTCTCAGACAGTAAGCTTGCTGGAAAGGAGGTTATCTTCCCATCCATGATAACAACAGAGGAGTAATACATACCAAGTGAGATTTGGCAGTTTTAGTAATTGACTTGATTTGTTAAGGCACTTCCTTCTATCAACCTTTAGAAACTACAATTTATCCATGATGGATTTATAAACATTTTCTACCATAGGGAAACTTACAAAGTACCCGCAGCGAATATAGGCAACAATGATGCTGCCAAGATAAATAATTACCAAGAATACTGGCATTCAGCAATGAACTGTTTGCAACCAAGCAGCTGCAAAATGAATGCAGTGTGTTCTTACTCTTCGTTAGCAGCAAGACTTAGCCTCAGACACCACTGTCTTACCTGAGAAAGAGAACAGGCGGCTGTCGACAGTGCGTGCAATAGACTGTAGCTTAACAACATCCATGGATTGCCCGATGTGCACGGTACTGGGCATGCTGCCCAGAGTTCCCCGCACAAACTCCGCTACTTCCTGCACAGTGAACATCTGCAACAGCTCGTCAAAGATAGCAGGGAAGGAGTTCAGCAAGGCAGCCTGGGAAAAGTCAATGAAGAAACTGAAAATTTTGAATTCTGGAACTGCACCTAAATGCAGTGAAATAGAAACAACAGTAAAACTGAATTAAGGGTCTGCAAAAAGCTACTCAATAGTGCACTATGGCTGGTGGTAATGTTCTGCAATACCTGAAGTTCATAGTGAGCAAATCACAGGTAGCAGATAAAAATCAAGTGCTGCTGGAATACTAAGTCTTACAATAAGTTGAGCACATACATACTGTAGAGCTTCAAAAGGCTGTGTTTTAGGACTCAAGCTTATAAAACAAAAAAAAAATTGAGGTACCAGAGAACAGAAAATACTCAATTTTTGTTGATTTATTTTTTTCAATAAATATAAAACTTGCTTCTGATTAGTGTGTTCCATAACAATTTTTTGTATTGAGCAACTAAGATAGTTAAAACTCTTCAGAAAATATTTTGAAGAACATGTTGACAAACTCATAACCGTAGCAGCACTGTCGTGTGACATTATAATATTTCTGCAACAGGGGTGAGGTGTGATTTCACGTGAAAGAGGCATCGCGTCATGCAAGGAGGTGCGCACGTGAATCATGCAATAATGGGTATTTCCAGAGCTACCCATGAAGGTGTTTCTTAAAGTGCAGAAAAAATATCAGCACAACAACAAAAATCAAACTCTTCAACTCTTATTTCACACTTCTTCAATTAATTTCTTCATACAGTAGAAAATCCCATGCATTACCCTATCCTCAAGTTCCACAGCCTTGATGTCATACCTAACAACTGCCATACACCTCTAATGTTTTAAAAGTCTTCTCTTCTTCTACACCCCACCCGCAGTCCACACCTGTTTTCTCATTGTAACTACTTAAATTCCTAGATGGTTGCTCGCTTGAAGTGCTGCAGTGTGGTTTTGATCCAGCTGCCTTTCTCCCAGCCCCAGTCCCCCCGCCCCCCCCGCTTGCTGCTTCCACACCCCTTGCCTGAAGCCCCCCCCCCACACCACACCGATGTACCAAGCTTTGTTGCAGATCCTTGCTCAGCTTTGCCCTTCCAGAGTCTCACCACCTGTCAGTATTTTCTTCTGTTCTGCAAGTTCTCCTTCTCCTCACCAATTTTTTAATTCTGTCACGACATAAACATTTCTGTACCTCTCCAGTGCTGGCTCTACCACTTGGCATGCCTCTCCTAATCCCATATAATACACAGCCTCCTTCTTTGCAAAGTCTTTCCTCAAAGTATCTTTTCCTTCAAACAACACTGGTATCTATTTAATGGTCTTTAAGCAAAGTCTAAGTTATTCTTACAACTAACACTGTAGAGCTCATTAAATTATTCTGAATATAAATTTACCTCTTTCTTCTTCGTGCTCGTTATCTCTCCCAACATCTTGTTTTGTTACAATCAATTCAGATTATACAAAACCCCACATATCCTCCTGGGTGTTGTCACCTATTTGTTGCTACAAACATACAATGTACTAACAAAATAAACAAATAGGAATCATTTAAATAGCTGATGGCACTCTTGGAAGGCTGAACAGCTGCAAATCTAGGCATCATCTTTATCTTCGGGATAATACAAGTGAAATTACAACACTGGCCCAGCAAATCCTCACAGGAGTTTTCCTAAACTTATTTCTAACTATTACTATAAAGCAGAAGGATTTCTGTGGCGATTTAGGATATCCAGTAGCAATCTAAGGATATGCATGGGATCTCTTCAGGAAGCTTTGGAGTCGTCTTGAGGAACAGCTACATCATTTCATCCGTTCCTTGAAGGGCCCTTTTTTTGTACAACACCCTAAAATATGCTGGAACATTACTCATGTCAAACTAATTGCCTGGAAGGAAAGACATAATCAGTTTTAATCTCATTGCTGGAAAGTACTATATTGAGATCTCTCTAATATCCTGGATAAGAGGACAAGTGTGAAGAAAATGATGTTTGCTAGGGCCTCAAGCATTTCTGTAGATATTTAACAGTTGTCCAGGCTTCCAGAACTAGTACATAATCTCCTTGGCTGTCCTGAACAACGTGATGTACATAATCTTGTGTACACCCTCAGTACTGCCTTTTCAGTGTGTGGATGCCATAAGCTGTTCCATTAATTACTGAAATATTCCACATTTCCTACTTTTAGAGTACCAGCCACTTAAACATCAAATTCCAGTTTATATGCAGGAAAAGAGGGTTTGGGGTAGGGAAATGGGATTAATTGGGAACATCCACGATGAAATACTTGTGCAGTTCTGAGGATCATTACTTACAGAATTAAATGACGGCCTTGAAGTACCACCACATTTTTGTGGGGCACATGTCCCAGCTCCGCTCGCCTGCCCTCCAGGCTGAGGCGCCTATGGGGCAAGTGGGATCAAGGGGCAACAGAGTGGCAAGGGGGAAACAAAAAGTAAACTTTTCAAAGATTAAACAAGGACAGGATTTACAAATTACAGAAGTCTAAAGTAAGAAATACCATCGTGAGAGAGGAGAAAAAAAGAGAGCCAAAGAGAAAAAGGGAAAACAACCCCATCCTCAGATCTAATCTCCCTCTGTCTGTGATCAGCACAACTGGCCACCAACCAGCCCTAAACAGCCTGCGCTCCTAAGATGCTGCTTCCACTCACTGTCACTTTGCCTGCAAAATTCTGTGCACTGACTTCTCATGTTCGTGGCTCATCTTATTATACCCACTAATGGGTGATTAAATAAAAGATTAGAGCAGCTGTTCTCAACATCTTTCAGACCAGCTTCTTAAGAAAGAGATCACACCGCTGGCAGCTTCCCTAACCAGGGGAGTCGCTCAATTTTGTTGCAATGTTCACAGCAACTGCTTCTTTGGCAAACTACAGTCGGTGTTCAAAACATCTGTAAACAGTGATTAGTGATTACAAATCACCTTTGCATTACCAGGAAGTTCTAGGTGGTCCATTTTGATATTCGCTGAGCTGAGGCACACACACACATGTGACATTACTATTTATAACTTTTAAACACAGAAGTATGTAATTTAGTACAGTGGTCTTTAAAATATGAAACAGAACTCAGCAGCATCCATACTCACTTTGAGTAGTACCTTAGGCCCACATGAAGTCTTCACGAAGTCATCCGGGCCATATTCAAAATAATGTATTAAATGTCAGTGTGGGTATCACAGTATGCTTGCGCTCGGGCCGCGTATGATTCTGACCATCATTTTAGAGTATGCTGGAATTAAGTTTACCTGGCTGTGAGTACATCAGTTGAACTTCTCTACTGTGATGTTGTTATGACCCAAGTACTGACTTGAGCTGCTACAATTAAGGATTTAAAATTTCTTGAGGCCAACCGTAAGACACATGAACAAGAGGCTTGAAAATGCAGTTTACTTTTGTGAAAAGTAAAAATTGTATTCTCATGTGACAGGCCACTTTCTTCTTGAGAGCCCACAGTTCAGCTCACCTGTATCTGTGATGTGGTGCAAAGCTACCGGCTAATCCCGTGAATTGCCTATGTCATTTTCCAGTATCGTCAGCTTGTTAGAGGAGGAAAACTCTGCTAATCTGCTTTTAATCGTCATGTGCCCATATATACTATTGTGCAGAAAATAGCTGCCTTTTGGTTTGCCAGTTGAAGTGCAGAAAATAGCAAACCTGTGTGAAGATGAGAGTCTCAGAGCTCCTGCTGTCCAAGCTGAGCACAAATCTGATGGACTGGAAAAGCTCCTGGATGCTGGAGCGGAACTGTTCCTCCTCCATTCCACAAGTAGCTCTGGAGTAAAGGATCCGAGATTGGACAATGAACTTGAAAAGATATTCCAAGGCCTTAAGGAGCAGGAGATGAAGGAGATTAGGACAGAGAAAAAGAGAGAAAGAAAAATAAAGGAGCTTTAAAGAGAACCAGGAAAGATTCTAGGTGCATAACAACTAAATTCTTCAGCTTTAGAAAGGAGAAAGAAAAACAAGTTTTGTATATTAAATAATTCAGTTAAGGAAGAGCTACTTATAGGCATGTACCCATTCTCAACCAATAACCTTTGTTACTAGTATGCCCCACTAACAAAAAAAGGTATGCATTCAAGTCAACTAGACAAATTCGAGTCACATAACTTGAGGAAAATCTTGGTGAAGAGACGAGACTTCTAGTTTTCTCATGACTTGGCACAATGACTCTAAGTGTCTGAAGAAGCTATTCTCCTGTTTTCATTCAAATTTTACCTTTAATTACTTGAGTTAGCTAATCTAAATTAAGATTAGTGGACTGTCAGTGGAACAGAAGAAGGGTTACCTGGAAAAAGGAAAATCTACTTTCCAATATGAACACAACAGCGAAGTTCACCTTTATTTCTGGCAGCTACATGTACAAACAGAAATAAATGCAGATGCAGATATAGAAGAAGACAAGAGCAGCATGTGAAGCCCTCTGGCAGCCCGTGACAGTAGCAAGCAGCAGTACTGTAGTGAGCATCTTTTTACTTCAAGCTGTGATAAGTTAATCTTTCTTTTATCATCACACATGAAACTTGGAGAGCACCCAGCAGAGGGAAAATAACCTGCACAGAAGATGGCATTTAACACCGTTACACAATGTGTGAGAGATGCTGCACTCCTGAAGGACTGGCAAATTGGATCTTTTTGTAGTAGAATGATCATTTGCTCTATGACATGTCTAGATTAAGCCTGAATTTGCAACCTAAACGTCTTTAACTAGAATTCTGTAAATGGCATTATTCATTTGGCAGCAGTGTCAATGAAGAAAAATACATTATTCTGTGCAGCCTTTAACAAGCTGTCCAATCTATCAAATGTTCTCACAGGCACTAATACAGCAATGTAACATTCCACACAGGAACAGAGCCTTTTTGATCATTTGGTGTGCACAACTGTCAACACTGAAACGTGCTAAATATCAGCGACATTTAGACTTCACTCCTTCCCTTAGTGCTTAACATGATACAGCATTAAAGCAGGATTAAGGGAAGACATGATGTATAGTCTGATGATACCCTCAAAATTCAGCACAGGAAACAAACAGGCTGGAGCTTCAGTAATCATAGCCTACACAGAAACATTAGTAATATTCCACTATTTGCTGGGAAGTATTCTTGTCATGCTTCACTGTTTGGAAACTGAAAGTTAATTCAAATACACATTTTGCCCTCATCAGATACTTTGGCATCCATAAGATGCCACTCATTGAATCACCACACGATATGCATGAATATGCAATGTTATGTTGTAAGTTTTGGAATGCTACAGCTTTAAGGATAGAGAACGGGAAGGTGAAATTCCTCATAAAGCCATCACAGATTTCGAAATGCCACTGATACTTACAGCCATATTTTTTTTTTTCTTTCCAGGAATGATTGCAACTGTGGTCATTTGGCAGTACGTTAGTTATACTTCTGCACTAAAACATCTCCCAGTAAAGCCTCCTTCACCAAAGAATTTCATCAGGAAATAACACTTCATGTTTCTGGATAGTAACCAGACAAAGGTCAATTGGTTCACAAGAGCCAGCTCTTTAAGGTCAGCATCTCTGCAGGAAGTCAAGTGCTCGTACAACCCGTTTTATAGGTTTGGTATAGACAACCATAATTCTAACCTGAAAGCTCGTAACTTTAACGTGAAGCTTATGTTTTGCAATGGATCTGAGGATTTGTGTGTGAAATTCTGTAATTCTCTACTGAAAGTGAAATGGCAGACTTTCAGAGACACCCCACAGCCTTAGCACAGACAACTAAACTGTTGCCTAGAATGAACCCATAAAGGCAGTTAACTGAAGAGTTCAGTGTGTTTGCAGACACATGGCCGAGATGGTAAAAACTCAAACCAAGTCTCGTTAGCACAAATTAGCACTTGGACTAACTCTGACTCCTACTACTTACAACATCACAGATATGATGCATGTATGTGCCTGAAGACATAGAAGTGCACTGAAATAAAATTCAAGCCTTCTATTATGTATGGCATGATGGAAAAATCATTATCAAATTAAAGGAAGTTTCTTAAAAACGTAGTCTGTATGCATGTTCACCCAATAAGTGAGCACACACCGTTCACCTGTGAGCAGTAACCTAAACACTCATGGTACCTCATACGCAAAATGTAAACGGACAAACAGCATCACAACCTTATTGCCTCTCAACCAAACAATCCCTAAATTCTGCCAGTGGTGATCCAGGAGAGACGAGAAAAGGAGTAAGAAATGTGCATATAGATAATGCAACTCACAGAGCTTCAACTTACTAATGAGTAACCTTCCTTTCTCCTCTGAGTGACTGTCCATATGCACATTCACTCTGCGAATACAGGAACAGCACATCTCAGCTTGCACAGATTACCTGGTGGCTGGCTGCAATGTCCCAGGGGAATTAAAGCCAGTTGACAAAAGCAGCATCAGTTAGAATCTTCTATAAAAACACAGGTAAAAAAGTGGATAAATTTCTGTGGTTATTCTGCAGGTCTAATGCATACAGATACTCTTCAGAGACAGCAGTTTGTTCAATCCAAACAAAAGGCAAACCACACCTGATGTTCAGAGTATGAACAGATGAATCAGCCTCGAATCAGAGCTGCTTTAAGAAAAAGCACAGATTAATTTCCTAACATTAGAAACTCAAAGATTACTTTAGGAAAGACGCTGGAGTATGTAGAAAGGGTAACCTTATCATAAGCACAGTGTATGTAAAGAAGATTAGCTCTGAAAGTCTGAATCTCTTTCACTGTCCTCACCAAAGTGAATAAAAGCCATTTTCAGTGTCACACTTCAGTCCCTGAGTATTCACTTCACCATTCCAGAGCACCTAGCAAACTTCCTGCTAATGTCAATGTGTTTTTTCCAGAGACCTGCATCCTTTAAGTACAAGAAGCATCTAATATGCAGTTTTAAGAAAAAAAATGCAAAGGTTCAGGTTCAGGTACCAATTTGAGTCTTGTGAGAGCCAATAAAAGACCTAGGGCAAAGTTCAAGGCATCAGCAACAGAAGAAGCAGGGAGTTGCACAACCAGGCTGGCCAGGGTGGAACAATTATAATTACATCAGCAATTTCCCGGTATTCTTACAAAAGCGAGACTGTAGAAAATGTAAATCACCAAGTAAGGTAATTATTCCTGAATGAGGTAATTAAAAAGTCCAGAGACAGATCTCTGGTCTCAAAAGCACCAGACTGACACTTCTTTTTTAAATTCAGGGTGAAGGGAACGATTCGGAGGAGTCCCCAGCCTCAAAAGGCAGGCTGAGAATGTCATTCCGTACCTCTCATTCACTAGCTCCCTGGCTGGCTGGGCTCAGAAAGTATGTTCAGGGTTTTGAAGAAATCAGCTAGGAAGACTGACCCTTTCCATATCACTGATTCATGTAAAGCCCCATCGTAATGGTACGCAGTACATCAAAGTCTCTTAAAAAAGTTTGATGCACGCTCTGTGTGGTTCAGCTCCAGAACAGCGGTATGAAGATGTGCCTTCTGAGGAAGAAAACGTCTCGCTTTTTCAGTGGGTTCCTCAATCTAGGCAAAAAGCACCTGTGATTCTGCTACTGGAAGATACCTGAAGCTGAAAGGGCATCTCCTAGAGACACTCTGTAAGTTTTGCCATGACTGGTAGGGAAATTAAACCTGTCTGCGGAGCCATACATGGACACTTCGTTACGGAATTCTCTAGGGAGGCATCGGCAGCTGTGCCTGGGTGCAGCTTACGCGGAGCTTGTTATAGAGCATAATAAAGCAACATGATGCCATGTGTTCTAGCACAAAGACATCCTTTTGGATATAGTTCCTCCAGGTTTCATAGAAGTGTTTTGACAAGAGCAGTCTTGAAGGAGGTAAGTAATTTTACAAATAGTCTAGAGCACCACTTGCTAATGCCAAGGTTGAAAATCAGGATCCTATGGGACATCTGCGTATCGATCATGGATGTACATGGGCAGTCAAGAGCCACAAAACAGTGCACAGATATTTCACACCTGCTTTCAGGTACTACGTTTAACAGCTAATTCAGGGAAAAAAGATTAAAGAGTTATCCTGTTTTCTCAGCTGAAGAACCACTAATGCAAAGAGTGTAGTTAAGACCATCCAAGACCACAGAAATTCCCAAAAGATATATAGAATATAGTACTAGTGATGACACATTAGTAATGACAACAGTTTTGGTACAAACTTGCTTCAGATGCCTGAAATAAAATCTGGAAACAAAGATCAATCACTTTCCTGTAACGGAAGAAGACAAAGACCTTAATTTGGGCCTCCATGATACACCTGCAAAGGCCACTGTCTGAATAAGATGTGACAGCAGTGCCAGTGGTAGAGGATGCACCGTTAGGGCTGCAGAAACTCCAGTGGTAATTACAATTCCTGTGCTTGGAAAGGCTTGGGCTGCCACGTCTTCAAGCTGCCCTCAGTCACTGAGGAAACAGCTGCCTTCTAGGAAAGCACTTGAGATTTCCAGTAAGCAAAGAGCTGACTTGGAATCCTTGAAAGGATGTACCTTATTCACAAACAGTATGCTGAAAACCCGAGCTTCTGAAAGACTCCAGCATTCATATTTTTAACATCTCTGAAGAGGACTACTATGACATTCAAAAAATGCAGATCACATAGGGACAATACCATGTATCTCCATTTGCTGCACTGCATATAGCACTAATGAGTGGTTTGAGAGAGAAAACCTTCCAGAAGTCATTCCAGCTAGAGATCTTCCTCTCATCTCATAATTTTAATAGGTTTCTTTGTAATTAAAAAAAAAAAAAAAAGGATAATGATGAAAACAAAAAAAGTGTTGATAATTTCCTGAAAAGCCATCTTTGCCCCATTTTTACCATTGCCTATGAATCTGTGGTTGAAAAATACTACAAAGAATAAGCTTCTAAGTATGTAAATATCTACAAAAGACAAAGTAAACACTGGTATAATGCCCTTGTAAGTACCAGGATATGACCATAACAGGCAATCTTGAAAGCTAGTTGATGGCAGTGAAGCCGTACCATTCAAATGGAACAAGGATTCTCAAGAAATAAAAATCACTTCCTCAAAATTACTGACTAGATTAGACTAAAGGAGGCAAAACAAAGGACAAAAATATCACAAGAAGAAAGAAGAAGCCATAATACAGTCTGAACTGTATGCCTGGACACAGGCATAAGTATGTTTACAAGGAACAGCCTCTGCCTTTCCCAAACAGTTGCCATAAATTACAGCAGTAGTATATGTATGTGTGTGTGCTTCACCTGTGAGATGCTTCACCTGTTTGTACTGAACATGAAAAAGTGAGGAAAAGAAAGTACTAATCTCTGCCACTGGCACTAGTTCTGAAAGTGCCCAGATTCAAATGTTTGGACATTCAGAGTAAGATGGTACAGATGGACAATCAAAGACAAATATCTTCCTGCAAATTTTGGAATCTTGTATTTATGTACTTGATGCACTGTGTTTCTGTTTTGCAATTACAGATGGTAAAACTAATACTTTATTTACTCTCTGATTCCTCTGTAAACAGCACCAAAAACATTCCCTTTGTTTCACACACCATTAGAAAGCTGAGCCTTCTTGCGAGATCATGCATCGTCATGGAACTGGGGTTCAGGTCCTGTGCAACGAGAGTTAGAATTTCCATCCAGTTAAAGGCTCATTTATCTGCTTCTTAAAGCACTCCAGAACTTCAGCCCGTAATGCAATGAAGCTGTGCCACAGCCAGAAATGAAAATCCTGTCTTTGATCCACAGCACACCTCTGCCTAATACCTTTACAATAACGGCTTCTTGAAGTGCAAGGTGCAGACCACATATAAATGGCCAGGGCATAGATACTCCACTTAAGTTCTCCACAGGGCTTCAAACAGACTTAAGGAGACATACTTCTTCCATTTCTTTCTGCACAAGAGTGAATCTCCACCCAACATTACCATTTTGCCACAACATTAATAAATCAAAAAATATCTGGTTAAACAAATAAGAAGTCAGTGCCAGCCTACCCTTGATTTTATTTACAGCTTCCCCAGCCCTTTTGTAGTCACAGATGAAACATACGCACAGATACTTCTATTGAATACATACTCTCATCGCTTCCTGGATGTGGTCTTGGCGTACAAGCTCAGCTGAACGGTCCATGTACCACTTCAAACATCGGATCAGTTCTCTGAATATAACAAAGAGAGAAAAGAAGAGGAACCTTCAGCACTATTTTAAAATCAGTCAGGCAACAAACATTTTGGTTTTAGGGAGAAATCTATAAAACAGTCTCATTTCACTCTATTTCAGTGGTCAGATATAGCTGTCCTAGCTGCTTGATTTACATAATACATAGGTTTATTTAAGTTTCAAACCCGGAACATTTCTTCTCTGAAATTGACTTAGACCATGAGGAACACTAAGAGAACATTAAAAAGATGTTTAATTAAAAAGATAGCTTTGATAAAGGCATGCAACATAGTTCTAAGACTAAAGCACACCCTTTTTGATTAATTTTATTTTGTTTTATTTTATTTATATTTATTTTAGAAATTCCAGGTCTCCTCTAAGTAAAAGTTTTTAGAAACTAAGATCACAAAGAAAATACGGGCATCTGTTTTCCTAAGTTCACAATAACATTTGGACTAACTTAAAGAGTTGTATTACAAACATTTTATTTCAGACATCAAACTACCAAAAATCATTTGTTTTGTCTGAAAGAGGTTATAATTGACACAAAGCAGAACACATTTTTACCTTCTGAATGTGACTATGCCTTCTAGTGTTGTATAGTACCTACAGCTTTTTACCTGCCATTGATAGAAATTTTTAAATATTTTTTTTAATTACACTAAAATGTGAATGGCGTAAAACAATTAAAGCCAATTATAACTTGCTTTTAATGTTTTATTGTGGCTAAAGATAGAATATGCTCAAATATCCAAAAGAAATGGTCGAAAAGAAAGGAAAAACAACACCCTGAATGATAACTGTTACTGCTTTCAAAAATCCGTCTTATTCTCTGATGCAAAACTCAAAAAAGAATACTAGAAAATAAGGCAGAATCTTTGAAGTGACAGTGAAAATTAAGTTTCTCATTTACTGAAATTATACATTTACTGTAATCAAATAGAACATCTTATCTATATACCTGTTTACTTTGGAAGAGGAAATTACAGTGAGTTCTCTAAGCTTTCATACAAGTCTTACACCCCAACATCCTTAAGGCAAAAAAATGTATATGCTCTTGGTAGCTCATTAGTACAGACTGATAATAAGTTGTTGCTGAGTGACAGTCTCTCTTCAGGTAAAAAAAAAAAAACAGAAAGGAAGGTTTGCCAGCCTCAGAAAGGCAAGATACATTCCAACGTCTGCTCATTCTCAGCCACGGGTGACATTCAGCAGCTTTTCTCTATAACTGTGCTGGGAAACTTCCATCTGAGTAGTTCTACTTTTGAAAACCACTGCTAACATGAAGGTTATGATTCTGATGGTGACATCATTCAAAAGCTTGCTAATACCATCTCCTGAAGTGATGGATGAACAAAACCTACTTGTAAGCCAGTGCTCCTGCAAAGTGCTTCTGAATGTAAGTGTCCATCACAGGTCGAAAATGAAAATACTTGCTGTCACGCAGCAGATTTATGATGAACACCTGTGGGAGATAAAAAAGTCAACCCATGCTAAAGGAAACTGCACACTATCGCTAGGTTGCTACAAACAAGTTACACAAGCCCAGGAACAATGAAATACATGAGTTTCTTTAAACATTAAGACAGTACTTGTGCTGTTAGATGTTATCGTTTGCTTCTCCCAAGTGATAGCAAATATTGCTTTCCTAGGACCTGCTGAGGCTAGCCTGCCCTCCTCACCCAGAAAACATAAGGCTGGATCCAGCTGAAATTTTATATTTCATGGAAGCAAAATACTATCAACATGATAATTAGAAACTTAAAGCTCACTGACCATGAGATAAAGAAAAGTAACAATTCAGCAGCTTACCAAAGACTGAAAGACCAACAGACCATACTTTTCTGTGTTGTCATCCAAAACTACAAACAATGTGTCGAGAATATCTTGTAGGAACTAAAATGACATAAATAAACAATTTCAAATTCAACTGTATTCAAAAGAAGGTTATTTCCTCCCTGCTTTAATTGTTTTATACATGTTGATATCTTTGTGCAACACTTGCCAAGGACAAACCACTTCAGGTTCATGCATGCGAAAGATTTTCATTTGGTTTTACTAAGAATAATTTTTCTCTTTACAAGGAATATTTCTAAACAAAAATGACAGAAAAACAAAAAATAAGAAATAGGTACTGCATGTCTGATTTATAAATATAACTTAAGTGTTCCTGACTAAGCTGACTAAAATTGCTACCTAACAACAGTGGCAAAACAACTTACTTTAATTCTCATATCATTAAGAGTGTATCAGATACTATTTGTCCTCGAATTTAAGACTTGGAAGCACCTTAACTGGTGCTCCAAATCATGTTTCACACTGAAAACTTTTGGTATATGACAGAAAGTAAAGCTTTTATCACAAGCACTAATTGGGTCAAGTTACATATTGCCAATTGTTTCCTTTATCCGTAACACTGCGGCTTACTGAATGCTGGCAATTCAGTGATCTTCCCTGAAAGCACAGTCCTCAGAAAGGATGACTGTGAAGAATAATGCTGAAGATCAAGTCAACTACACATTCTCTCATGATTTTTTAATCTATTCCAATTAAATTTCTGATGTGGAAAACAAGAAATAAAATATATCAATTTATGAAGTCTCTGAAAGGATACAATTTCTTATTTTCTGAATTATTGCATGCTGTGCTTCATACTCCAGTGCCAAGTGGCAGCTGATTTAGGGAGGGAATCAATTACTTCTCCCCTTGGAATAATTCAATCTGTATCTTTTTATGCTTTTCTCTATAAAAACAGATACTTGCACTGCCCTGCAAACAAAGTGTACAAAACACGCCATTCTTGAAGAATTCCAGTATAAATGGGGTACCGTCCTCTTCTGTCACTGTTACTTGAATATTAATATTCAAGGTATGGCAACATTCAAATGAGTTACAGTGAAGTGGCTTTAATCATAAACTACTTATAAGTGACGGGATTTCTCTTTGGTTTCTTTTCTTTGGTTGTTTGCTGTTACACATTATCTCCTTTTACTTTTAGATTTATAAAAATAAGTTCTAGGGAGAGTTCTCAGCACACCTAAAATTATCAGGGGGATATATGGAATGTACTTCTTTTTTTGCTGAGTATTCAGATGTATTTTGAAGTTCCTCTGACCTAAGAAAGTTCAGGTCACACACAGGATTGGCATGTAGAGCAACAGTGGCTACACAACATGATGAAATTATCGGACAGGAGATGGATTACTGATAGGATAGGCACGCTGGAGAGCAGCTGGTGCTCAAGCTCTACCCAACAGCTTCACTTCACAGTGCTGGGACAGGAAAATGGGTCTGCGAGATGTTCACCAGCCACTGAGCAAAACTTAATTTCAAGGTTTCACATTTCTTTCTCCTCTACACAGACGTTTGGAGAATATTTGCAAAACAGAAATACAGATCAGCTCTTTGAAAAGGCCAAGTTTTCTGCGCCAGCTCAGTTTTCTTCAGTCTAGAAATGACAAACCACATTTAGGCAATTTCAGAGAATGTCCTTTAGAAAATACTACTGGAACAGATAAATTTGCACAAAACACCACTACCGGTGGTGATGTCTGCATCAGCAAGCAGTGTGGCTCCACAGAAGTGGGCCTGCAGAGCAGAGCAAGTGATGCCTAGGACCTGATACTTGTACCATATGTGGGTGAGGGAATTTTCCTAAGGATTAGCTACATTTTGATCCCAAGGATTAACCATCCATTAATTTCTGGAGTGTACACTCCTGTTCAGTTTCATGTCAAAATAAAATCCATTCAATTTACACACTCTGGGAATTCACAGAGTGAATCAAAAAGTACAGTGAGAGGGAACATTCAGAAGTGCACTGCAGGTCTGAATCCACTTGCTATCACAGATACATACAAAGACTGTTATTTCATGTAGTACCTTCACAATTTCCTCGCCACTGACATGTCTCAGTCGTCCTAGAATATCCATCACACGATCTGGGTAAGCTTTCCATTTCAGCAGGGCAAGCAAATCCACTGCAGAACAGCAAGAGAAAGAGCTACAACCTGTACGCAGAGGGAAGCATGGCAACCCCAGACCCACCAGAGTCATTACGTGTTACACTTCTGCTCTTGCTGCAGTTCACACTTCTCAGGGCGGGGAAGGGAAAACAAGCAGGAAAATACAAAGTCCAATACTACCAACAGAAAGAAATGAATGGAGCAATGGGAAAGTGCTTTAAAAACAGCAAAGACTGCATTTTGCCCTATGTGACCTGACACTGCCCTGTGGACAATCTACTTTTGTCTTCCCATGCTTCAGGGACGTTGCCATAAGAAATTTTTATTTACTTACTAACTCTGCAAAAGCCAAACAAAACAAACTTCAGATTGTACAGAAGTGCCAACATTGAAGTTTTTCTCCTTCAATCATTTAATGAAAATTAACTTTGCTTTAACATATTATCCTTCTCTTGCACTTAGAGTAATGTAATTTCTCTGCCATCTGCCAATATCCTTATTTCCTAAAAAAAACCAGTCTCTGCTCATTTCAATAGTGTTAGTAAAAAAAAAAAGCACACATACAATGAAATTATAACAAAGGAGTATTTCAATAAAATAAACAGAGCACAAGCTTACCCTTCTTACCTCCCTTTTCCCAACCCCTGTTGCCCTGGGCAGTTTTGAAGGATCAGCTACTTACCATTCTGGGTCAGTTTGGTGGAAGAAAGCTGTGTGGAGACTGAAAAGGTCTCTTTGGTGCTGCGCTGGAAAATGAGGCTGGAAGGGATGTTGGGGCAGCCGTTGTAGTCCTCCTTGCAGCAAGGCAGCCCCAGGTACAGTGCGTGATTGTTAAATGTGCTGTTCTCATCACACTGCAGGTACAGGACAAGACATGGAATTGTACCTGGTCAATCTCATTTCACATACTCACACCCTGACAGCAGTTGCCTAACAGTACTTTTATTGACCTTTTGGGTGCACAAAAACACTTCTAAGAAAAAGCTTTGCTTACCACCTTCGGGGCCTGTACATACACAAAACAGACCCAGCTCTAGAAAGTGTGGTTTCCTAGCCACTGACTCTTTAGAACTTATCACAATCTTCCAACTGTACAACTTAGTGCTGCTGTGGGAAAATCATACTGAAGAAATGAACCACATCAGCAGGAGGAAAGAAAACAGGACAACCCCTCCCAAACCCCTTGCTACAGGTTGCCAAGCTATAGTATTGTAACATGATGCATTTGAAGTACAGTGTAATTTCATAATACAAAGGGTGCAGAGCAATGCCATAGGCTGGTAAAACTGCTGAATGCTCATAAATACTAGTATGTTTGAATTCAAAATACATAGGATTAATTTAAATCATCATTATCTGAAGGGAAAAGGCAAGCTGTACTTAGAATAGAAGGCTCTATCTATACCTAGTAATGTGATTTTGAATTTACAACATTTTGAAACTACTATTAATCTATTCCTCACATACTTCTAATAAGGGGGAAAAAAGATAATGTAACGGCCATTACTTATTTAAACTGAAGTACAGATGAGCAGGTAAAAAGTCTGCAGAGAAGAATTGGTACCTTATAAACGTAAAGCTCATGGATATCATCTGACAAGGTAGTGCCATCATCTCTCATCAGCGGAGTGAACGCAAACCCAAAGAGCTTCTTTTCTCCCTTGTCTTTTGCTGTAGCAACAGATGGAAATAAGGAATAGTATTTGTATATCATGGAATCATGGAGTGGCTTGGGTTGGAAGGCACCTTAAAGATCACCCAGTTCCAAGCCCCCTGCCATGGGCAGCGACACCTTCCACCAGCCCAGGTTGCTCCAAGCCCCATCCAGCCCGGCCTTGAGCACTGCCAGGGTCGGGGCATCCACTGCTGCTCTGGGCAACCTGCGCCAGTGCCTCGCCACCCTCATAACAAAGATAACTGCCTGTCCATATATACCACAAGGTTACTCACTAACTTCTCTGTGTGCCTAACAAAAAGCATGCAGGTTACATAAGAAACAATGTATAATACACTATGTCTCATTCCATGGAAATGATTGGCAAGCCTCAAAATAAACACAGACATGCTGAACACAGTAAAATATAAAATATACATGCTGTAAAGAAAACATTCTACAGGAAAACACAGCGAAAGAACAGCAAGGGAGAACATCTGCAAAATATTTTGCCTTGCACTGGTTGTTCATGTTTTTAATGTGCTGTTGTAGCAACTGGCTAATTAGCAGTGCACCTTCACTGTATTTTAGACCGGCATTGCTTTCCTGCTTTCCACCCAGTAACAGCCTCACCCAAATGTACACTGACAATGGAAAGACCTCAGCTTTTTTGGAATTTTCTTGGTTATATTTTGCACTCACTGGAGCAATGTCTGAACTCAAACCGGAGGTGAGACCCACGGAACCTGTCTATAGGGATGGGCAACTTGATGATTTCTCCCCATCGAGGGCTGTTATTGTGGTAAAGGACAAATGAGTGGTATGCACTCCTGCTTGGCTCTCCTGAGCCCAGGCTGATGCAGTCCTGGAACAAAAGAAAACAATTCAAGATTAAAAGATATCACATCACTACAGATGAGTCATTTTATTACATGGTGATAACCTCTATATAATTCATCTATTTCTGTAGACGTAAAGGAAGAGTCAGAAACAGAAACTCAGACACAATGAAATCAGAAATTTTTTAAGAGATCTTTAAACTGTATTTTGAATCAAAGGATGAGCTAGGAGACCTATGATACTGGATGAATTCCAGTATCTTATTATTTAAGTTATTATTTAAGCTAAGTGTTCCGTCAAGCATTGAATAAATACAATAAACATGTTAAGTCCAAATATATAAAGACGAGTCAACCCCTCCCCCCAGCAAACAACAAAAAGGACCTAATAGGACCATCACTATTAATATTAGACTTCTCTGAAAATACAATTTAATTTGATTTCTGCTTCAGTATCTCAGTTCAGAAGTGATACCCGAACTTTTCAAGCTCTTAAAAATGTTGGTCTATTGAGACTAGAACCAACCAGCTTCACCAAGTATCCCAGAAAATTCTGCTCAAGTTACTCCATTAGTGGTAAGCAAGGAATTTCTGTTGAACAGTCATCACCTAAAAATAGAATGGGATCCAAATTTCTGCTTTTAGATTTAAAAAGCTCAAAGATCTTAACCAATCTATGTATTCTCAAAATACAGATGAAGAAAAACATTAATTGGTATTTAGGAAATACAGAAATCCTTAGTCAGAATATGAGCGAAGGAAGTTAGGAGAAATACTGACGTCCTGAAATAAGGACCGTAAAAGGTCCTTTGTAATGAAGACATGGAGCAGGAAGCGCATTTTTTTATATAAGCAGTAACCCATGTTCTAGACCTAGCACTTACAAAGCGATCCAAAACATACAACATCTTATAAAGCCATGCAGAAAAAAGATACCTTACAGATTCTTCACTTTTAGCATCTCTAAGGATAATGAATCCAGGAAGAAACAGAAGCTAAGAAGACCCAGAACGACACAAGCAATATAAATTCTGACATTAAAACACCCCACACGGAACAGTAGCATGACAAGAAGAACTACTGGTCATTTCCCCAAAGCATCTCTAACCCAAGAAAATATCAACAATGTTGATTTGATTTTTTCACCTGTAATCAAGGGACTGTCAAGCCAAGCATATCTCATTAACTAGCCTCAGTTAGCTCAGCCTGTGGTAATATTCCTTTGGCTTTGAGAAAGTTAAGGATTTGTGAAGGAGCCCAAAAATAAAGAAAAGTTCTCTGGAATTCTGGGATTCAATGCAAGAACAGCCTCCCTGGACAGAGATTCATTGCAAAGGCTCTAATCCAAACTGAGTGACTGTAGCGCATACTCACAAAACTCAGCCCTCTCAAGTAAGCCTTAGTCACCATATGATACATGCCACAACCCCGGCATAAGGGTGATTTTTTTGATACAGCAACAACAATTAACTGTTGTAGATATTAACACGTTGGAGTGAGAGCAGCGGAAGCAGTACTAAAACCCAGAATGCCTGCAATATCCCAGTCATATTTTGTAGTAAGAGTAACTTGTCAGGCTTCAACACAGCAATTCTGAAACCTCATTCTGCATGAGGTTCTTAGGAGAAAGTAAAATAGTATTTGTATTTCTTCTAGAAGGTACAGTAAAAAATCAGATTTTCATGTGAGCTTTTTTCTGCTGCCTCAAAAAATTACCTGCCTTGGCAGACAAATGATCACTCTTTGAATGGTGTTTCATGCTATAAATGTTAAATAAATGAATAGGTGAAGAGTCTTTCCTTCTGGTTGTTAGCTGCTTCTATGCATTTGTACTACAACCTATAGTCTGAGGAGGGAGGAGTGCTTAATCTTTAATTCTGAATTGTGACCTGCAAAATATAAACATGAAACTAGCCTCCATACACCCAGTTACCATAAGACCCAAATATGTAGGTGAATTAGAGGGCAGAGACAAGTAAGGGAAGCTAAACTAGAAAAAGTATCAGGTAATAACTTTATCATTTAAGGTATGCCTTGCAATTAAGATAGTCCTGCTACTGCAACAGAAAGAAGCAGTAGTGAGAAATGTGTCACGGATTTTATTTTTCAAACTATACTCAAAGATACTAACAATTGAGTAAGACCATTTTGAAAAGGAAATACTAATTTTCATTTCAAACAGCACTGTATTCTGGGAATAATTTCACTGCTTTTGGTAGGACTATTTCTGGACCAAGATATACTCAACAGCAATAAGGATGTGAGACAGACAGAATATTCTCATTATTGTTGCAGATGGTTCTGCTAAAGTCTTCACAAAGGCATAATTCAGATTTGGATTGTGCTGCTGGTCAGGAAAAGTTTCAAGATTTTATTCTAATATCAGATGAAAATTTTGTGGCCATTTCCCCACAGTGCTGTGCAGCTCAGCACACACTTTCTCATTTGGCAGCCTCTGCTTTGGAAAGGCTGAGGTCAGGGACAGTAAAGGATATTTCAACCAAGAACAGTAGTGCTTTGGGGTCAATGACTGAGCTTTCAGTGTTCTGCCCATGCTATTGTAAGCTCAAATTGGAGATTTTTATTAGCTTCTCTACTGTATCACCTACTGAAAGCTCCCAAATTAACGTCATAATTAGACAAACGAAATAGAAGAAAATAGCTACCCTTGACTGACTGTCAAAGCTACCTCGGGTCACACAAGCGATCATTCAGGGCACAGGGAGCCCAAACAAAGCAATTCCCTTCAGCAGTAGTGCACCAAGCCCTGTCCAACACACACCTTATTCTTAACACATATATTAAAAAGTTAGACTCCTCTTGTTGCAGTCTTCAGTACTTCCTTTTATATTATGCTGAATGACTGAAATGAATGTCCAGATCTAGCAGTCTCTACAGCTGTTTCGTCTAAGAATGAAATTCTATTCTGTGTTTGGGTGAAACTAGCTCCTTCCTAATAGAAAATGGAAGGTCACCACCCATCATCGCTCTAGCTGTCCACACCCAAGATTACAGAAACCAGATGGTTGCAGTGAAAAGTAAGCCATCTAGGGTTTAAAACCAAATTCGTCATATAAAAGGTAAAACAGTATCCATTTAATTGCATACTAAAATAACCCAGACAAACAGACCTGTATTAAGTTTTAGACCAATGGATACCCAGACTTCCCCAAACCCATGGCACAGCTGGGATGGTTAGAACCACTGGAGTTCTTTATTCTCAGGGCTTTTAACCTGAAGCACAGGAACATTTTGAGCACAAGCTCTGCTGTATTTTACAACCAAAATCTGCATTCTGAAAGTTGAGACAAACTGGATATCTACAGATTAAGGAGCTGAATCCTTACAATTTTCAGGGCGTTTCTATAGACTTAAAAGCAGCCACAGAGGCTCGCTTAATAGGGTCAACTGTCTTCTACAAGGACAAGGACGTTATCACTGGTAACACTGTAGCCATCTTACAATGTAAGATAACTCACTAAGTTAGAAATAATTCCAGATGGCTGGCTGATTTGCTTTAGCTTTGGTAGATGAATTTGCAGAATTTTTAAATCACGTAGAAACCATGGCAGTGACAAAAAAAGAGGAGACATGATTAATTTTCAAACTCAGTTCTCAGTAGCTGCTTCTTTCTCTTACGTGCATGTGATTATTCCTTCAAATTGTCATTTAGCACTTTTGAACTATGTCTCTATATTCAGTTCAAGTGGTATTAGTTTTATGTTATTTTTCTAGTTCTATTCTGCAGTTAAGAGAGAACGCAAATGTACCTAAGCAGTGAGGAGTTCGAAATAAAAGGAAGGAGAGTTCAACTTCTATTATCTTTGATGGCCCTTTCACTTATTTTTCAGTAGAGAGGCTAGCTTACACCTCTGAGTATTTCCTCCGTAGAAAAATTCTAGTGTTTGCATGCTTGAAATACAATGGATCTTAAGCATCATTAGACATCATGAACCAAAGACCTCCCTGACATAAACGAAGTATCTTTGTTGCTTTGATTGCCACTACACAGAGAAGCAATAACATAAAATCTGGTATAAAAATTTTCTTTTAAATGTGTAGTTGGAATTTAAAAAACACAAAAGATCCTTTATATGTAAAGTCTCTCCTTTATGACAGATGTTCATCTGAATTATTTCTAATCGGATTGACTACCTTTTACTCGTCTTTTTTTGTACCACATCTGTTTCACTATCCCGTGGTAAAGTCTTGACGTACAGTTACAGTAGTAGTAACAGGCCAGGGTAAGAAAAACTACAACTTTGCACCTGTGAATGACCGTTCCAAGCAAAACCACAGTAGAAGTTAAGACTGATAATGTCTAGATATTATACAGTTTTTATACTTAATCCTTAGCCACAGTTACAGTATAATTAGCCACCACCATGTACGTTAGTATTTGAAGATGCTGATATTGCAGTTCAGAGGGCAAAGACCTGTATCAGTCTTTGGCAGACTGCTGTGAAATAAAGTGATGATTAAAAATTTGTCACTTCATTTGAAAGGTATGCCTAATGCAATTAAACAAAAAGGGATTGTGGTCTTCTTGCAACAGCTATGAGCACAAACCAGTTCCTTACAAGAGACATATTTTACTTTTAATGAAATCACAAGCAATTGTAGTAATAAAGGAAAGGGTCTCCTTTCAATTAAAAACCAAAGATTGTGGCAATGAGTTCGGTACACAAGCACTTTGGTATTTAGACTCTTCTACAATAATAGCCACAAAGGCTATTTTATTGCGGTGGAGGTCAAAAAAAGGGAGGGGGAAGTTATTTCTGACTAATATTTACATCAAAATACTTCCCATTTACTTCTCTATCCTCACACCTTCCCACCATAGCCAAAGCTGACTTAACTACCTTCTTCTCTTCAATAATACTAAAAGAAAGAACAGAGGAAGAAAGAAAAATATTAACCATCACCATCCACAGCTGGAATGGAGCCATCCCAGGATGAAAGCCAAGATATTGGAAATACAGCTACTGAAATTTATTTTCCAAAACTACATTCAGTACCATAACTCCAACAACACAGATTTAAGTCTCTCTTGTAATCACATTTCATCACACTGTAGGACACATGTTATTTAATTTTAGATATTTGTCATATACTCTTCAGCTCTTTCTGACTACAGTTACTCTATATTTTCTTCACTGAAATCACATTTTGAAATTATGTAAGTCTTTCAGTTTATGAATATTTTCTCCAAGTTGCCTATTCCCATATAGGGGTAGTGCTCCAAATTCTTTCAAGTTTATAACTGGGTACTTCCTTCATCATAATATATAGCTTAAAAACTTGGGGGGGGAAGTAAGAGCGAGTTTTATTTTAGCACTTCCCTTGTATTGAGACAACAAAACAAGGTAACATGTCCATGGAGCAAGCACACGGCACCTGAAGCTCAAAGAGGAAGGCACTTACCTTCAGGATTTCTCCATCTGCATAGAGCACATACATGGTCACTTCAATGTTCTTCTGCACACTTTTCCCACCTCTTTCAAAGTCTCCCTTTTCTAATGTCAGGTATAAATCATTCCGAATATCACCTACAGTAAAAGAGTGGAGTCACACACTTAAATTCAATATGGATGACCCAGTGTCAGTGGGCAACATATTTTGATTCTGCAAATCGATTTTTGTTTTCTGCAAGACCATGGCTGATGCCCAAATCATTCCAAGCAGCAAGTTAATTGTTAATAAAGATGAACGTTTTAATATCAGTGCATAAAATCAGACCATTGTTAGTAATGTCATTATTAAATGTGAACTAGGAATCAATACTTGCTTTTACTGAGTAAGCGGGGAAGAGAAAAAAACCTTTTTACTGCTATGCCTAGTTAGCTGATCTGGAAGTATCAGGCTAAGCCTGACAAAACATCATTAACAGTAGACTTCCTAATTCCAATATATTTTAAGAAAAATAAGTATTGTTTGTGATTATCAGCAGAACATTATGTTTAGTTAGCTCTTCAAGTATGTTCTACATTTTCATAATTTCTTTTTATCATAACAACAAAATAAAAGCAGCCTTTTTGGAAACCTCGTCATAATTCAGTTCAGATGGATTAAGAAGGAATTATAAATTCTTTTTTTTGCTAGATTTCTGGCTAGCCCCTGGTATCCATATGCATGGATATAACAAAGCGGGCAGTATGGATACTTGCCAATTTCTCACTACCTCATTTTCAAGAGCCTTCAGAGCAAATGACTATTCAGAAATAGAAATACTAGCATCTCTCTCAGCATCTTGTTACCCTGAATTTCACAGATTCTAGCTCACTTTTTTTTTTCTTTTAGGAATCTGATGTGGGAAACTCTGCTTTCAAAACTAATGCAGTAAATTCTAAAGCATGCACCAAAAGGACAGCAGGTAGCACCTATTTTTCTGTAAAATTTAGTTACTGTCACCACTTCATGATGGTTCACGCTTACCACTTTTTTTCATTTACTTGCCAGAAAGGCAAACATATTAAAGGGCATATATAAAAATACAAAAAAATTAAAATAAAAAATTAAACCCTTTCAAGGCAAGTATTTTGTTAAGCAGCCTCAAGAGACTAAATAATAAAGTAATGGAATGGCTATCCAGCAAAGCAGAGACTCCTCGAAGGTCTGATTTCTTCCACTTGGAGAAGCTGATGCAGTTAAATCTGTTTATTAATCAGAAGCACAATGAAATAGGCAGCATTTGCTTTCAGGCAGTGAGGGATATCCTTTTGTGTCTGTCAAGAAGCACTTCAAATTCTTTGTGAAGTCTACAACCCCACAGAATTTGTTCCTTAATCTACTGTAGGGACAAACAATAGAAGCTTTCAGTCCTGTCTTTATTTTCATTTTTATTTCTGGAGATAAGGACAACTTTTTAAGCATGGAAAATACAGCTCTGTAGCCAACATTCAGTGCTTTCTGCTAGGAACTCTCCATGAATGGGAATCCGTATGCAAAATGTCCTCCCTTTTCCATCAACCTCACTCTCACTGTGGATTCACACAGAGCTGACTGCTGGAAACACCACGCAGGTAGAGGTTTGAAAATGCTATGGTTCATTAACGGGAGAAAGATGACAGCAAGATCCTGGTGAAAGATCTCAAATATTTGATCTTTTCATTCTCATCAAAGAATAGTCATCAAATGCAACACTCCACAGTCCCCAACAACAGAGAAAATTATCTTGCTGTTCAAAATCAAGCTAAGCCACCTGTATGCTGACTGCAGGAGTATCAAGGAAATAAACTATCTTTTGCGATGGGTTTTGTAAGTAGGGACTTTTGTTTTGAAAATCCTCCTGCTTAACAGACTCCGTCCTTTTTTCTCAGTAGTTTGCACAAGGAGGAAAAATGTTTCAATTGGTATGCTATAAATCTTAATAGAAATGAATTGTACTCAGTATAATTAGCATTTTGGAGCTTCCTATTTATGACCTCTTTTCTGGAAGGCAGCCTGGCTACACAAAGTCCAATGTCAGATAGCAAATCATTTTCCAGCCTAAATTAAAGGCAGTATTTGGTTATATATAGCACCTTATCTTCCATGAATCTTAACAGGAGGGATATCACTGCACTAATTGAAAAAAAATAAAATATGCCTTTGGGGTGGGGGGTAGAGGAATCTAAAAAACTGTGCATCTGGATCAAAATGAAGAAAAAAGAAGAGAAAAAGTATTTTAGTGAAGCATAATGGTGTACCTTCTCTTGTAAAGATACTGTCTATTGAATTTTACAAAAATAAAAAAGGTTATTATATATAGTAAAAATAGGAAAGTAAATGTATCTAGCGACAATAAAATGCATTTAACTATCAGATATGGAGCCCATCAGTTTCTTGAAAAGTCTGGGATTAAAGCTACAAACTCAAACTCTTCCATTTATTTCAGTGAAAATAACCTTACTACAAAGAAGCCTCTCCTCTTCCATCACATTCACTAACCACACAGCTTGCTGAGTCCTCACAAGCCATTTTTTTCTCTCCAATCGCTCCTGGTTTTGAGCAGTTTGAGCTCAGATGCACTAACGGGCTGCACAGAAACTGGAGCAAATGCTTGAACACTGAGCAGTTTATTAAAAACTTTGAGTATGCAAATTGCAAAGCTAGAGAAAACATTCTGCACAGCACCACGCAAGTGCACGAGCAGAGAGCGCAGTGCAGCTTGCGAGTGGCTACACAAAAAGTGTGATCAGTACGATCGCAAGTGATCCTTGTCAGCTCTAACACAGAATGACAGCTAGGTATCAACTCAAAAATCTTGGCAGACAGAGCTTTTCCCATATTTAATTCCATCATAAAAAGAAAAAGAGAAAAATAAGGTACTTGTTTAACAAACCAGACAATTCACGCCCTCTGCATGGCAAACTACTGTACAAACAGTACCGGCTCTGAAATGACAGTAAATGAAAGTATTTTGGGAGAAAACCAGCGCGGCACACCAACTTGGATCACGCAGGCCTCACATCTTCACAAAGAGAGCAGCGCAGATTATGAAACTGGGTCAGCTGCAGCCTCCGATCATTAGCACAGGAATTAAAAAGTGCTAGAAGGCTAGTGGGCCGAAAGTATTTATAGACTAAAAACTGCAGATGACATTTTAAGCGGAGGTCTTTTTGTGTTAGATGGTTGTCAAGGATGAACTGAAAACCTAAAGAGAGTTTTCAGAATGGTTATTTGTTTTAAAGCCCACACCTCTACAATTGTTTTCAACTTCAAAACAAATGTAAACTCCTTTTTAGCATAGTACGTGCACTTTTGACATATGCAGTCACTGAGATTCATTCTTTATGAAATGTCTTGAAAGACAGTATTTTTCACAATAATATAAAAAAAAATAATCCTGAGGTGTTACATGGCTCTTCCTTTACCCTTCCTTCACCTATGGCGGTTTTGTTTTAACCTATTTACAAAGCCTTATGTCAAATGTACATTGTTTAAATCACAAATCATAAATTATAGCTTTGGGGGTTCGCTTATATTGAAATGAAATCCTTTCTCATATCACCTGAAATGATTTTAACAGTAATGGGGAAAAGAAGGAGCGGTGGAAAAGGCTACACTAGCTAAATACTGATTTTGTGGTTACAGTATAAAGAAATGTACTGGAAGACTTCCAAACACTTATTTATCATTTTCAAGCCCAGGTAATGTAAGTAGTCCAATGGCCGATAATTGTCTAGTATCTATTACAGTAAGTAGGAGATTTATCCTGCTCAGATTTGTAGGTTTTCTACTAGAAGATTAACCTGTTACTTGAACCGCAAAGTAGTAACAATTTACAGAAACTGCCTGCATTTAATCTAACACTTTTTATTCAAGGATCCTAAGAGATTTTGTACACCAAGGACAGCAATGGTCCCTGTTTTATATAGGTGAATACTGTGACAAAAAAAGCTTACACAATTCACATAAGTTCCCACAGGAGAAAGAGACAAACAAATATCTGACATCATGATTCTAGCAAATTTGTTTTCTAAGAGGTCAATTGTTCTGTGACTTTGTGAACCTGTGAAGGACACGTAATATAGCCCTGTGAGCCGGGCAAGAGTGGCAGCTCACAACATTCAGGATGTGTAGGTCTAGTTTCAAGTAACTTAGTAAAATAACTGTATTTATCCAGAGAATCTTCATGGGATTTTTTAAACTGAAAGTTTAGTCGTTTACAATTTAAGCAGCCCAAAATATAAAAAACAATCTGTCTTTAAAAATTAGTATTTATGTCTGTATTTGTTGAATTGTTGAGATGGTCCTATTTACTTAGGGCCCAACATTGTGATATACCGTCTACTGGACTCTCTAACATCGCTGGGTTTAGCATCTTTTTGAAAATACTGGCGTTTCACAGAAGCGTGCCAATAAACTCCAGAGCGTGAATGGGCAAGAGAGACTGTCAGAGTATCTTCCACAACGGCTTAGGGAGTAAAACCACAGCCATATATTTATGTCCTACATATAAATGAGCATTCCCACAGCTAGAGTCAGTCAGCATCACCCCACTGACTGAAGTTACAGCAGTTCAAACCACTAAGGGTTTGACTCGAAGAGTCCAGCAAGCAAGTAAAATCTTTGAAACAAACTGTAAAATGTAGAATATATTCATGTATAGTGTCAGAATGTGCTTTGCCTGTATTTGTTCTAGCTCTTTACAATGGTAGCTGCTGTCCTTTCGGGCCAAGTGTATCATATTGAGCTGGACGTTCCCTGGATGGAAAGCCCTTCTCTGCTGTAGCTTTGGAGGCTACTGCACAAAGCAGGGTGCCAGTAATTGGATTCTGGTCTCCAAAGAGCATACTATGCCTTTACTTTAAGTTGCAACTTTCTCTAAATAAAAAACGTGCAACTACTTCTGAAGTGCAGTGATTTCAACACAGACGAGGTTAACGGAACGATGCCCACAACCAGCTTTGTGATCATCACGTTATGTTTACAAATCAAACGGACTAAAGGAAAAAACTGACAAGGCACTGCATGGGAAGGGTCTCAAATGCTCTCTGGCCTTCCTTCTGGCTGATTATGGACTTGTTCTCAATCACGTCTCAAAAGATTAAGTGCCAGGCCTCACACTGCATGATTTTTCCTTGCTGTAACAGCGAAGTCACCTTTGATGCCGGTGTGAGACTCTGCTGTGTTGCCCACCGTGTCACTACTTGCCTGTTGGAATTAAGAAGCCTCGTATGGTCAGACAGGCTCTGGGAGTCACATTAGATCCATTTCAGCAGCTTATTTTTCTTTGCCCCTTCACCAGTCAGTCACTAATTGTTTCAAGGTCTATATTCTTCAAGTAGTTATAGTATGCAACTGCTAACATTACTGCAAGTAGTATTACAGCAGCAAGGGGAAACAGCTTTGACCTACTGCCTGTATGGCAAATTAAATTAACTTCCCCTCCACCCCACTAAAGAGAACATTATGCAAGTTTAACTCTGTGCGTTCCTCTAGCCTTCAGTGAGCAGAACACTCAATTGTTTCAAGGAAAAGGAACAACCAATACTTAGTAGATTATTTGCTGTCCATTGTTTGGCTTCTATGTATAGAAAAGAATTTATACAAAGCTCTGTTTAAATTCAATCATTTTCCTGAAACAGTTTGCTTTTAGTATTTGGAAATTGATTTTCAATATATTTTAAATATATTTCTATTAATTATTTATTTATATTATTTATATTAATATATTTTGCATTTCTGCAAGTTTATTTGTGACAAAAATATTTTTTTATTCTCCTTGTAAACATTTTTGGGGGATAATTATTACAAAATTATGCCTTCCAGTCTTGTTAACTCTCCTGTCATCAATGTTCTGAGAACAGCTGATGGATTTTGCTATGTCCATTTCTCAATGTCTCTTTGCCATGACTTTGTGTTCACTGACAGAACAGATGCTGAAATGTTTCTCACCTTTGCTACTGATTCACCTGTCATAGTTACTAAATTTGTCTGAAACACTGTGCTATGAAGAAAGACTGATAAGACAAAGCCTATGCCTCTGTCACCAAAGTTTCCCTATGATGTCATGGTTTGCTGTCTTTACCGATCCCCAACATTCCATGAACAATGTGAAAATGGGAAAAAGCAAGCAATAAGCAGACATTACACAGAAAAGCAGGAACTTACACCCAACTATCTTCATCTCTGCATCAGAAAGAAAGAGGAGAGAATAAAGGGAGAGGAAAGGGAGAGAAGCCAGGAAATTACGACAAGGAGAGAGAAAAAAAAGAGAAAGAAACATCACTCACAAGTTGAAGATGAAGCATGCACTTTTCATCAGAGGATCAAAGTAAAAGACAGAATACTTATCAGCACATGGGGGAGGGAAGGGATGTCCTTTGGGGTACTGGCAAACGCCATGCCTATGCAATAGATCAGCAAGTTCTGTATACAAATAATGTTGCAATCCAAAAGGCAAGCAGCACATGCCTCATTGCTTTTATCTCTGGGGAAAGGTAAAATTGTCAGGATCAGATGGATGGTCTTAAACTCAGTCACAATTTAGAAAAGAAAAAAGAAACCCCACAAATGAACAAAAACCCACCACACCTCTTCAAGAGGCTGGTTTGACTCAATCCCTTCTGATTCGGACAAAAAAGAATTAAAGTCTTTATGATGCTCTTCTCTGATCACAACACAGTAGGAAACAAAGAACATTTTATCTTTAGAAATGAAGACAGGCATGGTTATTTTGTAGGATATTAATCTTGTTCTGCATAACCATGCAAAATATAGGCACATAAAGACCAGTTTAACTTTATTTCTTAATGATGACCAGCTACCACATATGTTGCTCATATGCGAGTAAGGGAAAAAACGGGCTTGATATAGGAACTAATGCTACAGTTTAGAAAACAAAACGGGGTAAGAACTGTGTGATAAGACACAGCTACAGGATTTTAATGGTTAAGATGTGTACATGTGAAAGAACTTCCTTTTAAAACAGAAAATGAAAATGTCAGAACCTATGACCAAGAAGATTCATTTGAAATGCTAGAGCTATTTACTTTTTAAAAAACAGATTTCTTGGTTCAGCAGAATGATCACTGCATATTTTAACAATACTAGGTGACGTAGCCTTTATTAATTTATTCATAAAGAACATTTTTAAATCACAGTGCCTTGAAAAATCTGCATCTACTTGCAAAATACAACCGATGAACTTTCTGTGCTCTTTTCTGAAAGAGGAAACCCTGTCTTTAATGAGAAAGAAACAGTTCTGAAGCAAAGCAAGGAAAAGGTAGTTTGACAAAGACATTTAAAGCAGCAGACATAGTTGAGAACTGCTAACATGCATGACAGGTTTTTTGTTTGTTTGGGGTTTTTTTGTGTCCCCACCTGCCCCGAAGTATTTTCTAGCTTTAGACAACACTAGTAAAGCTAAGAAAGAATGTTTGGTTCTGGCTGTTACAACAGAAGCACAAAAAAACCCTGACAGGCATTCCTTGTTCATGTAACTTGGCTAATCCACCTGAAGGGTAACTTTGCCCAAATGTTCTATCCTGGACATCAGGTAAACTCAAAGCTCAGTTTGATCTATTGTTCTAAAAACAATAATTCTAAAATAATTCTAAAAGCAATTGTTCTAACAGGCAAATATCTGTTGTCACTTGAATAATGTCAAACATATTTTTATGTTAAAAAAAAAAGACAATTAGAATGAACATTGTTCCCTGCATCAGTGAGGTTACGTTATATTTTAATCTCCTAATTTTTGCAGAGATTTCATCATCCTGCAGAATACCCAGGATAATGAAAATTTTTCTTCAGAGCACCACTCATTGCTACCTCTCTCTTCATATCTCATCTCTACTCTGGCAATGTCCTAATTTAACATTTTAGTGAAAATCTATTCACACTTCCATGGCTGCCTTTCTTTTCTTACCTTATGTTTAAGGACATTTACAAACTGCTTTTCTCCACAAATGTAAGCTATTTTTTTCCCAGAATCAAATGCCTAAAGCTTTCCATCTAAATGCTATATATGCAGACCTCTTCTAGCCCCCTTTTAATTGAGGAGAAGTTCTGGGTATCCAGCACCTCTGGAGAGGTAATAAGCATCTAAAGGCAGAATGGTGGTTCTTTCACACATTTTTTTATATCAATCAGTATTTTGAGCAGATCTATATATATATGAGCCAAATTCAAAACAGATTATCATCTTAAAATCTCTGTTTTATCCAACACGAACTGTGGTTCTCACAAACACCGACATTAGCAAGCAACTATGGTCTTTTGAAGAATACCATTTAAAAAACTGATGGACTGACCAGAGCTGGGAAGATTACTACTTATACCTGTATAGCCAGCCTTACAATGGGAGTGCTGCAAACATACACTCTGGAATCGGATTTTAATTTACCTAAACATCTAAGGTCTCTAGGCTGAGTATCATAAAGACCATAATAATATGCTTAAGATTTGTTGGACATCTTTTGCACAGAGGCAGAATTTTCACTAGAGGTCTTAGAGAAAGAAAGTTTGGAAATTTGAATTAGCTGCAATGAATGGAGAATTTTGAAAGTTTAGGGTAGGAGTACTTTTCACATGAAAACTGCTAACTTGCTTGTTCAAGCCTTGGACAAGAGCATTGCCCAAAACAGCAGAAGTACAGGGAAGACAGTCCACTATGCCAGCTTGCAGAAAAAAGCTGCGGCCCAGAAAATGATAAAACAATTAAGGAGAACACTGAAGCCATAAAGCTGTTCCTTAGGCTTGCTAAAATTCAGTGGTCTGAAGCACCTAAGGGACAGCTTTACACACAGAAATGGAGGACAAAGCAATTCTTACAGGAGAATCAATTCACTTATACAGGTATGTAAATGTTATTGTTGATGTTGACTTTTCTAGCTGTGATCTAGCTGTTCTAGCTGACACATCCAGCTGTGATCTCAATTACAGCAGATCACCGTGCAGCAGCTGTGTCTGCATATCAACATGCAATATTTAATCTTTTCTCTATTTGATTGCTTTGGGTTAAGACTAGAACTGCTATACGGTCACTAAAAACTAAAATTTATAATTGGCATTATAGCCTGCACCCTCTGCTGCTGTGTTACTATTATTTCCAAGTTTGTTAGTAAATAAAATACATATTGCTCTAAATCTTGTTGCTTTAGTTTCTAGAAATTCTTCCCACCTACTCCCTATTTTTATTGTGCTTTCTGAAAAGCCTCCATAACAAGGCTACAACAACTACTTTCGATACTGATGTGTCACTACTGCAGTCTTTCAAGTAATAAAATCTGATACTTTTCCCATTATGCTTTCATAAAATTTCCCATGTCTGCAAAGTCACCCTTGGTCTTGGTTATAACGTATAGCAAAGCGGTAGTATTTCAAATGCTATACATGCAATTTAATTAGTAAGCCCATTTCTTACTACATTGTAAAAATGAAGGTAGTATAATGGCAGGTTTTATATCTATAGATTGCATGACTGGCTAGGTTCTGGTTTCCTCCCTAAATGAACTCTTGGCTATGCTGGGGCCACCTCACCTTGTGCCAAAATAAGAAGCATCTCAAGCTGCTGCTCCAGAAGTAAGGAGCAAATGAAGCACAGCAATGCTTCAGCCAAGACCGCTAATGCAGGGACTAAGCGCTCTGTAAAGCCAGCTGGAAAATCAGACCAGATTTGCAGCCTCATGTATTGTCAACCATTACAAAAGGATCATACTAACTCCAAAAATCAAGGTGGCAAAGTGGAAACTCCTTCCAGGTTTTGGATTATTGGGAAGAAGAAACTTCATGCATTTTAAAAGAAACATCTCTATGCTTAGCATCCATGAGGGATATCTAATTGGCAGGGGAGGTAGGGGGAACATCAAAGCAATCTTTCCAGATCAACCTCCATGCATGCGAACGTAACATTTTCTATTACTATAATGTTCGTTGATTAAAATGTTTTAGCATGCCTCCCTGAATCTGGAATTGGCATTTATTGATAAATAAGGCAACTCTTCAATTATTAATCTTCTTCAAGTAAAGCACCTATCCCCATGGGACTTGTCTAGGAGAGTTTGAGAAAAAAATTACCAATATTTTAAGATTAGAGCCGTTATGTTTACCTGGCATTATAACATCAGGAAAACCCAACTTCCTGGTAACAGAAACGCCTCTGTTAAAGATCATGGGGTTTTCCCTTCGAATCTGCTCCATGTCGCCACGAAGAAGCTGAAGAGATATTATAAGTCCTGGAAAAAAACCAAAGAAGTTAATTTTTTCAGATCTAAGAATTAGATGTCTGTACACAGAAGGCATGTAGGTAATATAATGCTTTGCTCCGCAGTTAATTTAATACAAATACATAAATACAGACTTCTTTTCTCCCTTGGAGTAATTTAAAATTGAAATCGAAGAGACCAAACTGCTTTAAGGGATCAGTTAAGAGTGTAACATTGTGTTAAAATACAATTTTTAAAAATCAGAATACTTAATTTCACAGAGATATCACAAGAGACAGTGAGGTACTTAGCATTATTTCTGTTCCTCACATACAGCAGGGTACAACACACGTACAAGCAATGCCACCTCTATCTGAACTACCACATCACACAATGCCATAGAATATCTCTGAAGTGCCTTTAAACCTGCTTAATAACATTAAAAAAATAAAAAGAAAAGAAAATCCTCAAAGCACATCTGTTCCACTTTAACTGTTTAATACAGGAACGTTGATTTTAATGAAATTCCCTTCAGTACCTCAACAAGTTTCAAGAGCACCAACTGGTCAAAGTGACTTCAGCAACTAGCTCTTTCAACACGACCCGTTGTTCAGTAGATCAACCGAATAGTTGGACTAGGAATAATTACACAGTTAATCTCAGTCCAACTGCTTTCTCTAGTTGCTTTTAATTTACAGCATACTACACCCCTAAAATGAGGATAACGTATTGGTAAGGTGACAAAGTCAAGCATTAAGATACCAGAAAATGCCAGAATTAAGCTCAACCACTCAAGCTTAGTCTCATCTGTTGAGCATGCATCACCAGCTTCACATACCAACGTGAATTACATTCACATAGTATTTTTCCACAACCTTTATCTCGTTCAATGTCTGACAGTTAGTCAACAGTTCTTTCTATCCTCTCTGTTCACTCACTGGAACAACACATATGAAAACAAACACTGCCTTGTACACAGAGTCTTGCCTGAGCCATCTAAAGTTTCGCTATTTCCTAAGCTTTATATATGAGCTTTGCAGACAATATTTAGTTGCCATTTTGTTAGACAAGTTACTAGGGGAATGAAACTGGTAATATAATGTACCTCCCACCCACTTCCTGCTCTCTTCCCTTGAAATAATTTTCAAGCCTGTTGTTTGGCTTCAGCCAAATCTGGCAAATAGCTAGATAATATGAAAATCGTATACGTCTTATGAATACTGGGAGTTGGGATGAAAAAAAGAGCACAAATCCTTTAAACAAAGGAAAAGGGAGGCCAACCAGCCAGCTGGACAATCAGCATGTATGTACTTGAAAGCTGCCAAAACATGGACTTGCAACTGTCCAGCTAAGTAGGCAGGAGCGCGCTGCAAAGCACTGCAGGGAAAACAGAGGCTTTATAACCATGGAAAAAATTCAAACCCTTTGAATACCATGTGTGAGTGTACATCTGTGTGTGCAGGCGTTACTGAAGGTTTAACACAACACAGGAGGCAAAATCATTAGAAATCAGTCTTGACTATTTTTGCCACTTACTGAAAAACTTCTTTATTTTATATTCTCTTTTGCTATTAAAAACAAACAAATAAAAATAAATTGAAAAATCCCATTGCATAAATGACTGGAGCAAATTTGGAAGTTCAGACCTCCCCACATCCAAACTCCCCAGTACTTAACTAATAGCACCAGAACTAATCTATTATCTATAAAAATCAGTCACTGAAGGTAACAGAATATGCCATTTTCCAGCATGGTATTACATATATTACCTACGTGATACCCTCCCACATATTCCACCCTCAAAAACTTCTTGCTCTCCCCATGAGGTTTTGTACATCTACTCTCCAGTCCTATCCTCCCAGTTCTTTTCTACTCCTTGCAGCAGATCTGAAGGACTAATTTTACACAAGACCTGGGAAGGTGGGGAGAGAAAGAACCAGTGAGTTTTTCTTCAGGGAAAAAATCACACTTGTGATTTGAGCACTTTCTCACTCTAAGAGCAGGTTCTGAGACCCAGACTGTATTACCTATGCATAAATAATGTCAGCCTGCAATACTGCCCCTGCCACCAGGGCAATACCTCTGCCAAGTTTTAACCTCCTATTCCAGAGACGCACTAGATCTTAAGGAAATGTTTGAAATAATTATTTTAAAAAGCCAAAGGCAAGGGTAAAAAGCTACCTATTTCCGTTTCTTCCTGCTTTTCAAAAAACCTCACGCCTGATAAAAAAACACCTTAGGCAGACACCTGGCATTGGAAATAAATGCAAACAGTCCAAGTTTTCAAAGTATAAACAGTTCAGGAAAATCTTTTAAGAAGTGGTAGATGACCTTAACTGTAACAGGAGGAACAGCAGGGAAGGAGATCAGCTTTCCAGGTAATAAAATTTGAAACCTGAAAATGGTTTCATTTGCTTATTATTGTGCTTAATATCTTCTATAGGAGTGCGAACTGTATATTCCACTACAATATCTCAATATGCAGACAAGTGAAATTAAGGCAGTATCAGTATTCGGACACCAGTAAGCCGATGAATCAGGCACTCAGTAATGAATGCAGAACTAGCTGTAACAAAGCAGAACTGTATCCTACCGGCTGGTTCATTTGGAATGGAATAGTAATGATAGCTCTGAATCAGTGAACTACAGATATCATTAAATGAAGTAACAAGATAGGACAAGATTTACTTTCCATATTTGTCTGTCATTAGCTAGGAAAATAAAAATGGATTTGAAAGGTGTCAAAAAACTCTGCCAAGACAGTTATTCTCCTGAACTATGTAATGAAACATTTAGTACTGAAACTATCACAGAGAGTCTTCTGGATAATTAATTTGTAGGTATGAAAACACTGCTTATTTTCTGGACAGTCAGAATCGTCTGAACAGTCAGACAAATACGTTATGACAAATTTAAGCTCTGGCTTTCATTCTGTTGACAGGGCTGCACAGTATCCTCAGGAGAGCCTGCCTCAGATATGTGCTATACCTGGAACTTTCAAGGGAATACACAATGAAAAGGAAGACAGTTTTACTCAGGGAAATTTTGATGAATAAAATTTAAATTCTTCACTTCCTGTGCAGCCAAGTCTGGTCACAGTAACTTAAGCCAGTATCATGAAAAAAAACCTTTTAAAGGAGTTCTGCCCATGCCAACTGTTGTTGCTCATGCGGTACCCACCCACGGGCGAGCAGCTTTCACAAGCACAGATACCCAGTCACTAACAGCCAGTAGGTGAAGATTCACAGAGTAAGCCAATACTATAGCAGACCACTTGCTCTCTCCACTGCTGACCTCTCTTGAGATAAAATAACACTACAGATATAACGATGAAGGATATTTAGCATGCTGAATTAATATTATTGTCTGCCATATCTGAGAACAAAATAAATATCAGGTGTTTTTCTCTTTTTTTTTTTTTTTTTAAATTCCTGGTTAAATTGGCATATGCAATACAGATTTTCACCTGTAAACTGAACGTGAATGAATTTTAGCTAAACTTTTAAATCACCACAAGTAGGAAAATTCAGCTATGCATAATCTCACATCTCACTGAATTTGCCCGCTATAAATAACTAGCAGTTTCCTAAAGGAAATCTTCAGTTGTTATTAGGACAAAAATATACAAGTAAATATTTACCATAGTTTGAGCTGGGTGCTGTGTATTTGGTGCTGGACTTGCGAATAATATTTTCATGGATCTGGCACCATTCATTTTCGTTGTTACACCTAAAATAAAAGAACACTAATTCAAGTTAAAAGCTTTCTGATGAACCATCTTCGGACAGGAGAATCAACTTTGCTATAGAGCTGACATGAAAGGTTGTGGGGTTTTGATGCATGACAGAAATCCCACATACTCTTGTTTTTAAAAGTAGATGGAAACAAAACAGTCCCTAATAGTTATCTCCTTTTTATGGACACTTTGGAGCCTGTGGTGACTTTTCTGTCATCAAAGCCATTGTTTCACTCTTCATATTATGACAGAACAAAGAAAGCTCTGGACATCCTGTTTGAATTCTGTGAATGTAGAAAATGAATTTTAAGTGGAAATCAACCGTTGCCATATATTACCTTTTTGTTTTTAATTTAAAAAAAAGAGTTAAAATCAGGAAATACAAAGTAAAATTTGAAAGACTAAGTAAAACCTCAATTTATTTTAGTATCTCAGGTATTTGCAACAAGACTTTTGCTTACCTACGTATTTTAGAGAATACCTTGAAACATGATGCAACTCTCCCCACAAATTAGGACAAAAATATATAACACCACAGAGTATGCTTCTGTACGTGTACCATCTTCTGAAGGAACATTTCACAACTGTTTATTCATCTACATGTTATTTTAATAAGCATTTGTAAATACTGTTATACTTCAGTTACATCACCATCTGTAAATCCTGAATAGATTTCTAAGATAGAAATGACAATGTAATTATTTGTCAACAGATTTCTCATATTTCCACTCAATAATTTTTCACCAGGAAAAATTCCGTTGTTAGCTCCAACAGCACACAGCAGTTCGGTGTGGGGATTATAACGTTGTTCAGACACTATTCCAGCAGGAGAGCTGACTGCACTGCCCTTGATCAAACACTCGGATTCAAACCCGCTGGATGTACATCTGGCTAAGACCACTTAATGGCATTACCTATAAACAAAATTGTTCTAGATATTTCCTACTAACTCTGTCTTTCTTGGTAGGTTATGCAGTTAAAGGCTCATCTTGAACACAAAGGAGCAGAGGAACAATGGCAGGTGGGGGAACAATGTCAGGCGCAGGAGGATGGCCAGCGCGCTGCGCAGGTGCGAAACCCAGCAAGATGAGTCAGCCAGAAAGGCTCTCTGGATCCCTTTGACAGCTGCAATGGGTTACTGCCTTTGGTGCTACAGGGCTCATCACGGGATGCTGGGGAAGAGCATTTTGGGATTGTTAAAGACTTAATGTGAATTGTAAGGAAATAGAGGGATAATGGTATAAATCGGCCCATTCAGATGTAAATTGGTTGCTGTCAGTATGCTTGTCTGACCATGCCCTGTGCCTGAACTGAGTGTCTAAAACCAGGGACTGGAGGGATCTGTAGTGTGTATACACATGTACATATGTATGTCTTCCACTAACAAGTTTTCACCCTGACAAACCAGAGAGGAAAATAGGATGAGGTCTTTTGTGCTGTATGTGTTTGTATCAGTGTGTACTTTCTGCCTGTGTTGACCTGCGTGGCCGGCTGTACGTGTGTGTGTGTGTGTATGTGCACACGTGGGATACAGGCTCAGCCTTGTGCCTGGCTGGACCTGCGGGCATGGAGCCATGGAGCTGTGGCAGTTTCACCTCCATCAGGCTGCTGGATTCAGTAGCTCCTAGCATCTCCCATCACCATTCCAATGCCCTTAGGAATTTTGGAAATTTTAGACTAATCGTGCAACATTGCATGCACTTACATGAGAATTTCCTTCTGTTCATTTGTTTTTTTTATGGCTAACTTCCAATTCCCTCCTGCATTCTTACCCTTTCTCAGGACTGCTTCCTCAAATTGGAATATATCATCTTCAAAATACAAGTTAATGAGAACTATAAAGACAACAAGAAGATAAGAATAGAACAAAGAATGGACTATGCTCTCTACTGCAGCATGATGCTATTCCCTTGCAATAAAATCAGGCTGTGTAACCGTGCAGTGAAAAGTCAAAATCAGTATCAATTACTGCTCTGTTCCATGCCTTATGTATAAATATTTTGAGGTGAAGCAACATTAAAAAAAAAATCCTCTGTAAATCACTATCTATAGCTCTATAGATATTCTCATTACTCTGACGGCAAGATTCTGGAGAGAGAAATTAGGGACACTGCAGCATTTGGAAATTACATTGTGACAGAGATGGCTGAGAGCACCAGAAGCAGATGTTTCAGTCTCCTTCCCAGCCATGGAGAAATACAGATTGTTCTTAATGATAAGCCACAAAAAAAATCATGAGCAGAGAGCCAGCAAAGCAGGAAAGAGAACAAGAGCACACCTGGATGCTTGCTTCTTTCTGGATCTTGGGTACCTGAGTCAGAAATGCCATACTTCTGTTTAGGATCCAAAGCCAAAAATGCAAGAATTGCAGTGCCACTAAGAAAGCAATGAAGGAAACAAGCCCCATGTTCTGAGTCCATAGGCTACTGTTCCATTGTATGAGAAACATACATTGAAGGGGGGGGGGGGGAGGCAAAGAATTGAAGTGTCCCTCTTTATTAAGCAATTACATGAAAGATGAGCCATACAACCTCCTCTCTTGCGAGCTGTGTTTTTAATGAAAGTGACTACGGCTGTTGTGTTTAGCACTGGATTCAGTGCCATCACCACCCTTAGATCATCAGCACCCTTAGAGGTCTACTGCATCTGTCTATACAATCAGGCCCCCAGCAGATACATGCAGATCTTCAGTTTCATTAGCTTTCCTTGTTTCTAGGCAGTAACAAACGCCTAAGCTCTTTCGTACAGTTTAGCTATTAATTTACATATTCAAAGACAACAAACCTCAGGTATTAAGACAATGGCAGGGACCAAACTGTAGGCATAATACAGGTTTTGCAACTGCTGAAGCATTTTTCTGACTTACCATTTCGGAAAATAAAAAATCCCTATGTATATATAAATACTTACTGAGCTACATTATTGTATCGTTTTTATCTGTATACTTTGAGTCTCTTTTCATCCTGTAACTTTTATTCAACCCAAAATCTTACTCCCAAAGTAACCCATGCTGTATGTTTAGTGAACTTCCCAAAACTTTTCGAAAAGCAAAGACACAGTCTTTATCCATTAGAAAAAAATTTCTCCAATTATAAGATATATTCACAAGCATATTTTGTAAATGACTGTTTACACAACATACCAATATTTAACTAGTTTGTTTATATGTTTCTACTGTCAGTTGGGAAAAGACATTACTTGGCGGTTGTTAGTCTGGATCTAGCACGCTGTGCTCAGTTCTGGGTTCTCCAATACAAAACAGACAACTGGGGAGAGTCCTGTGGATGGGCAGGTGGCTGGAGCACACACTGTAGGAGGAGAGGCTGAGGGACCTGAGCTTTTTAAGCCTAGAGAGGACAAGGCAAGAAGGAGAACATAAACAGCAGCCTTCAAAGACCTACAAGCAGTTACAAAGACAAAAGAGCCAGCCAGATTCTTCAGTGGTGCATAGTGAGATGATGTAAAGCAACAGGTATAAACACGAACAAGAAAGGTTCAGACAGGACTTTAGAAAAAGCTTTTCCATGAGGACAGTCAAGCATGATTGGAACAGGTTGTCCAGAGAGGCTATGCAGTCTCCATCCATGGAGGTTATTGAGGCACAACTGGATAAAGGCCTGAGCAGCCTGGTCTGATCTCACAGCTGGCCTTGCTCTGAGAAGGAGGGTGGACCAGAGAGGTCCTTACCAACCTTAATTAGGATTCTTATTTACCTTAGCATCAAAGTCACACAATTTTATTTGCACTAGTATATGTAAAGCTGTATAACTGACCTGCTAAACTCACTAAACTCGAATGGAATCATACCAGGAAAAAAGTGCCATCAGTGCTATAGCTTGTTATCACATAATAAAGCAAAAAACAGCAATGTAGACTATAAACCTTCAGCTCCTAGCAAGACAGGAGTTTTGAGACATAAGTAACTTGCAAAACTTCTCCCAAGCATATTAACTTTTTTTCCCTTTTTTTGTTTCCCCCCAAGAGGTACACAATGTCAGCAAGATCAGCGTAAGGTACAAACCAGTTACTGTGAAGACAGCAGGGATTTTTTTGTCAGCTGCATTATGTAGCTGAAGAATAGTATGGCAAAAGGAATTAAGGCTATCTAGAACAAGTAGTAGCCGGTAATTTTCTACGGCTTCAGTATTATGAAACCATATACTGCCAAGAGTAATGAGATAACCCACAAAGCCTGTCATGGCACACTTACTGACACCCCCCTCCCCGCAAAATGTTGATTATTATAAAAGCAAAAAGAACATAGATAACTTGGAATAAATTAAACACAAAGCACAGACAGTAAAAAAGAAAAAAGGAGAAAAAACATGAAGAGTTACTTCCTCCCAGACCAGTGTGCTATCCAAAAGTATTCATTTAATTAAAATGCTGATCAGGCTGTATTTTCTAGGTTATCTGGTGCAGTTAGATTGCGATTATCCCACCCGAAATCTTAGCTCCACCTGTATCAACATTCCCCCTTTCACTGCAGTGGGTTTAGGTATCAGACATCTCAGCTGATTGTTAAGAACGTATGAACATTAAAAAAAACCAAAACGTCCCACACTGGCAACAAGAGATACTATTTGGGCAGGCTACGTGAGCAGCCAGGCTCAGGTACCCTGCTCCCTGAGGTTGCTGGATTGGAGATGTTAAGGTGTACAATCGTGTCTGTTCCTATTCCTCTGTTTATGGACCTGTTGTTCATAAACTTGTCTAATCCCCTTTGGACCTGCTAATACGGCCTGTCTTCACAACATTCTGTGGCAGTACAACCCAGTAGATCATTACCTGCCTTCTAAAGAAGTACTTTCTTCCATCTTTTTTTGATGTCATCCCCTACCAGTTTCACCAAGCATCCCTAATTCTTGTAATATTGTATTCTGTGAACAGTTTACCCTCCACCATGATTTTGTAAGTCTTGCTCATATCCCTTCACACCACCACTTTTCTCCTTTTTGAAGCGGAAGCTCCCCACATTCTCAATCTCCCTCATAAAGAAAAGACTCTATGCTGTTAAACATTTTAGTTGCTCTATTCTGTACCTTCTGTAACTACCATATCCCTTTTGGGAGGAGAGATCAGATATCCACACAGTAACTCAAGATAGGTCAGCACTGAAGTGACCTTCCAAAACTTAACAGTATGGCAAACTGACTATATTGGCACTCCCCAAAACAATCTCTCAAAACCAAAACACAACAGAGCTGAGACATTAATGGACAGTACAAAACCCTTTTCAGTCATTGTGGTGTTCTGCGCTAACTCAGAACTTTAACCAATATTCAGCTTACGTGTCAGGAAAAAATAATCATCTTTGCATTGCCAAGACATTAAAAGTCATTTATCCTATCGCAAATAATATTCTCCTTAAAGTAGAGAGATAACCTATAGGAAGAATTCTATACCATCCTCACAGGTAAGACTACAGAAAACTTCTAACCTCTGATAATTTTTTTAGTTGCTGTACCAGCCTCTGGAGTGCAAGTCAAAATAGACTTCAGCCTCCAATGACTTATGCCTGCAAATTAACCTGGAACAAAGTTATCCCAAAATCAATGGACTGTAAAGATAGCTTAAAGCTAGTTTTGTACCAACTACCAATATAAGCTGCACTTCACATTTCCTGAACACAAAGAAGAAGAATATTCTCCCAAGTCTGAAATGCTGCGCTGAAAATACTTGCTTGCTGTGCATTTTATTGTGTTAACATTTCACTTGTCTAAATACCAAACATACTACAAAATATATTTCTCATTTAAATAAGAGTTTTCTCCTGAGCCATCCATCACCTTTTCAGGTTGGCTGGTTCTACAGTAAATTTACCATTTGGAATGTTTGCCTTACTGCATCAGACCCTGATGTCAGACAGATGGGGACAGAAATGCGATGTACGCTCTTGTCCAGCTGGGCAAATAGCAACAACTGAATACCAAAAGGGAAAGGCATTCAGGCAGTACACCACATTAAGAGATAGGAATTTTAAGAGCTAGTGCTGGAGAAGGAGAAAAAAAAAGAATTGTGAGAAAATAAGATAAAAACTAAAACTGAAAAAGATAATATGAAAGAGAAAGACATTAAGTTTTTAGGGGAATGGGAAAATTGGTGCAGAGTCATGTTCAATGAATAAGAAATTCCATTAAAGATAAAAATTCATATAAAAATATGAAATCAAGTGATCTCGGGAAAAAAAGAATCAAGAATTTAGTTTCCATCTCACTTTTTAAATATTTTACATGTATATTGTTAAAAAGAATTTAAAAAGTAAACCTTCATGCTTTTACATAATGAGCTTATAACTAGAGCTGTGGTACTAAATCCTCTTAGTAAGATTATAACATAACTGTGGGATTAACAGAAAAATCTGGATTGTGAGAAAGAAGTACTTTTCAGACATAAATCTTTAACAATAATAAGGCAAGCTGAGAAAGACTGGTGAGGTAAATTGATTTCCCCCCCCAACCCTGATAAGCACTCTTCTCTTGTGGATCCAGCAAAAGTCTCCATTGAAACCCCATGTATTTGTTGCAGCCTTTGTTAGGTTTTCAGTCTCAAATTTTTTCCAGCTTCTCCCTGTGAAAAGGCTTTTCTGGCTGTATGTTGCCTCATTTGTGGCAGCTGTAAGCTGTAGCTTTAGCCAGACTGTGTACAAAAAGAATGCTTTTTACTGCTCCTTTAAAAATAGAAATATACCTCTCTCCTTATTTCATCTTTATGATGTTTTTGGGTAGGCCTGAGGCATTTTAACAATAATCAAAATGAGAGCAGCAGGTAAGAGAATCAGTTCAGCGTTGTTTAAGTGTTCGTATACAATTTTAAACTTACAAAGGACAAAAATCTGTCATTTCAATTTTAGTCTACAAAGCAAGAAATGGTAGGTTAGCTACAAGAATGTGCAAAGCGAAGCTGCAAGCAGATAAATCTGCGAAAACTTTCTGTCATGGAAGACGAAGAGCTATTGAAGCAAAAGGGATAAGCTGGTGCTGTTTGGATAGATCCCTTTTCCCTTCTGAAGATTTTTGTTGGAGGTTTACAGAGAACACTCCAAGGAGCAGTAACATAAAAAAATGAGGTACAAGACTTACAACCACCCAAGTGAATGATAGGAGTGCTAAAAAATTACAAGCAGCTGCTTAGAGAGTTGAATTCTGTTCTGGGCCCTACCTCCTCTCTGGGAAGGCAGGAATGGCTGTGCGTGGATGCTGGACGCAAAGGGTGTGGGGAAGCAGACCTGCAGAACAGCAGCTGGCATAAACACTGAGGCAGATCCAGCTGGTATTTGGGTGGTGTGGAAGGAATCCATATTAACAAAACTTCAGGTTAAGAGGAAGAAAAGGGGAGCTCTCTATCCTGTGATTTTTTTTTGATCATAGTCCTAGGACTTTGGATTGCTCTAACTGGCTGCATGACTTTATTTGTCACTGACAAACACAGAAGTCCAGTATTTTACAAGCTTTTTCTCTCCTATTTTTCAGTGAATAAGAAGCTAAAGATGCATTAAATGGGAATCAAATCAGAAATGTGATTTGAGAATGTTCCATTACTGTAAGCATTCAAAATGTTGCAGTTGCAATATATTAATACCACACCTACAAGGTCAATATTAACACAAATTCTATTACCAAAAACTACTGCTCTGAAATAAGCTAAACTGCGTGGTGACAAAATGCCAAGATTATCCAGATTCTATTGACAAAGAGAAGAAAGACGACCATTTCTTTCCTTATAAATTGACATTTTTGCTACAGTTTTCATAACTGTTGGCAAAAGAAGAATGGAAGAACCAACTCTGAGAAACTTTTCTTTGGACTTACAGATTTCTAATGTAGGAAGAGATACCCAAAAAACTTTCAGTGAACAGTGAAAGCCATTTTTTCATTTCTAGTTTCCCTTGAATGTCAGATTTTCTGCTGCTGAGTACACTTCTCAAAGAATAACAAAGTTCTTTAACTGCCCCCCCCCCGCAATTACCTTATTACTCGGAACAGTGGCCACAGACTGCAAAGTAATGTCAGCTGTATCTCAGCCCATCTGCAAAGCAGATCTTGCCAGTATTTATCTTCACTGACAAGAGATTTAAATATTCCCTGCAGACTCCAGACAGTTTGTCTGTGGCCTCTTTATTACAACTGTGAGACCACATTTTATAATCAGAATTTGTTACTTCAAAGTCCAAAATCACAAATAACTGAAGATATAGATTCTTGCTCAAAAAATGTTGACTTGTTTAGAGTTTTTTGGTCATATACTGTTGACTTCAGTTGTTTTCTACTTCTTTTGCCAGTCACCATGACTGATAAGGAACAGGAGATGGGGCATGAATAACTATTCCCTTCGTCAGGCGAAATACAGCATATTTCTTTGATTTTGAGCTTAGCAGATTTTAAGTACATTGTTAGAAGTTATATTAATATAGAAGTAAATTAATAGAAGTGCAGCTTTGCACGTCACATAGATTTAGGCAATATTCAATACTTTCTGAAGCATTTCACATACCTGAAACATTTGTGATAATATTCATTAGTTTCTATAAGCTTCTGGAATAATAAAGGAGGAAAAAACCAGTGCCAGCAACACTAGCTTACCTTTGTGAGGATAAAGCAGCAAATGCAGTTTATGGCATGTTGATACTTACTCTCTTTAGTATCTCATCACCCAACATATACAAAGTGGTTTTCCTAATTATTTTCCTTCTAGGAGTTACTCACGTGTAAACTTTGAGAACAAAATCCTTCTCTTCTTTTATTTCAGAGATTGACTGAAGTACATCCATGATGCTCAATACTGCACAGCCATAGGGGCGACGATAGTGTAAATGAGGGGGCCCTTTTTTTGAATCATTTAGCAGCATGCGACCTAAATTAACAGAAATTTAAGACATTAGAGATTCACATGTAACCATTCTGTCTATTCTATTCTATTATCCCTCTGAGTATACCTACAGTAAGTTTCAACTACAGCTTGCAGTCTTTCCTATACTTCTGTATTGAGTTTGGCTGAGATGGAGTTTATTTGCCCCACAGCAGCCCTCATAGTGCTGTACTTGGTATTGGTAGGTAGAAAAGGGGATGATAACACACCAGTGTTTGGGCGACTGTCAAGCAGTGCTTGCACAGCATCAAGGCTGTCTCTCCAACATTCCCCTCCTACCAGTAGGCTGGGGGTGGGCAAGATCTTGGGAGGGGACACAGCCAGCACAGCTGACCCAAACTGACCAAAGGGATATTCCACACCATATGAGTCCTGCCCAGCAATAAAAGCTAAGAGAAAGGAGATGGGGCATTTGTCATTAATACAACTGTCTTCTGGAGCAACCACTACGTGTACTGAAGCCCTGCTTCCTGGGAAGTGGCTGGACATCGCCTGCTGGAGGGAAGTAAGAGAATAAATCTTTTGGTTTTGCTTTTTTCCTTGGGTAGGGCCAGGTCTAGGCACTCCACATCCAGATCCCTCCTTTGGATAGCTCTACGCGAGCAGCCAAGAGAACCTGGAAAGCAGCAAGTGTATGCTGCTAAATGCTGGGCTGCAAGCTTGACAGACTTCCAGCAGGCAGGTACTGCTGCTAATGCTCCTTTTGGCATCAGCAGCCAGAACGAACACCTGAAAGGTGTGACAGCTCCCCTGCTCTTCTGTTTTCCAGGATGTCCCTAAACTCAAGTGTGGGTTCTTGGAAGCACTGCAGACTCCTACAGCAGAAAACAGATCTCTCTCTATCTTTGTCTAACAGCCTCTGATTTACTAGATGTGAACAGCCAGGTATACTAATGACCTGCCCTGTAAACCAGCTATATATCATCAGTAAAGAGACCTCATTTGAAATTTTGGAACATTAAACCAAAAGCTTTTTTGTTTCCTCCCTCCTCTTCCTCCAACTGTGGTGTTTAATCAAGTATTTTGTTTCAGACTGAGAAAAAAAAATTATCACTGTCAAACAGTCATCAGCAACTTTGTAACACTGAGCTACATATGGTCTGAATATTAATCTCAGCAGACAGGCATGGTCTATGACTGAGTTTTCTAACTGGTTAAATCATAATGTTAGTTAATTAAAACCTACATTTAAATACTGTAAAAACATTGGTAATTGTATATATTAAGCATTAAATCATACTGTACCTATTCGAATTACATGGGCAACTATGTACAAATCTCTCTTCATGTCCTTGCTGCTGAGATCCTGAAAGATTGGAAATAATATAGATATTAAGAAAGAACACACTGCACTTCCAAATTAAGTGCCTTCAAAACTCCCACGAACAATAATAAGGACTAACTGTATTGGTCTCCATTTATTTAGCTCCTCCATCTTTAAATAGGAGAAAGTAGTATTATTTCTAATTTACAGACAAGAAAAATAAAGTATAGAAGGATTCTATTTGGTTCAAGTGCTCTTTAAAAGGAAAAGAAATTAAGGATTCTGACTCCACTGACTAGTGACGCTGTATCAAAATTCTGACAAACATTTTATATGTTCATTTAATCCTTAATTCAAACACATTATTAGGCTGTATTAAATTTACGTAGTAAATTTAAACCCCTAAGTTACCTCATGCGCAAACCATTCCGGCTTCCTTCTCCCCATCCCCTGGCTGCAGGTCCCAAGACCTGCCTTTAACCCTGTTCCTTTGGTTCTGTTTTTCTTTTTTGGCTTTTGATTTCTCACTGTGTAGTCTTAGTCTCACATGATGGCTCTAGATGAAAATTGTAGCGTGACTATCAGAATTTAGATAAAACTTCAAGTGCGTTTGGACCTAGTCTCCATTTTATGAGTGGATAGGTGCAATTCCTCAGAACAAGCAAAAGTCTGAAGATGAACGAATGTAGAAGACATGGTTTATTTTAATGCTTTTAAATGTGCAGCATTAATCCTGTTTCATAGAAGTTCATCACATTATGAAAGCAGCAAGGCAGCGTCTCAACCATGCATAGAACCTATAGGCTCTATCTGCATGCGTTGATGGGAGCCAAGGGCAGCTAGTTCATCACTAAAAGTCCAAAAGCAGGGCAAGCTGCACGCAAACTGCTGACTGGAAATGCTCTCTGCCCCATCCTAACTGCTGAAACACGCCAGGGGATTGTCAGGGGAGCATGGTAGTTGCAAAGGGCCACATTCTCATGGTTTAGTGACATAGATGGTCACTCTTACATTTAGGGCATTTGAAACAGTGGTATGGTATTGGAAAAACTAAGAAATAAACTCAGTTTTAAGATAAGGTTGTTGCTTAGCAAAACACAGGACTGTAATATCTCCCAAAAGTTATTTTTATGGCAAGCAACTATAAACATGGACAAAGACTCTGAAATACCATGTCACAGAACAGCAGGTCAAAACTTTTAAAAATGGGCTTCAAGAAAAGCCAAAAAATGGGAAAGGAGAACCTACAGAAGAGTAAAAGGAAAACTGAAGCTAATGAAGACAAAGAAGTATTATTGACCCCGACAAACACTTAATAATAAAGAAAAATTAAGAAAATACACATGGAATACTTTTCAATAATTCATTACCATGGCATTTTGCATTCACATGTTAGAAGCTGTCTTAATTGCAATTTCCTTGGCATGTTGTATTTTTTTTCTGATAACATTATAAACAAAGATCAACTTTCTAAGACATTCCCCCCTCTTTGTTTTGCTCTTGTTGTTGTTTTTTTTTTTAATTAGAGGAAAGATCTAGGAACCATTTCTTCCTAAAAATATTAGCATTGTCCAAGTTTTCCTTCTGTTACTAACCTCCAAAACAAGATTTTAAACAGTTAATATGTACTGTGAGAATATTCATTCATGGTTTAGACTCTGATGCAAAAAGGCTCCTTGTGTGCTACCGCAACAGCTGTTGCCTCTCTTTCTCCGCTCCACTGTGCTATCACGTTATTGTTATGTACTGACTTCTGCCATGCAGCCTCCAAATTCTCCCCAAAAACAAAGGGCATCGCTCCAGTCATTTCTCAGGAGAAGAGGAACTGGAAACACAAAATTATTAATGTATTCTTCCTAAGAAAGCGGGAGAGAGTGAAGTGTGTATGCATGCAAAAGAGAAACACCCAAAAAGGTTTTAGCTCAGTTACTGTTCACTTCACTCCTCCCCTTACACTGACACAACTGCCATCACTTCACATCTTTCTAAAATAATTTTTTTTTTGTTTGTTTGTATAGAATGTTTTCAACAGAAGGCTTTTTAAAAACAGCTCTAGGGCTTTATATATGACTTTATAAACAACTTGAGATGATAGCTATGTGTTCATGTTTTTTCACTTTTTTTTTCCTTTTTACTTGAATAAAGATATCCATCTCAGCATTAACAGTCACTTCTAAAACATTCAGTTGTGTGGGGAGAACAACACTGGTGTATTTGTCTATGCACAAACACAGCTTGGCTTTCTAATACTACACTTCTTTTGAAAATACAATGCAAAAACCAACTGGAAAAATCTCAGATTCAGATAAAATCTTTCATTTTTCTTTTTTAAAACACCACACAACTCGATGATATTAAAACCACAGTAAAAGGGAATAATGCATTTTTTATATAAAGGGGGAAGGAAATTTTAAACTGTGGACATTCAAGTTCTGTCATTCCTAGTCTGAACCAACTTAGTGTATTAAAAATTGTATTTTGCTGGAAGCTAAAACATGAACCTTAAGCCACACAGCAAATCTCTTTCCCATGTGACTTGAGAAACCATATCTCAACAACTAAGACTATGATGGCAATGCACATAAACACTGAACTTCAGGTCATAATGACACATAGCACAATAAAATCTAGGCATAGTGACTGAGAACTAGGCATAAAGAGGATTTATTCTAAGGAGAAGTTTCAGTCCCTTTCAGATAGCGTTATATTGCTAAATTACAGCAGGCAAGTAATAAATTCATGGCTGTATCTTCTTACTCCATTTAAAAGGAGCACTGTATTTCCCTGGGCAGCATATGCAGAAAGTTGCAAATACGCTGTTTGGTATGCTTACCAGCGAGCAGATCATGTCTCTCTGAAGCCAAAGAATTAAGCTATATAAATCTTCCTTGGCATTTTCTCTTCAAGTCTTATTTTGCTGCTGCATGAATAAGGGAACATACTTTCTAGGCTTTCTTCATCACCTAACATACCAGTGCAGCATATGGTAGGTTTTATCTTGCATGTCTTGAAGGAATCGAAGTTCCATGATAAGAAGGGATTTGACATAGTTTTAATCTCAGTAGTGCCTGACAATGAAGTTCAAAAAGCAAAAAAACCTTGGAGGTAGTGCTTAATACTCTAGAGAGTAATAAAATTTTGAAAATTTCTATGATTTCACAGGGGGAAATTTATTATACTATCAGATTACCAGTTCTAATTAACAGCAATTTAGAGAACTATTTTTTCAAAGGGCAGCTGTCAAAATATCAGAAAATGGTAGGGCATGAACATATTGATGGGTTCACACTTTAGTCACTTTTCAATTTCACAAAAACTATACTGTGTCACAGTCAAAAGACAAAAAATGTGGGTCCAGATGGCCTTGTGTTTCATTTTGTACAGCAGAGGCTTTTTACAAGGCAAGAAATTCTTACTACGACACGGACTAAACAATCAAAAACCCCTGCCCCGGTGAGGAAGTCTTCAGATAGTTTCTTTGCAGAGAATCCATGCACATGACTTAGGACCCAGAAGAGAACAAACTATATTTATTATTTGCTTGCATGCAAAATAAGTAAATCAATTTCCAGAAAGGTGTTCTTAGGGCTGCGTCCTCAGGGGGTTTATTTCCCACATCCTTCTGAGCTTCTTAAATGATACTGGTTGATAAACAAAATAATTTCATAATAATTCTAATTGCATGGCTTTTTAGAAAATCACCCTTAATTTTTCTTCCCCCCATACTGAGCACGGAAAAGACTTACTCCATAATAATTGTTTTTCTTTACAATGCTGGTTTCTATAAAGGTCTAACTGTATGTTAAAGAAATTAAATACCAACACCCCCAAAACAGTGGAATCAAGGATACCTGACTGCCAGTAATTAGTTGTTTAAACAGCTTTACCGAATTCAGTTGCCGGCCTCGCAGGCCACAGAGAGTAAGGTATTAAGCAAAAATACCAAGCTTATACTATGTAATTACATTTTAATTCAGACACAAGAATGTTTCTAAAGTGTGCATAGACTGAGGTTTGCTTGAGTGAGCTCTAATCTTCACAGGATGCAGGTTCTCATCTTTGGTATGATATGACAGCGCATATAAAAACAAAACCTTAAGTAATTTTGATATCTAACACAAGGAGACAGCTGAACCCCTAAAAGCTACAGAGTGAAAAAGACAGGGATACCTTGAATTAAGATATGGGGCTTCTTGCCTCTGGGAAAGATTAGAGTTTTAGAAAGATACTGCAGGCTGGTGGGGGAGGGCAAGAACATGAATAACTAGATTTAAAATCAAGATTAACACAAACTTGGGAAGAAACCTGAAAATCATAGAACTAACTTATTTTTTAAGCATTTCATAATTAAGAAATTATGATAAGATAGAACCATTGCAGATAAAATGGTTATTCAAAAAGCTATTATTTGTTGCTCCTTTGCTACATACTTTGGAAAGGTCTTTGAATACATTGATGAAGAATATTCTATCAGAAGTGTGCAATTTTTTGCACAGGTGATTTTCCTGTTATCATAATTCCTGTTATGTAGAGCATACATTCTGCCAGAAAGAGTGATAGACAATAAGTCTAAGCACCTTGGAGAGCCGATGCTGCAGCAGCTTTGGTATTTTTTTATAGTTAAAAAGAAAGGGGGCTTGGGAGTGATCTCTGCTCAGAGGGATAGGTGTGACAGAGCAGTACAGGTCTGCAGTACTGAGGCTGGCCTCTTCTAGACTAGGCTGGCCTCGTTCATACTATGCAGCAAGTCCCTTCTGGAACTATGTTATGCCTCTGGCCATAGCATATCACTACTCTTTTTGTATTTTTGAAAACGTTTTGCAGGTCACCGGAGCAAAACTGTTTCACACTGCACAACAGGGTGTAAAACAGGACAGTTATTACATGACCCTAAGTAGTGTGGCATTGGTGGAGATGGGGAAGTTTGCTGGTGAAAAATCTTTTTAAGAATTATGAACCTCAGAGGCCAGAAAGTGCCAAACTTCATACGAACCAGTCTGTGCTGCCTTTCGGGAATAATCCATAGAGCAACTATTAATTCTACACTCAACTTTTCTGCGTGATACAGACACCAGTGCTAACACTTGCTACCTGGCCATCTTTCTCTTAAAAGAGAAATATACTTGCTTTTGAGTTATCAACAGTGGAGTCATCAGTGCCAACGGCAATGCTAAGACACTGTTACCTCTGCTGATGTTTTATCAGCTGGAAGCACTTCCCTGACAGTACCAAAACCAGAACTGCTACTGATGTCAGCATCAATGTCTATGCTATTTTTGGATTGAACTGTATCTTTTATATCCAGATGGAGGCAGAACTGAGCATCCTTAAATCTGGCTAGATATGCTCTGTTCCTTAAGAGGAGAAATTCAGCTATCTTCCTACAGGAGAAAAGGGAATGGTGGTGGGCAACATGCTTATTTCAGTGTCCGGCCCTGCTTGGCCTTCGAGGGTTTCATTGCCAGAACTAAAGCTTGTACCAAAGCTGTCTGCCATCTTTTTTCTTCACTGGAGGTAAAAATACTTCTGTCGAAGAGCTTCCAGCATGTGCAATAGCTAAAGGTGAGTCACGATGGAAGGTGTTTATCACACTTGGGATCTGAAAGTCCTTACAGTTATTCTGTGATGAGCTGTTAAGTTTCAGTGCCTCTAGATTTCCATATTCTTTCTGAGAAGTGGCAGATAAAATCACAGTCTGACACATGATTCTGAGGCAATTTTTCACAGAACTTAAGACCACTGCGGAATGGATATTAAAGCCCGAGTGTTTTGAAACTCCTATTTTGGTATAACCAAAACTATAACACAAGAAGGCACCTAGGTGAGAGGCGAGTCTGAAGAACTAAAAGGAAGTAAATCCTAGTTGGCTATTTCACTCCCAACTGAGGTATCATCTGGTAAGAGCCAGATGGGTACTACTTATCCTGTCTTTCTGGCACAGATGGTTAAAGATTGCTGGTACAGTCGGTCATACCTGCTCTGCATCAGTATGGGGTAGCTATTTGCACAGACCTGCTGTAGAAACTTAGGAAGTCACAGTGTTTCCTTTATTGCAGCTCCCTGTAGCTCAGCTTGCCTGCTGCTTCTGCAGCACATCCCGGTCTTCCTGCTCTTCCCAGGCCAGCAGCACATGCCCTGTGCTGCTGGTCTGGGAGGCTGCACCATATACCTGGAGCTGCCACACGGACTCTTGAATGGGCCATAGCAAAAAATTTGTTTGGAGAATTTTCTGTTTTGCTCTCTGTGTGTTGTTGTAGTTGATTGTCTAACTTTGATTCTAAAAAAAGTGCCTTGCTTTATGTTCAGGCCAACACAGCTTTTTCCTGTGCCCTGTTTATCTAAGGGCATAGTACTTGCAATGAAAATATTCAAAATTTCAACCTATAAGCAGGAACAAACGCACTTCAAAGGAAGTATTTCAGAATATTTACTTAGCCATAAAAATGATTTAGAAATACATCCATTTACTTATGTTAACATTTAGTTATAAACATAAGAAAACTTAGAAACAGCTTCCATTCCACTCAACACATTGGAAAGGAAGAATGAGGGTTTTTCCCCTCAGAGTGATTACCTCTGCAATCATACTACTGTAACGGAAGAAGAAAGGGAACGGACACGTACCGTGAAAAGCGCACACATTCGGTCTATCTTCTCCGGATTCCTGGGGCCTCCGTTCTTGTTTAACCTCACCATAAACCTCTCACTGAAAAGCAAACAACATTTAAAACAATAAATACGAGTTTCAGGTACACACTTCAAAATGAAAATACAGGTAGATATGTTTAGGTTTTTTAAAAGATGCACTAAGTATTATAATTTTTTTAATTCCCAAAGCATATGAAACAATATTCACTGACCTACATACAATTACATGAAATAGCATAGAAGACTTTTAATCGCAAGTGGTCTACATGTGAGAACACGGTGTTGATGCATATTCATGATGGAACAGCATTCAAAATAATGTGACTATATGAAGCACAGGATTTGAACACATTACAACTACTTCAGGGAAAGCTGAGGCACAGTTGCTGATGTGTACAGTGCCTTTGGTAAAACTGAGTTCATTAAAATCCACTCAAAACTAAAAGTAACAAGAATACCAATTAAGCCATCTCCTTCAACATATACTGTTCATAGAAGCAGTATACTAACTCAAACACATTAAGATTCAATTGATAAAACTCCTTATCAATCAAATGAAACAGTCCTTTCATCAGCAAAACCAGCATGTATAGCCAGACTGCAAAATAAATAATCCTTACTATGGATGGTAAGCCATACACATTGATACCATTTCTTAAGACAGACAGAGAATTTATGTCTACAAATAAATCAGATGAGTAATTTATTCACTAGATGTGCAACAACACACTAAGTATTGACCAGAATTTTCTTCCTACAGATTCACAGAAATAAAGCAAGAACACATCATTAAATCTTCTATTTACATTTCCATTATATCACAGATCCTTTCAATTTTATTCAGTATGACTGTATCAACTCCAGTAACCTTTGACTAAAAAACATTTTCCAGCATATTATCCACTGCTGGTATGAAAAATATAAATATGTATAGTATACACTACTCCCTTTGGTAGCTTGCTTCAAAAGGCTATTCATCCCTCCTGTTAAACCCCATGGGTTAACATCAGCTTGGAAATGTCTGGTTTTGGTGCTTAGCCACTGCTTTTTGTTACACTTTCTTCTGTATGTTAAAGAACCCTTTAGAAAAGCTGATTTCTTACAGGGTAGTGATATCCGTCATTAATTACATTATGTAATCAAACATCTCTCCAAACAAGTAAGGAATTTAACACTGTTAAGAAATTCAAGAAGAAGTGCTGGAATCATTTTATAGAACTTACCAATAGTGCAATTTTTCAACACCATTTCATGAACAGATCTAAAAATGTCAGTTTGTAACAGTCCAGTACTGGTACCACCTACACCATGAATACAAATACACACATACGTGTATTTCACACATGAAATCAAGTCCCTACTAATCCTAACTAATTTATCAAACATCATATATTAGCCTTTTTGCTACAGCATTATGCTTGTGAGTTCATCTGAATCAACCTGTCCATTACCAATACTAACATATTTTCAGAATTGCCACTTCCGCAGGAATGGTCCCTAATTCTGTAAGCATGACTCATACATCTTGTTATATACCTTTGCACATTTATTTGCTTAAGTTTATCTTGCTAAGCCATCCAGATCATGCTTTCTGGCTGTTTTACTCTTCCTGTTACTCACTACTACTCCAATCTCCATGTATCCTACAACCTCATTCAGCAATAATTTTTAATTCATTTGCAGCAGATGCTTATAACCTTGGAGATTGCTAACACGCCCCAAAGAAACCCACAAGACACAAGTATTTGATGATTCTTTACCTACAACTACTTTTCAAGATGTCAATTAGTAAGTTAATGTCTTAGCAAATGCTTTAATGACATAGTATAATCTAATCTTTTAGTAAGAATTTTATGATGTATTAAGTGGAGTGCAGTACAATACTACAACTTCAGTACATTACAGTAAGTTACATTACAACAACAATACTACGTCTTCATAGTTACCTCTACCTTATACATAAATCACAAAAAATGAAGTCAGAATTTTCAAAATAAGTCCTATATTCAATAAAACCACATTAATTACATTCTTAACCTTTATCATTAACTCAGTCTTGTGCCCATTATTTTGTTGGTAACTAGTTAAGGTTGTGCAAACACATAAGCAGCAAGCAATCCAAGCAGGATGGCCAAAGTGGTTGCTTCTCCCAGCTGTTTGCCTCAGTTATTGGTTGCTCCTGCAAAAGGGTCACACAGGGAGGACCTCCAGCACTACCTGAGCAATTAAATTGTAGAACTCTAAATATTAACATAAATTGAAATAGGTGTTAGTCTAGTGGCAGTTACAGTTGCTGGCATTCACCTCTCCCTACTCAATGAATTTCAGAGGAGCAGGCAGGACAGTTACAGTGATGCCCACAGGCAAACTCTGGTTAAAACAGGGAATAAACCAGAAGATAACTTTTATACCATCAAGTTCCAAACAGGAATCATGCTTTATATCACTAAAAATATGAAGTAATTCAAAGAGATATTAACTCACAGCCATGTTCTTTCCATGCCGCAGCAATAAACATCAGTATTTCCAATGCCTTCAAAAACACTGCTTAGGGAGACTCTTAATTTTAATAAATCCATTTAATTTTAATCCTCAAATCAGTTTAATTGTAAAACCTTTCATTTAGAAAGATTAGGTCATAACATACACTTCATTTCTGCTACAAGTATAATTTGTAAAACATGTCTCCTTCCATAAAGAAAAGTAAATTTCCTTAAAGAAAACAAACAAAAAACTGTCATGACTTACAGAGCTACAGAAGTTACTTTCATAAAACATACACTGGTCCTCTTTAAAACTGAACTTGAAACAATGATAATTAAATGATTATAGTTTATTTGTAAATGTAACTTTGCCAACACCCTCTACTAGTACACTGAAAAATAATTACTGTGCCTTATGCATATTAACCATGCTCTATTTTTAAGGCTAAAAGCATAAAATGGATCAGTACTACACCAACAAACTCTCTTTCTGTTTCTTCAAACTGTTCTTTCACTTCTGCTGCTGGAAATACAATCCGTCCACCAAACAGGGGTGCAACAGATGAACACAAAGCTAATACATGCAGCCTAAGACCAGGAGGAAACAAGACAGCAAGCAGCCTGCCAGTTGAAGATTATGAGCAATATAAATCACGTCTGCAGGGAAAAAATGTATTCACTGGTGAAGATGTCCACCCAAAACCACAGTGTAAATCAAAGCTGGCTCACTCGTATTTGATTGCAAATCCCTGGAAGTTGTTATACCCTATACAATAAACACCTGGAATATCTTCACTTTCATTGCAGTGGTCAGATCAGGGCTGATTCTCTTAATTTGGAGGATGACTGATGTTTTGAAGGGAAAACAAACCACTAGCACAGCACCACACCAAACCCTTCTGTGAGATGAAGAATTATTTACAGAAAGCGAAAAGATAAATTTGAAAGTGCACTGCTGACTAAGAGTATCTTCAAGTTCTGGGATAAAAATACAGGAACTATATACTACCATCCAATATTATAAAAGTAGAAGATGCTGGTCCACAGCTAAAGATAAGCAGGGTTGATGGTCGAAATAGACAAATCATAATCACGGTCCTCCATATGAAAGGTCTATCTTACCCTACAATCCTGTCCCCAACAACATTCAGTAGTGGATAATTAGGGAAAAAATAGAAGATTAAAGAAAGCATGTGGTAATGCTCTGCTGTTGTGTACTATCAGTTTACACCAAAGTGAAGCTCAAGAATAGCAGTGATATCTTTAATAGTCCCGGATATACTGAACCCAGGAAAATATTCAGGCTGCCAAGCTTAAAAAATTCTGACTAGCCACTTACAGACTCACTATTAGAGAATGAACTCTGTAGTAATTTATGATATACATATGTGCCACACAAATGCGTATATATATATATATGCATTATATAACATAAGAATCTAAGAATTAAAACTCATTAAATTGAAGTTCTTCAAGAAATAATTGTAATTGCTCTTTTACCTCCATTGATCTCAGTAACAATGTTACATATTATATTTTAAACCTCCAGTAAGTTTTACATTTTTGAACTTCCAACATAGGTTTTCTTTGAGAAGTTATTTCACCACTAATGAGCACTTCATTTTCATAGCTGAAGTTGAATACAACACTGTACGCCACAGGATCCTGCGCAGGCTGTCCCTCTGACAATGGCAGAGAAGGGACTGTCAAGTCTTTCAGCTGAGGTGTCTATTTATACTTAATTCATTACCAAAAGTTGTATCGCTTAGTCTGCTTTCAAAACATGCAAAGAGAGATATTCTGGAGCCTCATTTGATCACCTCTTGCAAGGTTTTGCTCCATTAACAAGGGGAAATCGTTCAGAATTTGCAATTCACCTTTTTTGTTGTTACAGCCACAGAGAAAATCTGGTTCTTTTCCCCGTATTCCAGCGCTTTGCAAGAAATGATGCAGACCACCATCTTTTTCACCTGCCTATTCATCAATTGTTCCCTTATTCCAGCACCACCTCAGTAAACACCTTTAAATTAATTCCTTTAATTTCTAATCCTCCCTTGAGTCCTCTTGAGCTTGTGTCACTAAATAATTAAGGGGACTTTGAGGCAACCACAGCATGTGGAATGCGAAGAGGCATTCTGTCAAAGGACAGACCCACCAAGAGGACGACGAGGATGAAAAGGCAGCAGTGCTAACAGGCAGTCTTAAAAGACTAAGCCACCTCAGGTTCTCCCACCTTTCCTTGCAGGTCATTTCTCATCTCCAGAATGTCTCTAATCTTTGGTATTACTGTTGAAGAACAGTTTACAGAAACTAGCCTAAATATTCCACTGAGGTCTCACTTAGTGCTGATAATTTTAGTATATCCTGGAATGGGACTTGAACCTTTTTACACTGTTGACCCATATTATGAATTATGCTCCCCATTTTACAACTGCATATTTATTCCTATGTCAAAACAAACCAGGAAGAATAACAGTGTTTTCAATGATCTGAAGACTCACTGCCTTCAGCTATTATTATAGAACTTTTTTTAGACAGATACACACATTTAGGGTCAAGAAAGATAATGGGAATTCAGTCACTTAATTTCTTATTTTGGGAGCTACTTCCTTTGAAGGAGTTCAGTCTTCAGTGTGTCTACTCCTCAAGCTTATCTTCTGCACAAAGACAAGAGCATGCATAGAACCTAGACAACATTAAGGTCCAGTTTAGTAAGACCAAAATACCAAATCTGAGTAAACTCCATATGGAAATAATTGGGCATGTTTGTATGCATTAAGCATCATTCTTATTACAATTGAATATGCTCTAATTTCTTGAAGAAAACAGATACACACTACTCTGTTAAAAAAACCCTCAAATACATCATAAGGAAAATTTAAAAACTCAGCAATTATAACTGTGAAATGAGTGGTGGAAATCAAGTATGGGGAGGTACTGAGCATTTGATGCAATCTGACTGTTTGATCAAACTACTGTCAAAAGAAAAAATCAATTCATTTTCAGCTATTCTGAACATACATCGAAACCAGTTCTCTCTTGCATAAAATCAGAGATAAGAAATGCACCCAAACAGAGGAAAGAATTAACATTTTACCTTGTTGAGTTCAGACCTAAGATGTGCCACACCAGTAGCAGTCCCTTAAACAAAAGCTTATTTATTCCTCTTGCTCCTACGTGCTATAAGCAATCTTCAATTACTCTAACTGCAAGATCTCCTCCTGCGCTAACTCACATCATAGTGAAACCACCTCTTGTGCAGCAATAAGTCAGGTTTTACAATCACTTGCATCATTAGTAATTGCTAAAGCTACTCAAATAAAAGAAACATTGCTCTGATAAGCAAAATCAAATAGCTTCTTGTTCTTTTACTTGAAAAGAAGAAAAATGAAAGGAGCATAGTGTCTCACTTCTTGGCTTCCTTTAACTGTCTGAAAAGCAGGACCATACTGAACTGGCATCTGTTTCTGCAAAAAGGAAGGAAGCAATCAATGGTTTGGGACATTACATTTTCAGCACGAAGGAAGGGGCAAACAGGGACAAAATTTACTGCTGGGTGAGCAGGAGCAGCATTATGCCTGTGGGGAGGTTTTTGTTGTTGAGGTTATTTGTTTGTGGGGCTTTCTGCATAACGTGAAGATGACAACAAAAGGCCTGGCAAAGAGCTTGGAATGAATTAGTAAGCTCCCTCGTATTAACCCACTGGTGGGTTTAATTAGTGTGGGGTTGCGAGGCAAAAATTCAATTTATGAATGCAGGTACAACATTAATAGATGCATAGTGCCAGAGCAATGGTAGTCTGTAGAAAGTCCGCAGATCAATTTTTGGTTTGAATTAAAAACTGATGATAAAAGAACATGGATTTTAAAAAAAAATAAAAATCTTTAACAGTGTATAGGAGATTGGTTTTCTGAAGCAGAAACAGCAACACATTAGGGTGTCAATCCCCTTAAGCAGAAACCTCACATCTCGCACCTTTCCCTTGCCTTAAATAATGGTTTGGTAGTCATTTCTCCCAGAAACAAATGCCTCCTTCGCCCTTTCCATTCCAATATGCTACTAAAAGCGAAAAGGTGCAAATCTGTTCCCTCATTTTTCTTATTTTCCTCCGTGCTTCTTATTTCTAGAGAACAACTACGGCAACACTGAAAAACCTCAAGATTTTTACAAACACCTCAGTCCTTTCTCAAAAGCTGTATTTAACTGGGTTTTCTGAATGTAGCATTTGAATGATCCCTTCTAAGAATAATTGTTAGTTTTAAAACATACAATGGTCCCATGACATATGTACCAGTGCATAGTGAAAAGGGTCATATAGTCGCGGAGAAGGTCATATAACTTGTATTTTAGTCTTTGATCTTCTTTCAGTGTCTCCCTAGGTTTCTTTCCCATTTTCTATTATCATGTAAATCCCTACCTGCGTACAAAATAAGTATTCAGGGACAAAAATCCGAAGGTGCCGTCACAGAAGCTAGCAGGAATAAGCTACATACAAAGATCTGCCTAACCAGCACAGTTCACCTCCTTTCATCGTACTCAGTCCTACCATTTAAGAAATGGTAATAAGCATGATATTATTTAATGTCTCACACAAAAAAAAGTCCCTTCTAGTCTCTTTTTTAATGAATTCTAATATGACAATAATTCTGACAATCATTCTAGAATAAAATTTGAGTTGGCATATGAATATCGTAAGTATTTTAAAACGTTAAGATAAAAGCACCATTTTTTGTCCCAGATTTTTAAATCTCGAGAATAAATTCTACGCACTGCAAGCCCCCCCGGTCATCCAGGATAGACCTCAGAATGAGCTAGTCATTCTCTATGACAACAGAAACCTTGCCAACATTTGGCTTCAAAATACTGCACTCTTGCTGTGCACACCACATTTTGGGCAGTTTACTTCATCAATGCAATGAAATACTGCATTCTTTCTACCACTGTGCACACAAGCTCTACAAGGACAATATGTTGACCAGGTGAATGGAATTACATTAGGAATTAACTGGTATATGACCAAAATATTTTCTTAAAGCTGCAAAAAAAGATGCTTGTTTCAAAACATTCATAAGTTAGCAGAGAAACACCATGAAACAGATTCCTGGGGTTTGATGGGGGTGGGAGAGGGACAGAGAACTGAATGACAGTCTCTAAACCTTACAGTTTGGACACACCAATATTTACATGAATTGACTTGGGACACCGTTCTCTGTATCGGAGAGGAAGTACACTGAACCAGCACAGCAGAAGGTTTAAAGACCCAATGCAGCAGCACTACCTAGTTTTTCAGGAAAGCAATTACTGCTCTCCATTGCCTGTGTGGTGGCACAGAGACAACCCCAGCTGTATCGCCCTGGCTTTCCATTTGTGCTGCATCCTGCAATACAGTTAACAATGACAACACCAGGCTTCTCATATTTGCTTGTACAACTTTACTTAAGATTAAAGAAAACACAGAATTTCCTTCTCATTTGCCAAATTCATCAAAATGTTTCTCATGTTTGTCAACGGCAAAAACATCACTATGCTCAGTGATCAAAACGGTCACTACAGGACAGCATCGCATCCTGACGCTTTTGAGAACACCCTGTCGAAACTTTCTAAAAAGGAAACAAGTTTCACATCAGGACTTCTGAACTTTTATTTCAACCAGATGGTCTCATATTCATGAAGAAAGCACGCATTATACCAACATTTCAGTCATTTCCCATTGCATAAATAGTGGGTTGATTTTTCTCTTGAAAGATGATGTAAGCAATAAGAGAAAGGGTTTCTAATGAAGTACAACTATTCATGACACCTGCGTGAGTATGTGAAGAAATGGAAAAGTGAAGTTATGACCAAACAATAAATAATTTTGGCTCCTCCCAAGAGCTGAAGTCCCTTGTAAATACTACTTTGTGGAAAGATCACAAAAACGAACACAGTTCCATTTTTGCAAAAGTACCTGAGAATGCATCTACATGTTGCCATTGTACTTAAAAAGGCAGAACTTTTGGGGTGATTAAGCCATTTGTTTTGCAGTCCATTTAGCAGCATCCTCTGTAAAAAGCTTTTCAAATTTATTATGTTACTCATGTTTATCTTTTCGAGTTGCTAATTTTTGCTCATCCTCTTGGGAAAAAATCTAAGTCCTTACAGCTACTGTAAAGACTGACCTAATACAAAATCTCCCAGTGCTCCACAGAATGAGTCTTCAGTTCTCAGTCTACGCATGAGAGTAAGTCAAAGCATATGTACAGAATGATACAATGTGTATGAAGAACTCAATTCCCATTTACAATGTAAACCAACAGCGCACACTAGATCCCATGGCACAGCCGTATTTGAGCAATCAATCATCAATAGCGGTCACTCCTGAATCCCTGAGACAGAAAGATCACCTCCATTGAACTTTCAGTTTGCATATTGTCTGAACAATGATTCATGGACTATTTAAAATCTTCCTTTTCAGACAAGTGCTCACGCTGCATGTTTGGTTTTTCCCCTTTTCTTTTGGGGGGAAGGAGGGGAGTTCTTTCATGAGCTGCCTTATCCAGCAGATCTGCAATATCCCCAGCTTCAAAAACAAGTGAAGAAAAGTACACCGCTTAGGCTTATGGAGTGTATTTTATAAAGACATCTTAGAGAAAAGAACACCAAATCTGTGAGGGAAATGAATCTGGCTCTGAGAAAACGGCTCCAAGCAACGCAGTTTGCTTCCCAGCAAATTCAGGCTTAATGCTCATGAATTATTAAATTACCACATTGGCTGGAAGCCCCGGGGGAGGATTACAGAGCTTACAGTAGGACTGTTACTGCAAACACTGGGTTTCCATAGAAACAGAAAATAGTGAAAATAACTACCTGTCATTTCTCTCCACCACATTCAAGCAAAACCAACCACAATGTTAACAACGTTATTAAAGCTTGCAGGAGAAATGCAGCTAAGCACCAATCACATTCTCCTTGGGTTCTCATGAGTCTGCCACACTTGAACATCTGACACCGTCATTAGTATTTTTTTGTTATTTACATCATGAAGGCTAGATACTTGTGTTCCTGAAAGGAATCCTCTCCATTAGCTAGAAAAAGTTTCTATTTCCAAAAAGAGAGACTTTAGTCACGTAGTGCGATTCCTTAGTCCCTGCCAGTGATCATGGTTTTAACTAAAGAAAAGAAAGCCAGACCAGCCCTGCCAGGTGGTAGGTGTGAAATGATTTGACCATAACTGTAGGGAAGACTTCTAATTTTGGATTACACGTATTTTTTAGAATACGCATTTTATCACCATCTCTAACATGGGAGAAGCTAATGGCTCTGAGATCTAATATAGCTATTGACTCATTTAATTCTTGCTCTACAAACCACGTATCCCTGTTAGTGGCTTTGCACATGACAGAGTCACGTCAGTCAGGGACACAGAACTGTGTTTTGACAGTGAATTTTGCAGCAGAAAGAGCTCAAGTATGAAAAGTAGTATTCATTACACTGGGTCTTTCTACAGATAGAAAATTAATTGTAATTGCTTTCTCTGAGCTATGTAGTTCACCTAAACATTTGAATAACGTGTATTTGCACCCAGCCAGTCGAGACAGCAAAATCAGTTCTAGTTGTATGTGTGCATGACCCATTTTCGTTCCTTCTCAGCAGGAAAAGGGAAGAAGAACTCTGGATACTGCAACTCATTGATTTCTTTCTATTAACAACTAAAATAACTGAAATACCCCTACAGAAAAATCTGTATCTCTGCCTATTGATATCTGATCGTCAAACTGAAAAAAAATGTTTTGGGAAGGAGGGGGGTGGTGAGAAAGATAAGATGGATTTTTGTAAAAGCTCCTGTTTTATAATAGCTTCGTATTAGGAATTTTATAGGAAAGAATTAACATCTCTAATAACACCACCTACCTCTCTACAGCAACTTTCATATACAAATCCAGACAGTAATAATTTCTTTAAAACATAGAATATTACCAGGAAAGGAGATAAATCGGAAAACCAAGCAAATGCAGATTTGGGAGAGATATCTAGGGAATGAGAGTCAGCTGAAGCAACTGGTAGAGAAAATGAAAAGGCGTTACTCCTCCTTCACCCTTTCACCCTTTCTAAAAAAATCTACACGCTTAAAAAAATCCCTTATAAAATACTCCGTAGGTGATACCTGTCTCCAGTGATGATCAAACTTGTATTTTCTTATGTTTTATATTATGTATTATATCAGGGTTATGTATTATAGTTATGTTTTTTATATATATATGCATATACACATAGTTATGTATTATATCAGGGAAGACTCTCTGTCCCCTGCCATACGTGGGACCACATTTAGAGACCCACATATTTTCCATGTTAACTAGAGTGACCAGAACAAGGGCCATTGCTGTGGATAGCAATATTCCTTAATGTTTCCTTACTGGATGATGTTTTTTAAGGAAGTTCACCCCGAGCAGTATGAAGAACAGATATCCTCCTTGTTACTAATGCTATGGATTATCTATCACATAAAAGTCAGAAAAATACTTTCCTTGAAATACGAAAAATACAATAAACTGAACTGCAGGAGGAACTGATGGAGGATTAGCTATCCCAACAGATCAGATTGCTAGAAAAGAGGTAAAAATTTAGAAAGACGAATTTTTTTCGTGACTAAGCAGAAGAAAAACCTCATTAGTTGGTAAACCTAATCCCTAGGAAAATTCTCTGAATATTACAGAAATAATTCTGAATGATATAAAGTTATTTTTTCCCAGTAGACAAATCATTACACTGATAGTGAACGAGATAACTTTTATATTTTAAAATAACTACGAGAAGGCTGCTATTAAAAACATAACAAATGGAAAGCTTAGCATGTAATTGCACAATAAAAGTAAAATATAATTTTCTGCTTCCTAACATAGCAACTGGCAACAGTAGAACATGATAATATTTTAAAGCATTTAACAGGGGATAAATATACACACATTGCCACAGCACTATTACCAAAAGAGAGAAGCAATGCTGAACAAGGGAACATAAAGTCAGTTCCGCACTCTGAAAGAGAATGCAGTCAGACATAAAAGCTGTCACAGCTTTTAATGTGGATCCTTCCACATTAACTACATTTCTTTTTCAGCTATTCAACTTCTACCATGCTCATCTACCCAGTGATCCTGTCTTCCCTTCTTCTGACCTTATTAATGCTTATCTTCCTGTTTACTCTTCACCTGTCCGTATCTCTCCAACCCCTTTGCCACTCTGAACTGCTAAGCCTCCCTCTACCCAAGCAGCATCTGATTTCTAGAACATGTACAGTGTCTACAGCTCTGGTTTGCAGCATGTAAAATTGCTCTGTACAGGTGTTGCCCGCATTAAGCATGCTGATCCTGCACATCAGAGCTTTGAGAGGGCTCAAATCCCTACTCAGACAGAACTTGTGGGAAATTTACTATTGCTTTTTCAGAAGTTTGCTCAGTGTTTAAAATGAAAGTTCCAGACTATGGCAATTGTCTACATTAGGAAGTGTTGCAAGAAAATTATTCAAGAAGATACATGTAAACACAATGTAATTTTAGCTACACTGTTCTTGCTAACATTTTTGAGCAGTTGATACACATTCCTATTGACAGTTTAAAATTCAAGAAAATATGACTAAATGATGATGAGAACCATGGAGCTAACTGTCAACAATAAATACACAAAGAGATGGAGGATTCCTGTCAAATTCATCAAATTCAGCAGCTTGGTATACAGATTTGTATTCTGACATCTGAATTAGGAATACTGTGTCGGAGAAAACTCCTACTACAGAAAAAGTGAAAATCAATTCCTGTACAAATTCATCATTTCTAAATCCAGTGTTCCAAAGTGGTGCATTTTATTCTAGTCTACCTAAACACTGTCACAGACATTTTCTCTTTACAGCCTCCCCAAAAAGGCAGTATCGTGACCTCTACCAATTCAGTAACACCTATGAGAAGTAATGGAAGTTTAGAGATACTAAAATAGGGCAAGACTGTAGAAGTGAGCAGTCAAACTGGTCCAATCAAAACCAATTTGATCATGCAATGGAAGTTAACCAGTTTTTGAGGCCAGGGGGACAATATATTTAAAATAATGATCATGTTGTTCTCTAACATTTTTACACTTTTAATATCTTAAACTTTTATATATTTGTCTGCTGACTTTTCTCAGGTAAAAGAATTTGGTTGGAAGTATCTCAAGATCATGAGATGAGTTACAAACGGCAAACCATTATGTACCTTACTTCTGCAGTTACCACCTATACACAGCTGTACAGCAGTATTAACACCAGAGCACTGCCTCTTAAAATTTTTTTGATTCAGCCTTAAAAGGGGGCAGATGATTTTATGTTAATGACTTTAGAATAGCTAAATCCAACTATCATGATATAGCTTAACAGCATTTTCTTAGTCCATAATTATGTTTCCAAATCACATGTCTCTCCTGGGAGCTGCTTTGTCTATGGCGCTAAATTCTTAACACAGAAGATGAGAGACAGACTGCACTACTCACATTCTCCCCAACACCCACCCACAAATTCAGAACATTTCCACAAAAGCCATCTTTCCGTATCACCTATTAGCAATAGTGTTAAAGAGTAAGGTTGTTTTCTCTCATTTTGCCTATTGCTTTACAATTTTAACATAGAAATAAATGTTTCAAAATTACCAAATTCCTGTATTGAAAATTGGCAGCTGGGTAGAAGATATGCTTCTACATTTCAAGTATTTTAAAATCACTATGGGTCTCTGTTTTCTCACATTTCTGCACGTGTTTTACCTAGCCATCTGCTGAGAAAGAATGGATTACAATTTTATCCTTCAGTGAGAAGAAAAAGAATGTGAAAATGGATCTCAACAAAACACAATGAGATGCTTTATAAAGGACTAGGTTTAATAACAAGGTTAATACCTCCACATACTCTGAGGTAAGAATCAAAGAAGCAAGAGGAAAGAATGAGGCAATGAAGCTGTTGCATGAACTTCAGAGGATTTTTTTTGTTTTTTTAAAGGAACAAGGACTTCCTCTGTAATGCACCTAACGAATAAATGTTGATTTGCATTAGAAAAGCTACAAGCAGTTATAAATTAACCACTGAAGGATAAAGTCTTGCTTCAGAGAAGACACATCCTTCTCCACTCTGTTTCTCGTTGTCCTAGGCAAAGAGGAACAGTGTGAAATTTGGAATTCTAAGGTAGAATCTTTGGTGGGGAAAATATTCTGCCAGCATATCTTTCCCTAATTGCAACCTCTCGTCAAGATCAGCTTCTGTCACGATGCTGCTAGGAAACTATTAGGTGATATAATACAGTAGAAAAGACTTCCATTTAACAGATTAATTTAAGAGCAGCTGGGATCGTTACAATAATTCAATCTTGTCTACTATGTAACACAGACCATACACCATTTCTGTTAAGATACACCCTTGGGTTTATTTGTTTTAAGGAGGGAGGGGCCGAGGCAGATGTCTAGCTTATCACAGCATCACAGAACGGTCAGGATTGGAAGGGACCTCTGGAGATCATCTAGTCCAAGCCCCTGCTAAAGCAGCTTCACTGGCAGCAGGTTGAACAGAGTCGTGTCCAGGTGGGTTTTGAATGCCTCCAGAGGAGACTCCACAACTTCTCTGGGCAACATGTTCCCATGCTCTTGTCACCCTCAAGGTAAAGAAGTTTTTCCTCATATTCAGAAGGAACTTCTTGTGTTGCAGTTTGTGCCCATTGCCCCTTGTCCTGCTGCTGAGCACCACCGAAAGAGCCTGGCCCCATCCCCCTGACACTCTTTCTGAAGACATTTGTAGGCATTGATAAGATCCCCTCTCAGCCTTCTCTTCTCCAGGCTGAACAGGCCCACCTCGCTCAGCCTTTCCTCACAAGGGAGATGCTCCAGTCCCCTCATCACCTTCACAGCCCTCTGCTGGACCCTTTCCAGTAGTTCCCTGTCTCTCTTGAACCGGGGAGCCCAGAACTGGACACAGCACTCCAAACACAGCCTCACCAGGGCAGAGCAGAGGGGGA
>JAVJGI010000050.1:850938-863262 GCA_035590275.1 Ibycter americanus | reverse complement strand
CACTGACCCCTGGGAACACGGAGAGCTACAGGCCTCCAGCTCGACTCTGCGCTGCTGATCACAACCCTCTGAGCTCTGCCACCAGCCAGCTCTCAGCCCACCGCACTGGCCGCTCGCCTAGTCCACACTTCGTGAGCTAAAAATATATATTTTCTTTTCCTCATTTTTATTCCATTCTGATTTGGTTTTTGTATGAGCATTTGCTGCCTCTCTCCTTCCATTAGAGTGCAAATGATTTATGCTTATGATGCATATTTGGCCATCAACCCATAATGTCAAAGAATGAAGTATGCTCTGGCAGTACACCGTATTTCAATACAAAATTTTGGACAGGCACCTTACATTACAGCAAACGTTATCTTGGTAGCAAGTCATACCCTGCCCCCACATCTCAAAGTCTGAGTACAGCACCTCCAGTCATGTCTACATTTATCACTTAAGTAATAAGAAAAAAATATCATAACAACATGGTATGTGCTCATTGTGTAAGGTTACAGTTATGCAGCATAATGTCATTTAGATAAAACCCAAAGGCACAAACTAGTATAGAATAAAAAAACCAAAGGTGTGAAATGCTAATCAATCCAAGTTAATAACCACGCGAATTATTACTACACTGTTACTGTGCCTGTCCTACATTCCTCTCTCATTGCAGTGCTTCACACTCCCACAAATTGGCTCTCATGTATGATTTTAACGCCATTACTCTTTTCTTCTCTTCCCCTTATAAAATTAGTATTTTCTAAATGATTTTAAATGATGATCGGTGGAAGAAGGTCTACTAATTCCACTGCGATACTTCTCTTACACTGACAACTAAGGGAAAAAATAAAGATCTGAAGAAAAAAACCCACATTTAACTTAACAGTAAATTACTGAAGGACGTATGCCTGCAAAAGGAAATGAAAGGAATGGGTTGAGAGAAGAAAAAAAAAAATAATGCTGAAAGGTGAAAAGCTTAGATAACTATTTGATTAGGTCCTGAAGAAACAGAATTTTAAAAAAGGCAATATGAAAAGACTCAGTGGACAGAATGTTGTGCTCTATACTAGCGCACTCAGAAAGGCATTATGGAAATGAGACCAGTCCAGAAAAAGTAAGGGAATTTGCATACATGAGAACTAGTCATAGCTTTCAAGGTCAGTAACTATGCAGCATCTTTCCTCTCATTTCATTGTACTGTACGAGAACTGGGCTATCAGTATATAGATTTATATACGCCCTTTAAACCTGATTGTCAGCTATGATCCCCAGAAATTTCCCATGCGTTAAAGAGTCTAAAGAGTCTTAAAAGTCCAGTTGGGAAGTGCTGAAGAAGGAATACGTGGTTCTGCACTTGCAGGCACGTTTATTTCTTTGCTTAACTCCTACCCCCACCTCTAACTGACAGCATTAATAAATTCTCTCGAAGCTGCCTAGACAATAAGAAACTGTCAAACAAAATCGTACTGAAACACATGGAACACAAGATCTACATAATTTATGTGTATCCTCACATGAGGAGTAGACAGTAGTCCTTACAAACGCTGACCAACCACCTATTTTTTTTCCCCAGTTTTATATCCTTTCATCCTTTTTCTTATCTTTCTGTTATTTGGACAGGCCCCATATAAGATATAACAATTACCTGACTTAAAAAAATCCCCAAACCAAAAAATATTTTATTTAATAAGCCTTGTTCCAATTGCATTGCAATAGAAGATACACCCATCTTGTTTTGCCTTCTCTATAGCACTGAAAAAACTCAAGGCAGAATCAGCAGCTAGAAAATAATTAAATGGATCAGTAACAATTGGTGTCTTTTGCAATGTGATTTGATCCTTCTTATTTAATAGAGTATCACACTTATTAGAACAAATTCAGTTTTGTTGGAGAGTGACACAGATGGGCCTCCAGTTCAGCGACAGACATCCGAATGCAAACCCTTAATCTTCAGAAGAATTCAAGTCAGGTAACAATCATCAAGAAGTCTTCAGAGCCGCTATTATCTCAGGATTCAGAGCATCCTAAGCATTTGTAACAGGAAAAAAATGTGCAGGAAAAATTGACAAACCTAAACTTGCCTTTTGACATGATAAAATAGGGAGTTGGATATAATGCAAATCCCTTAGTGACCTTTCGAGTGTAGACTTACTCACCACTACAATACTGCATATACCGTAAAACTTGCCTCTACCAGTGGAAGACATTTCTTTTCCTCCCCATTGCTCTGTTAACATAACTCCTCTGGATGAACGCCCTATTGCCCCTGCATATCCTACCAACAAAGTGCTGAGGAACCAGACAGATACTAAAAATGCTACAGTACTCCTAAATTTTAAATATCTGCCACACCTTTGAGTGAGACAAGCTTGGATTCAGATCACTAACAATCATTTTTACCTAGATAGAATTTATGGGCAAAATAAGATTCTTAAAAACTTCTGCAGTACTGAAAAAGTTACAATAATACAGATCCACAGAATGCACCATGAAGTTGATACTAAGTATTCCCCATGACTTTGTTAGCATCTCAGTTGGCTTCCATCTTTCTTTGGGCAAACTGGAAAATTGGAATCTTCATTTCTGGTAGGAATATCTTTGGTTAGGACAGCTGCTGCCACTTCTTTCCTCTTCTCTGCTTTCTTCCCAAGGCAAAATCACAGAATAGAAAGTAACATCCTGTCTTCTGTTGCATCTCCGTTTTGTTTCTTTTTTTTGGCTTTTACTTTAAGTAAGCTTTCTCACACATTTCCTGGGACACTACAAGATCATGTGGGGAAGAGTGTATTACTGTACTTCCCATCCTTCGTGTTTCCTTGGGTAACATTTCCAGAGTATATTTTCATTAACTTTAAATTTTCCTAGGTTTAGGTTGCATGTCTATAATATAAGCTTTTTAGACACACTATATGTTTAGCATTTCTCAGAATATAATTTTATCAATCTCTTAACAAGATGTGCTGGAAGCATCATACAGCAAAACACTACAATAGCACAGGGTAGAAGAGAAAGATGTTCTGAAACTGAGTAACATCTACCTATACATACATACTTTCTTAATTTGTTCTATGTGATCACTTCTGGGTAACCTTACCATGCATGACTTGATGAAAAAGAATGTAATATTCTGAAAAGCTGTGAAAGGAATTCCTCTGTCTCTCTGTTTCCAAAACCAAATAAAGATAGTATCACGATGACATTGCAAACATACTTACACAGATTTTCTGAATTAGACAGAATGGAATAATAAATGTTTATGATCACAAAAAAGTCATATAAGCAGAAGGGAGAAAATGTAATGTGCGCTGTGGTGCTCACTGAAAAGTATGTGATTTTGTAAGTGAAGAGCCGATTATAAGGCAGATGGCGTAAGGCAGCAAATTAGGAGCGACTGAACTTTTGAGTACTCCACAATGCAAACCAAAGAATGTACTTTTCAGTGACTTTCTTTCAGCACGTATTACAAAAACCCAACATCAATGACACAAATTCTTAAGAGTTTCATTACCACGTCATTGTAAATGTTCTTAGTTGCCAATCTCCACTGTAAATTTACATCTAAAAATACGTACAGCCACCTGTTGCTACTACTACCATTGTTTAAGCTGAAAACATTCATCACTTAAAACAGCCACTGTTCTTGGTTACCTTTTCCTCACGCCACATCATATATTGCCCTGCTGAGCAATCGGGCCATGTCTTCCTTTGCCATCCATTTGCAGCCAATGTACCTTACAGAAGCCGTAGGTGCATGTGTGCGTTGTATCTTTCTCTCCCTCTCCACATTCAACTCCAGCTGAGCTGTTGTTTTTCTATTCTTTCTCGGCATGCCCAGGCAATTTCTTATTTCCCCCATGTAGCTAATCTGATGCATCTGCTCGACTGTCTGCATGTCAGAATGGACCATACCTAAACTCGGTAAAATGCAAAACCAAGATAAACTGACAGCAAAGACAGACATTATGCAGAAACAAACTAACCAACCACCCAAGGTAGTGGTGCATTCTGACTGAATAGACCAGCTGAAAGATTGTAAGGCCTTCTCATAATGCTATGTATTAAAGAGAGGAGACCATCAGCAAACATACGCCTTCCACAGAGACCGTAGAGCAAATCTGGTCTCACAACAAAAAGGTGTTGATTATATTCTGTATGAGAGATGTACACATGGACTTCCTCTGGCAAAGCTATCAACACTACCATGGACACTTTCCACATCTTCCAAAATCTCCAGTCATGAGGAGGTCCTTATTGTAATGGGCATGGTAAAGGCACAACAACTAAGCAGATGGAGGAGTTGCAAGCAGAAATATGCATGGCACTATTTTTCCATGCATAATTATTGACTAGGCCCCATTTTTTTCAAATTCAATCACATCAGAATTTCTTTTTTGTTCTACTCATTCTCCATAATTAAGGATATTCCTAGCCAACTGGAAACTGTTAACTCCCAGTGGAGTAAAATAGGACAAAATAGTGCTAGAAACATCTATTCTGGTTTAAGATGCAGGCAGAAAAAAAATACCTTCGCATGTTTAAACATAAACTTTATAAAGAAAAAAAATCATACTGGAATTTACACTTTTTCATATTTAGTGGATTCTTCAGGCTTATTTTCAGAAAAAACTGATATAATGCTTTTGAATGCGTAAATTTTGAAGTCATGATTTTATGCATTTATTAGTAAAAAAGAGCTATTGTAAAGTTAGCTAAACCTCACTGCTTTAATGAATTTGGTTTATTTCCACCCGCCAGAATAATGCTGCAAAAGTGTTTTTTAAAACAAACAAAAAAATCTTATTCATTGCATCCTTCCAGCACAGATAACACTCTGGATCAGTTTTTCCACCAGTTTTCCAGCCCTTTTACAGTAGTTTCACCTAGTCTGCATCTCCTCGCTTTACCGTACTGAGTTTAATGCTTCTCTTCATTGAGGCATGGGGCGCATTCCCATATACTCGAAGAAAATTAGCTGGCTCTGATGTGACCTATGCTTGACAAATCTATGTTGACTTTTACTGATTGTCTTGTTAGCTTCTTAGTGCTAATAAATAGTTTATTTGTTCCAGAACTTTTTGCATTTGTCATCTGATTGCAGTTGACCTTCTTAGGGTGATGGAGGCAAAACAGCTATTAAATACTCTGGCTATCTTGGTAACATCTCCTGATAGCTTAATGTCCCCTTTAATCGGTTCTGTTATTTCTTGATTTTGTAAAAAAAAAAATAAAATTTGCTGCTAAAGCATTATAGAATTATTCTTTTTTTGTCCTTGGTGTCTTTTGGTAATTGTATTTTTTCTAAAAGTTTCTGTCTCTTCCCATCCCTGTTCATGCAATTTCATTAGTTTCTCCTTTTTTATATTTCCTGCCAGACTCCATTTCACTGAAGAATATGTGATACAGACTTTCTGTTGTTGCCATATTTAATCTCTCCCTCATCCTGAAACAATTTGCTTTTGTGCTCTTCAATAGTACTGTTAAGAAACCAACAACTCTCAGATTTCTTTCCTCTGTATGAGTTTACCTATCTCTTTTTGGTGTTTATTGACAGCTGCCTTATTGAAGTTCACCATCTTTACGATAACATTTTCTTTCTTTCCTTTTCTAGTTACTATCAACTCTATCATTTCACAATCATTCATCCCAAGGTACTTCTCACAATGGCTTTAATCAAAACTAGACTGATTTTCTCGTTGTTTTCCACTAACTTCCACACGACAAGCTGAGGTATTAAATTTTAGTAACAAAGATTCTGTTGCTAGATTCATGTCTTTTGTATGCAGAAATTTGGGACAAGTTTTGCAACTAAAAAATCCCAAATACTTTAAACCATACAAATAGACTTTCATCCCTTTTGATCTGAGCCTTTACCTAATACTCAGATTGACAGGTTGCTTCTGCTGTGGGCTGAAACAAGTTATTGAGGCATTCATCGATCCACTTACTGATTTACTTGTAAGTATTTCTTTTTATAATTCTCTCAGAGTAAAAATAAAGTCACTTTTTCCTTTTTTTTTACCTCTAGGTTTTACCCCTCTGATAGCAGCATTGTTATTCTTGCTACCCATATCTCCCCACTGTCATCTTTTGTCTGCTTCTCATTTTTAGACAGCACAAACCACTGAACACAGTACAGTGCCATATCTGTATTCAGAACCTGGGAATAGATCTCAAACTGTATTTCAGCTGCTGCTCCAACCTTCTGATTGCTAATCCATAATTGGTACATGCTATTACTTCAGCTCTTGAAAAACACTGGAATTTTCACCAAGCTTCACTTTACCTAACTGGAAAATAACTATTGCAGCCAACAGGTTCAATGAGGTTTGTAATCTACTGTATGTCCAAAGCACTAACACTGAAAGCCAGTCAACCTCCAGTGTGAACTGTTTGGGTAAGAAATTTATCAACCTCAAAACCATTTCAGAAAAGTCAATTTGTCCTTTTCACTTAGAATGCAGCATGCAGAAGCTTTGCTTGTTTTTCTACCTTAATGTACTATTTCCAGAGAGGAAAGAAACTTTATTTTTTAAAGTAGTTTTAAAAACATAATTCTAAATTTGTAGCAGTGTGTGACTGTTTTCTGTTTTCAGGTTTCTTCTCTAAAACAGAGCTCAGCCTCATTACACTCTTCCCCACCACTCTTGGGGATGTAAGAAAATGTAAAAATTATGCTGTTTTCACTGTAGTAGACCACTGATGCGTAATACAAAGAGCTAAATAATAACAACTGTTTGCACATCAAAGCATTATTATATATATTTAAATATGCCTGAACCGCTCTTTGCTTTTCTTCTCATTATAACTATTCTTTTCTTTTTTTTTTTTTTTTACCATTGGCAAAATCCCTTCTTAAGGCTTTCCCACTCAATGTTTAGCTACTATGCAAACTGCAACCCCAGACAACTCATCTCCTTCTGAAGCAATTTCTGAGGCCTTCCACAGTCATGGATGGCAGCAGCAGCTTGTCCCTTCCTCTTCCCTGCAGCTTTCCTCATCTAAATAATTTGATATTTTATTGCTTTGTGGTATGAACTAATTAAATTGTGCATACTTTTGTTTTGTTTTGCCATTTTCACCTTTCCCTCTTAACAGCGATTTTCTGTTTATTCTCTCAATAGAGGAATTATAGGCATATCCTCCTAACTACATCAAAACAAGCATTTCTCACTTAGTGGGGTTGAAATAAACATGATGTAGTATCAGACAAGGCATTCTTGCCATATTCTGCAAAACAATCTTTAAGTTGCCTAACTAAACAGTGACAGACACATATTTATAACACACAATCAAGTCAGCTTGTTTAGTGGGATGTATTCTGAAGAGCTACATAACTGTTATCACTCTCCAACGAACTTTCTTGGATAAACATTATTCACAGAATAATGTTCTTCCAAAGAGAGGAAGGAACATTTTGAGGCTCTTTCCTCAGTTCAGAACAAATCTAAATCTAATTTGCTGAAAACTAGGACAGTTTTGACCACAGTAGCAAGCATGGTCTGTGCTAACTGTCAGGACATGCCTTAATCAAAACTCAAAAACACCACAGACTTGTTGAACTTTAGATCAGACCAAGTTACGTATACTTAATTTCCAAGACACAATGCATATGCTGCAATACTCTTCTACATATTCTGATGTTTTCAAAAAGAAAAAAGAAAGCACATTTCATATTTGCTAACATTAGTACCAATTACCTCAACGTACTGAGCAGCACAGCTGTCCTGCCTAGACTTTGGGATTCATATGAGTACTTTAGTTTATATTGATAGCAATAGAGTAATGAAAACAAGCTATATTGTAACATACCTGTAAGGCAAGGAGTGGATGAGAGTTAAAGAGCCTCAAATTCAGCACCCAAACACACAGTGGTCCTCTTTTCAAAACAGTCACACAGCGTGGCCCTGCCATTATTAGCAGTTCTTAAACAACAGCCCTAAGAAGGAAACCACTAAGCACTAAGACCTTCAGTACTGTGTGGAGGCAAAGTCACAATCCTAAACAAAATTCAACTATTCTGTGCCTTTAATGCTTTTGATTATATGTAAGCACTAAACTTCATATGCAATGAGTATATTACTGACGTTCTCATGTATGCGTTGCAGGGCTGTCACCTTACGATTTATCAGCTTTGTCCTTTCACTTGTGTCACAAGAAGAGCTCGCATGTTTTGCTCCAATGTATTTAATTTGTTCATAGTTTTTTTTCCCAGCTCTTTAGTTATTTGATACAGTCCTACCTGATCTGCTTGCCTTCTCGAACATCGTACAAAGAAAAAAAGACATCTGTGTCTTCTCCAATTGTATTGTAGGTGAAGCTCTTTAGACTGAGGAAGAAGTGATGAGGCACTGGCATACGGCAAGCTTCTCCATGACGCTGACGAATCGTATCCACCTGATGAAAAACAACAAAAATGATTTTTAGCCCTTCAAAAACAAAAGACATGTGACCAACTGGGTAATTTTAACTAAAATTCTGCTCTCCTTTCTTAAGCTTAATCTCAAATATATTCTGCCTTACAGATACATACTAGATTAAGTTTTCTTCCTCTATTTTTTTTCCACTTTTAATTTGAATAGTTTGAGAAACCACGATAACCAAGTAAAAAGATTTATGCACAGAAAATCTGTTTTTATCAAGTAAACAAAGTCAATCCTATTTCTCCAATACAGTCTTGATCCTGGTACAGAAAACGAACTATAATAAGATGGTGCTAAGTGGGGTTCTTGATGATTTCCATTTAAAGCAGATGGACTTCAAAGCATTTTTAAGAATAACATTTGTTATGTTATTTCTTTTTAGCAGATGCAATTCATTTATGAAAGTAATTTATGTGGCCAGCAGGACAAGGGCAGTGATCGTCCCCCTGTGCTCAGCACTGGTGAGGCCACACCTCGAATCCTGTGCTCAGCTTTGGGCCCCTCACTGCATGAGGGATGTAGAGGTGCTGGAGCACGTCCAGAGATGGGCAACAGAGCTGGGGAAGGGGCTGGAGCACAAGTCTTAGGAGGAGCAGCTGAGGGAACTGGGGTTGTTCAGCCAGGAGAGGAGGCGGCTCAGGGGGGACCTTATCGCTCTCTGCAACTGCCTGACAGGGGGCTGTAGGCAGGTGGGGGTGGGTCTCTTCTCCCAGGTAACAAGCAACAGGACAAGAGGAAACAGCCTCAAGTTGCACCAGGGGAGGTTTAGATTGGATATTAGGAAAAATTTCTTTACTGAAACGGTTATCAAGCACTGGAACAGGTTGCCCAGGGAAGCGGTTGAGCCACCATCCCTGAAGGTATTTACAAGATGTGTAGATGTGGTGCTGAGGGACATGGCTTAGTAGTAGACGTGGCAGTGCTGGGTTAACTGTTGGACTTGATGATCTTGGAGGCCTTTTCCAACCTAAACTATTCTATTTAGAACCAGGCTTTACAGGCTAACGTGCCCTGCAGGTATACCAAAAAGAAACCTTAACAGCAGTGCATAAAACAAGCAACCAATGAAGTCAAATAGCAGAAAGCTTTACATTTTTGACTCAGTATATCAAGACCTATTTAGTGAAAATTGGGTGGAGGAAAAAAAAGGAGTATGATTAGAAATTTATTTATTCTTTAAGTTTTATAGCCCTTTATATCCATTGTATGCTGATCTTAATAAACAGATTACAGGAATATCCCAAGCTCACTAGATTAGTCTCCTCCGAATGCGTAGACAGGTACATACTAACAAAGAAAAACTAAATTTTTCAGACTTCCAACCCATATTTGTAATAGCTCAAAAAATACAGCTTAAAATCAATTTTGTTCAATATTTTAAATTAAATCCAAGTAAATCCTCATCCTTTAAAGACAGGTTCCTGTGGAAGCTCAGTCCTGCTGGAAAGATTAGACCCAGATTCCATGACCAGAAATGGATTACATTACTACAGAAAGGATAAGTGAAGCAGAAGCCTACTAAGGCACGTGTTAGCAGGTGGAAGAAAACCCACATGGGCAGAGCAAGGCTTTTGATATCACTACAGAAGTCGATCTTTTAAGAGCAACAGTCAGAGCTAAGGAAAAAGAGACCTAAACGGAAGTTGAAAAAGGACCTTAGTTAATTACTTGGGAATCTTCTGAGAAAGTGTTGTATATGGGTAGGGACTTACCCAGTAATCTCCATCATATCTTTACATACATTACCAAACAATTAAAGACCACAAAAATTGATATGTAGATGATGTTTACCTGTGATGTGCTCTGCTGGACACTGTGTCTACTTGACAAATGCTGTGGAGATACAAAATAGTAAAATTTAAACTTTTTTGAAAGTAAGAAATATTTACATTATATCTCTGTAGCATTAGAACAGTAATTTTAAAATATGACTGTTCAAGGTTATTCCCAAGTTTTCATGGCCTTTTTTCACAGTGTATCATCACTCACAACACTACTAGCTTTCCTAAAGGCTTTTCTCAGATAAACCATTTCTTAGCCTGACTACATGAATTAACAGGTGGTATTTCCATTAGCTTTAAAGTAAATGGCTGTCACAAGCTGGACAGAATTTCCAACACTGTAATAGCATTTCTTTTCGAAAAGTGCATCACCCTATACTGTATAACCTGTGCGTTCTCTTGCTAAATAGGGAGATACCCCACCCCTCATCCTCATCTACCAGTATGCTGTCTACGAAAAGGTGCATTTATTAAAAAATACAGACATCTAAAAAGAATGATGGATTTTCGACTTAGTTTAAATGTTTTGCTCTGAGCAGAAAATGAAATCCTGATGAATGATTAAAGACTTTTCTACAGTTTCAGATAGCCAACGTCTGTAAAGAAGCATCAGTATAAAGAGCTACATCTCCAAAACAGAACTCGAAGGATGATGCTGTATTTAAAGCTTTTTATGCTAGAAAGAAACGTTATAATCAGAAAATGGACTGCAAGACTCACTGAACCCATTTAATCTCCAAAGGGAGATTTAAATACTAATCTAAATTGAAACGGTTTCAGGGAGCTTTAAAAACCATATCATTAATGATTCTGCCATGCCTGTTCCACACATATTCATGTTAACATTAGCATTTTAAACTGAAATATTAACATTAACACCACCACGTTAATAAATATTCTCTTCATTCGCCCCCATCTCTATCCTTCTATTACAAACCCAACATCTTATTCTGTCTAAACATATACACTCTGTAGCGGGACCAGCATGATCTGTTGATAACCTCATAGCTTCAAAAGAGTTGAAAGTAAAAGATAGTCCACAAAATGTATTTGGCAGCACTTTTTCCAAACTACATTACTGCCTTTCACACAGAACAAAAATAAGACTTTTTGCCACAAAATGAAAGATAATCTTCAAAAAAAATCAAGAAGATATTAGGGTACAGACAGAGCTGGCAGAAGTGCTCACCGAGCCACTTCCAGCCATCCGTCAGCAGTCGCGGCTAACCAGGGAGGTCCCAGGTGGCTGGAAGTCAGCAAATGTGACGCCCACCTGCAGGAAGGGCCGGGAGGAGGATCCAGGGAACTACAGGCCTGGCAGCCCGACCTTGGTGCCAGGGAAGGTGATGGAGCAGACCACCCCGAGTGCCATAACAGGGCATGAGCAGGGCAGCCTGGGGATCAGGCCCAGCCAGCGTGGGGTTATGACAGGCAGGTCCTGCTTGACGAACCTGATCTCCTTCTACAACAAGGTGATCTGCTTAGTGGATGAGGGAAAGGCTGTGGATGTTGCCTACCTAGACTTTACTAAAGCCTTTGACACCGTTTCCCACAGCATTCTCCTGGAGAAACTGGCTGCTCCTGGCATGGTTGGGTGTACTCCTCACTGGGTGAAATGCTGGCCGCATGGCCCAGCCCGAAGAGCGGTGGGGAATGGAGCGACATCCCGCTGGCGGCCGGGCACAAGCGGTGTTCCCCTGGGCTCAGTGTGGGGCCAGCTCTGCCTCGTACCTTCATCAACAATCTGAACAAGGGGATCGAGTGCGCCCTCAGTACGTAGGGTACTGGTACAGGTTGTGGGGGAGTGTGGATGTGCTTGAGCGGTAAGAAGGCTCGACAGAGGGATCTGGACAGGCTGGACCGATGGGCTGAGGCCAACTGCATGAGGTTTAACAAGGCTCAGTGCCGGGTCCTGCACTCGGCTCACAACAACCCCACACAGCGCTACAGCCTTGGGGCAGGGTGGCTGGGAAGCTGCCTGACGGAAAACGACCTGGGGGTGCCGGTCAGCTGCTGGCTAAATATAAGCTGGCAGCGTGCCCAGGTGGCCAAGGAGGCCAACAACATCCTGGCTTGTATCTGAAACAGTGTGGCCAGCGGGACAAGGGAAGCGATTGTCCCCCTGTGCTCAGCACTGGTGA
>JAVJGI010000050.1:819490-850838 GCA_035590275.1 Ibycter americanus | reverse complement strand
GCGTGCCCAGGTGGCCAAGGAGGCCAACAGCATCCTGGCTTGTATCTGAAACAGTGTGGCCAGCAGGACAAGGGAAGCGATTGTCCCCCTGTGCTCAGCACTGGTGAGGCCGCACCTCAAATTCTGTGTTCAGTTTTGGGCCCCTCACTACAAGAAAGACATTGAGGTGCTGGAGCGTGTCCAGAGGAGGGCAACGGAGCTGGGGAAGGGTCCAGAGAACAAGTCCTGTGAGGAGCGGCTGAGGGAACTGCGGCTTCATAGTCTGGAGGAAAGGAGGCTGAGGAGAGACCTTATCGCTCTCCACAGCTACTTGGAAGGAGGTTGTAGTGAGGTGGGCTGTTGGTGTCTTTTCCCAGGTAACAAGTGATAGAATGAGAGGAAACAGCCCCAAGTTGCATCAGGGAAGGTTTAGACTGGATATCAGGAAAAACTGCTTCACCAAAAGGGTGGTCAAGCACTGGAACAGGCTGCCCAGGAAGGTGGTGGAATCACCATCCCTGAAGGTATTTAAAAGACATGTAGATGCAGTGCTGAGGGACATGGTTTGGCTGTGGACTTGGCAGTGCTGGGTTAACGGTTGGACTCGATCTTAAAGGTCTTTTCCAACCTAAATGATTCTATGATTCTAAATGGAATATTTTGATATCTGTTTACATTCACAGTTATAAGAATGCCCTCTCTCACACTGTCAGTAGAAGAAATAAGGATCTCCAGCCCCCTTGTTTGTCTGACTACTACACTGTCTTCTGAATGTTAAAACCCTCTAAGTTTAGGTGGCTGAGTCGCCTATTTAATCTTTTTGTCACCTGTAACCACTCAGAATCAGTTGGCACAGGAAAAACCGGTTATTTAAACTGTTGAAGGTATACTGGCTTCTTTTAACTGAAATTCATCTCTAAATCTGAGTAAGAAATTGGAACATAAACTGAAGCAACAGAAATATGAGAGCTGGTCTAAAGAGCTACAGTTTCCTCAGCAAACACAGCTGTTTACAGAGTGCACATTTAGGTAAAGCTGTAACAATAAGTGTCAAAAATCAGGTTTTAAATTTTTGACAATCAAAAGACTAGATTTCACCAACTCTCTTCTTTAATAGCGCAGGACCATGCTATTCCAATACAGACAACTACTGTCCGAGTTAAATTTACGTACCCTTGTGTCTGGCTAGGCAAAGTGCCCAACATGTCCATGCTCTCTTGGAAGGCATTTTTGGGTACATGAACGAGAGGGTGACTGAAAATAGCCAACACGGATTTGCCAAGGGTAAACCACACTTGATCAAGCTAGCCCTCTAGGGCAAAATGACCAGAACTGTAGGTGAAGGAAGACTACTGAAGGAAGGCTGTTGTCTATCTTGAGTTCAGCAAGGCCTTCACCACCACAGTCTTCCACAGCATCCTTGTACCCAAGTTGTGAAGTTACACCTGGATGCACAGACTAACTACATTGGTTTAAAAAAATCCCAACAGCTGGACTGTCAGGCTCAAAAGTTTGATAGCATGTATTCTTCAGAGGTCTATCCTGAGACCTATGCAGTCTAATAAATTTGCAGATAATCCTAAATCGGGGGCAGCAGTCAATGTATTCAAGGAAGAGGCCTCCATTCAGAGGGATCTAGGTAATCCAGAGGAATTGGTTAAAAGGAACCTTATGAAATACAGCAAGGACAAATACAACAAGTCCTGCACTTGCGACACACTAATCCTTCCATGGTCTAGGCTGGGAACTGACTGGCAGGGTCCTGTTAAACAGCAAGCCAAACACAAATCAGGAGAGCACTCTGGCAGCAAGGGTGTTTAAAAATGTACAGTTTCTATTAACAGGAGTGTGGCCAGTAGATTGAGAATAAAATTTATTCCTTTTTACTCAGCATTCAGTAAACTACATCTGAAATAGTGCACCCCATTCAGCAAAGGACCACCAAAGCAGCTGGGAGCTGGAGCACATGCTGTATGAGAAGAGGGAATGCAGCTTTTTTAGTCTGGACAAGGTCTGGAGGTGACTTGATGGCAGCCTTCCAATAACTATGAAGTTGTCAAGATGACACACCCAGGCTCTTTACAGAGCTGCACAGCAGGAGAACAAAATACTGTGATCACAAAGTACAGCACGGGATATCCCAACTTTCCATAAAGCTAAAAATAACCCCATCAAGGTAGTCAAGTATTAGAGCAGGTACCCAATCTTTTTCCTTGAAGAATTTCAAGATCCTACTGGACAAAGCTCTGAGCAGCCTGGTGTGAATTCAGTATTGACCTTGCATTGAGCAGCAAGTTCAACCAGATCTCCCCTGAGGCCCCTTTCAACCTGAAAAGCCTTGCAAGATGATACAAAAATAGGACTGTTAAGAAATGATCCATCTTCCTTCAAAAAAAAAAAATAGTATCAGTTTTACCTTTATTTTCCCCAAAAGACAGTTGGCTGTTAAGGTTGTACAAACTTTAACAGATAAGATGATCCATTTCAGTGTATCTTTCTTCATAATCAAAGTGCTTTCTGATGCTTAAATTGAATCCTTACCATTACAACCTAGGCCCACTGATTCTTGTCTTATCCATCATTAGCATGAAAAGATTAATTAAATTCAGCTTGTGAACCCATTGTAATACTCAAATCCTCTCCCACAAAACCACCTAAGCTTGCAGCATTCCCAACCTGTACTTCAGAAGCAACAATTGACTGCAGAAGTTAAAACATTGCATTTATGATTCTCACTGGTAACCTACACTTTTCAGATAATTTCTTCAATTTCTCTACATTATTTGAAATTCTGATACTTTCCTCCCATGTACTACCACTTCCAACTTTGTGGTATTTGCATATTTAGTAAGCATACTCTCTCTTTCATCGTTCAGTCATTAATGAAACAAAGCACTACAAAATGGAGGATGACCACAAGAAATTAAGCTGATTCAATCCTCCTCCTATTTAACGAAATTATTGATAACCATTCTTCATAATTATATTTTTTTCTGAGTACGGGTTTTCTAATTAGCTTTGTGTTTATTTTACAATAATTTCATCTAGAACTAATGACCTTAGGAGAATTTAAATTAAAAAAACAATTAAAATCTTTATGAAAATTGCTTATTCTGAGCAAGTTCACAGTCACTATTACTGACCTCCTTGTTGCAAATAATTGGATCTTTTTTCTGTTCCAGGATTTTTTACAGGGAGAGAACAATTACTAGCTCCTCCACCTCCATCACCTTTTTTTAAAGGTGTGAAGTATGCCTGCCTTTTACCAGTATTCTGCAACCTTACCAATCTTTCCACTGATTATCACTAACATGTCTGATACAGCTTCTCTAGACACCCCAAATGAAAATTATATAGTTCTAAAACCCCTGGAACTGACAACTACTTTGTAAACTTTTCCACCCTGTTCTGGTATGACTCATTTCACTTTTCCACAGGTATTGTTAGCAATTTGACACAGTTTACCACCTTACTAGAGCTTGAGGAGAGCAAAACCAACATTAAATGTCATGTTATTTTCTTGGATCATGTGCCAATTGCTTTCCCCTTAGTATAAAAACTTTTCTTTTCTTTAGTTTCCCAATTACTATCAGTTTATTGATATAACACTTTTTCTTGATAGAACTGACAATATTTGCTTGTTATATCTTAATTTGTACATTGCCTAATTCTTCTATTTACCCATTACTGTTATTCTATCATACTTTTCTATACTTCTGTTGTTATATACTTGCTTTTCGTGACCTTAAGTTTCATTTCATTCACTCTAGTGACTGAAGACAGTGAAGAATTCTTAATTTATTCACGTGGCCTCTTAGTGAGTATCTCGTGGTTTTGTTTTTAATTTACTGAAAGAGCTATCAATTCTCCTTACCTGTTCTTCCCAGCAAACTTGCTTCTCATGATACCTTATCTACCGATATTAGTTTTTATTGTTGCTCTTCCTCCTTCCTCTCCTAACGATGTTGATAAGTGAATCCTATCATTACCACATCAGTCTCAAACAAACTGCTTTCTATCTTCACACTCTCAACTGACTTCTTAGTAGGGTTTAGAACCAAATGTACACAGAACTGTCCTCTGACAATCTGCTTTGTTAAACAAACAAAAAAAGTCACAAAGAGATTTCATAAGCTTCCTGCACAGTTTGTGTCCAGTTGATTTTCTTTTCTAGCAGAGTTCTGGGCAATTGAAGTCTCTATTTTCAAGTTTTATAACTACTCATTCTTAGCAATTTCATTTTCCATCTGAATAAAGAATAAGCAGTTATGAGGTGATGGCAGTATTAATTTGAAGCTTATCAGTTTATCGGGAAATCTGCTAAACTCTTATTTTTTTCAGATAGTTGAAAGAAATGGCTAAGATCTAGCAGTAACATAGCCAATAGTTGTACCTTTCATGCACCTCTTAAATTCATAATGAAGACACATACACAGATCAATAAATTTCTAGGAAAGCGAAACATATTTAATCACCAGGTTTGAACATCTCTCATTTTTTGCAAATGCCTCCAAACATTTGTGTCTTGTAACTCCTTTCACTAAAAAGTGCCATCCAAGTGTTTTTGACATTCAGCTGGACTGGAGTTGCTAAATGACAGTTTCAGTCTAGTGGCAATTCCAGCACTGAGCTCTGTGGCAGAATTCTAACAACATATTTTCCTACAATTTCAAAAATAACGTAAATTTAAAAAAAAGCGATCCAACATATTAGTTAAAATCACAAACACTGTCATAAGGAAAAAGCAATTTGGTTTCCTTCAGGAGTAAAGCAACAATTTCTGACAAATGCTGTGTATCCTGAAGCCACTAGTATTTAGCTTCATAATGAGTAACCTGGAGAAACAGGATGTATAAGGCCTCAAAGTACAACAGTTGTGACAAAGAGATGAATATAGTAGTCACAATATACTTAGCAATGAGAAATGAGAGCTAAGAAGGATGCTCAAATTTTAAAATTTAAAGTCTACCAAGAAAAGTAATGTTAAGTCTAATGACTGTATAAAATGCTTAATTTGTTGTCACAGACAGGGAAGTCTAATGTGTTACCTCATCCATTGTTCTGCTAATATGAGACTCTTTTCTATGTTACATTTATCATTCTACAATGCTGCAAGCATGAGAAGGTACTTGGGATCTCACAACCACTCCAGCAAGTTTTATTTTATTTATTTATTTATTTATATTTTACAATATAAAACCTTATTGCTCATCTGAGAGCACATTAAGTATTTTGCTAGGAGTAAGGAGGATTCTCCCCCTGGGTTTCTGTTAAACGATAAAAACCCAAAGCCACACTAAAAAAAACCCTAAAAGAAAAACAAAACCCCCTCACCAATACCCCCTTCCTTCAATTTCTGCCAAATTTAAGTTAAAAAAATAACAGATTTTCACCTGTTGTGGTTCCTGAAATTGCCTTCTGACTATGAACTAGATGTGATTAGACAGCACTGTCTTCTTGAATCTAAAAACTAAAGGAACAGTGAAGTGTGAACTGACTAATGGTCACGTCCTGATACCAGCACAGAACTGAGCAGCAAACTGTGCTGTGGGCATTTTCTTCAGGACTGAGATGGGTGACATAATCCAACTACTTTTGACAATTAAATATTAGCTATTTGCTGTACTGCAAGCATTCAGAGTAAAGAAACCTGCAGAACGAAACACAGTTTAATAAAGCAATCCTGTTAGCAAGTTATCTTTTGTTCTCAGAGTCATGACTGATAGAATTTTGTACCAAGTCATTCCTATATTGTATTTGAAGGAAAACTGCTGTAATAGCACCAAACTCTCCTCTGACTATGGCAAATCAGGAACAAACATTAAAAATTAGTACTATAGAGTGATGTACTTCAATATTTCTTACATAACAATTTTTATTTCTCACTGTTATATGATGCAAATAATCCAAAATAGCAACAGCATATAGACTGTTTACAAAACCTGCCTTTGTTTTAGGGAGATGTACAAAAGACCCCACTTTGACATGGACCTATCACTCCCTAATCTCAGATAGCTGAAAGCCAAAAACATTTTAAAATAGGAAACTCAAAGTTTATTAGACATGAGTGACACTACAACAATATTTATGTAGAAAACCTACTATTTTTTCTGGATTATACTAAGCCATGAAATTGTATTACAGTAATTGCTCTTTCTTTCTTCTTTTAAATTTTAAATAAAGTAGCATCCCAGGAAAGGTCTTCATTCACTTTCCCTGAACATTATATACTGTTTCTCCCTTTACTGCTACATCATGATCCAAACCAAAGTTAACGGTATTACACAGTCTTACTAACAAAGAAGAATCCAAACGCAGTTCAATTGTGAAATACATTAGTGGCTTTACAGTTCATTAATGACACAATTCACATTTCTAAAACACCTTTAACTTTGCTATGTACCACATGACTGTACTAGTGACCAATAATGATAGAATTTTGAACTCACTGCAATGAAGGGGTTTTACTACTTTTCCTGAAAATCCTAACATTCTTATTCAAATGCACTACACTTTTTCTAAGGGACACTGCCACACAACAGAGATGGCCTTCATGTTCAAGGCTTAGTTTTGCTTAGGTTAACTTAATTCACTGGCCTCCTCCCTTGCTCTCCTTTTCTATGCGCATAAAAATCTTTGAAAGAGCAAAGATGCTTATTATCTATGCAATTCCTAGAAGCAGACTTTTCACTTAAGTATTCTTCAGCTGCATCTGCAGACTCTCCTGAAAGAATCACATAGTGGCTCTCATGGACTTTCTGGACCCACACAAACTGTTGATGGACTCCAGGCTTGAGAAGCATTAATTAATGGAAGAAGCAGGTTGATCAACACTAGGATCCTACAACAGGAAGCAGTTCTATTTCTCCCAGCAAGTTAATAATTGCTGTTCAAAGTAACAATCAAGTAACCCAAAAGCATGTCAATCTGTTAGCCGTCTTCATTATACATCAATAAAATTTGCCAGGACATCTGCCTGGCTCATGGTGCCTTCAGATCAATAGACCTCTGCAAGATCTCACCACAGTTAATCTCTAGAGCTTCCAAGATTTTGTATTATTTCCCATCTGACAGAAGTCAACAGTATATTTACAAAAGGCAGTGGCAAACTGTAGATTATGTAATACAATGTCTGCAGAATACATGCAGGAACCAGAGGTCTAGAAAACCTGACCTAGAAAGAAAAACTGAAAGAAATAGGGTTCTCTAGCCTAAGGAAGAGAAGACTGAACGGGCCTTAACAAGTATGTAAAGGGTGGTGCAAACAAGCAGGGGTAAACTGCTTCTCTGTGGACATGACAGGAAGACATGAAGCTTAACCTGCAGTGAGAAATCTGTATATCTAAGATCACGATTAATAAAACTTCCAAACTGTAAGAACAGTGAACCGAGCAAAAAGATTGCCTGGGTATGCCATGGTGTCTTAAACACTGGAGATTTTTAGAAACAGAGAAGAAACTGTCATAAATGACAGAGGCAGTTGATCCTGACATTAAGCAAGAGAATGGACTGGACAACCTTGTAAGATTTTCCAGTCCTGTTTTTCTTTAATTCTGCAATTGCTACTTCATTTGATGCTAGTATATTGATTTTAGCAACAAAGACCAAAGTTTAAAAGGATTCCCATTAGCTGTATATGATGTATCTGTTTTTTTAGAACTTCTTTTGCTGCTTCTGAAACAACAGATTTTAGAAATAAGAAAATCACAGGAAGAAACGACGTTCAAAGCTACCTTCTGCGGTTTGCATACCATGTTACTTTGTAAATTGAAATTAAAATTTATATAAGCATGCCATTTCCAAAAGAAAGCTGGTTCATTCTTACTAAACTCAGGGTACTAGAGACACCGACTATTCTGGTGGTTAGGATGCAAATCAAAAAGACATTCAGTTTATGACAGCACTATTAGAAGCAAGAAAATATCTAAGAGTAAAGAATAAAAACTTTTTCCCTTCTTTCCCTCCCAAAGTGAAAACTCAAAGGAATCTCCCACAGATTTCTTACCATTTTATAAAGATCTGAAACACTGATCTGATCTGAATCCACAACCTCAAAGTCCTTCCGAGGAACTAAATCTAGGCCCAAATGTCTGCAAAAGAGAAGGAAGGAACAATGGTAAGTATAATACATTAGAGTGTTCACTATTATCTACTACAAATGTGCTTACTCAAGGGCAAGGACACAAGAAATACTAAACTGTTTAAGTCTTTTTGCAATTGTTAATCATTAAGCAGACAGTCCTTCTAAATAAAATGAAATGCAAATATCAAACAAAAAACCCCCCCACACTACAAACTTGTTATTTTTTGTTCACTGACTTCAGTGGAACAATAGCAAGTAATGCTAGTTGAAGCTTTTGGCCAGTATGTTGGAGCAATATCCAGAACAAGTTGATTTCATACATGGAAATGTAGTAGGCAAACAAAGATAGTACACTGGTTTCTGCTGCAGTATTTGAATAGGTTCCTTCACTACATAATGAAAAAGTTCCATTTGTAACGCTGTTCATGTTTGCAAATAGATACTGTGCCTTGGGAAGCTTTGAAATTCCTGGTATTCATGCAGCTAAAACGTAAACTATCACTGTATAAACATAGTATTTTTTAATAATAAGCAATAACTGCAATATTAACAAGAATTTTAATCCATATTTGTAACACACACATACCAAAAACCCCCTTTTAATTATTTTGAACTGAAATAGTATTTTGGCTGAAGTCAAACATATAAATTATTTTAAATAAAAAAGAAGTATACCAGTGCAAAGAGGATGACTAGTTAAGAGATTCTGTATTAAAGTTGGCAGTTCAGATCACAGCTGCATGTCAGTAGTAGACAGAATAAAGTATTTTGCATCCAGACAAATAAATGAAAAACAATTAACAATTCATTAATAATTGCAGACTGCAGAACAATCAACCTAAAAGGCATCGACACCCAACTTTTGATCTGTAGCTCTTCAGGTTCTGAGGCATAAAGAGTTGCAAGCATTGCAACAAAAAGCTATTCTAAACACACATATTAGGAGTAAAATTAAAGAAATACGAATAAACTATTTTCATGCTTTCATCTTATTTAACTTTGATACTTCATTTACTGATATTTTACAGTGAAATTCTTAAAAATCTCGAAGAAAAAAAAAATCAGAAGAGGTGCCCTCATGGACCACCTTTGCGCTCTTTCTGTCACTAACTATAAAGGAAAAGCAAAAGTCAATTTAATTTTGTAATCAGAGTGGGAAACATCCTGCACAGACTTGTTCCTGATGTCAAATAAAAAATTTTATCTGCAAAAATCTCTCAGGTACCACAGAATAATTGTATTGTGCAATAAACAGGAGCCTGCAGGCAATACAGTGTCTCTTTCTGAGCAATTACCTTAAAACAACAGCAAGGAAGAACCAGTGGTTTGTATGAAGCCCGGTTAGTTACCTTTGCTGACCACTGTCCTCGTAATCATTGCCAGTATGTTTCCCAGTTTTGCAACTCTTTTTGAAATTTTGCTTGATCAGGTTTTCCTTCTTTTTATATCCCTAAACCATCAAATCTCAAAAATATAGCTCAGTCCTGGTCCACTCGCTGGCAAACAACTGTTAGTCAGCACTATAATTGCCATTCAAATATCGTACTGACAAACTAGAATTTTCACAGTCTTAGTTCTTTGCCAAAATTAGGTATATTTTCAATGGGAAAAGGAACACTTTTCCTTCATCAATGCAGTTTTCATGGCAAACACCGCTTCCTAAACTCTTAAGGCTAAACTGTGAAAGCAATGGTTATACACCTTCTGCACACTTTCTGATAAAACCTATCAAACAACTTAGCCATGGCCCAAGACCAGTACCTGAAAACTGCAGCTGCAAAGATGAAAATTACTGTATCTATTTACCAAATGAAAAAGATTAAAATAACGATGCATTACGTAATCCTTACCTGCAGCGGCTCTTTGAGCCTACTTACAATAGAAAGTCCGAAAATTTAATAGAAAAAAAAAATTTGTAACAGGTAAAAATGGTAATATGCAGAGTCCACTTCAAAGTTTTTTAAAAAAGGTTAAAGTTCATCATATTCATTCACAGAAGCTTTTCTGAATCTGAATATCTAAGACATTTCCAAAATACCATCATTCACGTGTACACACACACACACCAAAGTATATTCATAAAGGAATTTCTCTTCAACACAGATATTAACAAATGATTTCCTAATAACATTATCAAAACCACTTGTAACTGCAGCTCCAATGCAGTTCCAAACCACTATTAAAGTTTTACAGAAAAAACTGCCAAAGCTAATCATAGCCTGATATTGTTCTGTTCTCATCATTTCAACTCTCTAGAGAACCGAGGTCAAACAGTGGTTGGACTCATTATTCAATACATGACAAAGGTATTATCTTCTACTTAATAATGGTCGATACAACTGCAGTAGCATCCCTGTGAAACTTACCTGATATCCTATTTTTAGTTAAATCCCTTAACACCATGGACTTTCAGCCCAGAAGATTCTCATTCTCTAATACTATGTTAATCCTGCACAATACTTGCTCCCAGCAAACAAAGGTGTCTTCTGCTTTAGTACTAACATGCTGTCATTTATTGTGCAGGTGGAAGTTCAGGTTTATGCATTTAATTTGTATCCATTATTTTTTGTCAGCAAAGAGCATAATGCTTGAAATGGCAATGATAGTCAGTGGCCCACTTTCACTCTCTCAGATACTGTGGGAATATAAGAGCACCAGCTGCCAAGCTGTATTTCTCAAAAGCGTAGCTTGCATAAAAATTAGATAATGTACCGGCTTGTTTATTTGACAGTTCCTCTCTCCATAATACTTTATTTTACAAGCAAATTCATGTGCTTTTTTATTCTGCCTTAACATTGAACTGCCTTTCAAAAATGTGTCCCAAGTATACATACAAAATCTCCCCAAGCCTATCAATTACCTCGATAACATATGCCTGGGATAAACTCCAGCCAACATTCAGATATTCCTCCTCTTGTACATAGAATTCTTTAGAATTTTCCTTTCTTTGGGGGAAAAAAGAATAAATAAAAAAAAATCCACCACCCAAAATCTCTAGATACTTTCCTCTCAAGTAATATGAAGACAAGCCAATAGACAGAAATGCTAGCATTTTTAATACTGAAAGGGGTGAACATACAATTCTGCTTCAGGTTAAATGGGCTTCTAGAGAAAATCAACTTGGTTTTAATGGTAATTCCAAAGAATGATCCTAATTTTTAGTATTTTTATTTATTTATAATACAAATGCTACACCATTTAGAATTCATAAAACCACAAGTCATAACAACTGTTCCTAGAAGAACCTTGCAGAAATATGTCATTTGACTAAAAAAATGTCTTTAAGATTCACATCCAATCTTGAAGAACAGATCGGGAGAACTCATCACATCTTCACAGTGTGCAAGATACTATCCCCCTTGCTCCAAAAACGTGCCCTTTACCTTGACTCTTTTCAGCTTTAATATTGCAGCTGCTAATTTTCCTTGTACTCCTTCTCTAACTATATCAAAGCCTCATTTAATATCATTCATATTTCTCCTACACAAATACATTTATAAAGGTGTTGAAGGGAAAGAAAACGATTCTGACAGTGATTCACATAAACTATGTGGAGACTTTCAAAAAAAGAATTTGAAGGAAATACAATACAGAAATCCACGGAAAATGAAATATGCTAAACATGTTTGTGAAAATTAGACTGTGCTAATACAACTTCATATTTTTCTTTGACAGAATTATTTTTTATACAAAGAAACTGCAGGGGCTGTGATCTATAAAGTTAGTAAAGCACTGACGTAATGCTACACAGGAAATTATTTCTTAAAATGAAGATGATGAGATGACGGTAAGTAATCTTTACAGTAAAGAATTGTTTAAGGGGAATGGCAGCAAATACTTCTGAGCATGGAAGTATCAGACTACAGAGAGAGGTTATTAAGGTGTTCTTTAAAGACTGACATGCAAGAGAGTTCCTTACAGTTTTAATCCCTATTCAATCATTAGTAAAAGTATATTTTGGAGAGAGAAAAAATATTATATATTTAGACCGAAATGGCAACTATTCTTTCTGTAACCTTCTTAAAAGCATTTCATTATGGTTGTTTAAATTGTTCACTCCTGTTTTGATCACCTTTGATGCGACAATGACAACTACTGTAATAACTGATATAACTGATTTCTACTACTGTAATAACTGATTTCCAGCTATTTTATGACCTCATATATACGTTTAACACATCTGCAAATTCATTTTACAAACTTTAAGCTAATTGTTGCAACACTACCAGGAAGCAATTATTATTTCTTTTATGTCAAAAAAAGGTGAGTCACTTACAAGTCCAAAAATAATCTTCTAAGGATGTGAGCACTGAAATTCAGGACTTTTTGAGCTTTAAGACTACACTTACTTCATTGGATCGCACTATTCCCTCTACAGTGTTACACACGTTAGTAGTTAGGTACTAACACTGCAACTGCCACTGGCTTTCCGACTGCAATTTTGAGGTAAGAAAAAGACCATGACTTTGAAACTGTTTCATTTTATTTGTAGAGCAGTGTGAAAGATTAATTTCTAACATTTTTTCCCCCTATTTTTCTTTTTAAATATTAATTTGTAACTTTTGGCTATCTGTGGATCTTTCTCTGCAGAATTTATGGAAACTGTTTGGAAGAGTTCTTTTAATGCAAGGATTTAATAACATTTTATGTGAAAAAGAATAATCTTTGGCTAAAAAGTAACACAAACCTACAAACTCATCTTATTTATGGCTTTTATCTGTCCAAAATCTCAAAGTATTGGTGACTCCCCCTCCCCTGCTCTGTTTCAGAGCCTAAACATAAGAGTGTCTACCCCACATTTATAGAGAAGGAAGTGTCCTCCCTCAGTATAAACGGGAAAGCGATTGTGCTCAGAAATGTGGATGCTGTCTGTTAATCTCCTTGACTGGTATTATATTAATCTGAAAGAATCAATCCTGAAGATCATTTAGATGACCTCTTATCATTAAATTAAATTACTTTGAAGAAATCTTCACCTGCCTTTTTGGTAAATAAGGTATGCACATACTGCTGCAATTAATTTTTTACACTGGGGCAGAAGCAGAGTATTCACATTTCAAAGAGAAGCTTGGTAAGGCAGATTCCTTCATCTTTTTTTGATGCAAAAGACTCTAGAATGAAACAGGTTTTTGTCAGTAAGAAAATTTAATTCTTGTTTCCCATGCTAAGCTTTAGTAAAAGTTGAAAAGCTTACCCATTAATTGTAAAAAAACCCCTAAACAAGTATTTCAAAATCAATTTTCTATTTTACCTGCAGTGTGATTTAAGATGAGATGAAGAACTACAGATTTCACTTTACAACATGATTTAAAATAAGATGATGAATTGCAGACTTCAGTTTTATAATGTTTATTTCCTGCTCTACAACTTTTTCATTGTTATTTACAGATCATTGGACACTTCCAATAGCATTTCAGACTTCAATAAATCAATATTCTAATAAATTGTATCACAGTGAAATACTTTTAAAAAACACAACTGTTTATAATATTGTATATAAAACCTAGCAAGATGCAGGAAGAAAGACAGTATATGAGATGTGCAAAAATACACAGTAGAATGCTTAAAACTTAAAAGTTTAAAACCACGAAGATCCTTATCTGAAGATAGTAAATCATGCTCTTTTGAGCAACTGGGAAATACAAAACCCTATACAGCAACAATACTAGTCACTGTATGCATAGAAAACAAAGCTAACTGTAGGTAGCTGGAAGAAGTAAAAAATCACCATAAAAAGGATGCACCCAGGATCGTATTTTTGTATTGGGGAGAAAGAACGTGTAAGCAACAGAAAATTAAATTGCTACAATAAGTGGAAATCAGTATTGCATTGTAAGAATGACTACCAACAATACAAAAGGTTAGCAGCAATAACTGTAAAATAAATTATATCCCTACCTTTTCAACAGACCAAACTACAGAGCAAAACTTCTTCATATTTAGACTAAGCATACAAAAATAAGCAAAAATGTTCATGGTAGTAGTTCTGAAGACAGACTAAACGAGTTTTTTCACAAAAAAAATCTGTAACTACTAATCCAAGGAGTGTAGCTGTACCTTGATTTCCACCAACTCCTAGAAGAACACAAGGGATGACTACCAGAACCACTGCCAGTGTATTTAAGGGAAAATGATACCAGTTCAAAGTGAAAAGACTCTTAACGGGTGGTGACAGGAAAGTGTGAATTTCATGTTCACATCACTCCTTCCTAAGTAATACAATGCATTAATGATCAAGGTCAGGATAGAAGTAGCATACGTACTATGTATTAGATATGTATCAAGATTACTTGTTTCCTGAAAGCTACTTGCTCATGGAGTATCTCCTACCATATTGTACTATACTGAATAACTACAGACCTGCTCAAATTGCATGTATTTAAGCTTCTCTATTAACATTAATGCATGTTAACAACAACATTCTTCATTTATTTTATTTCCAAATCTCAAGTATGACGGAATAAGCAATGAACACTACTACATTTTTTGAGAAAGGGCAGTACTATGTGAATATGCATATGAAAATCATTAATTTTTTTAACAGCAGGTGGTTATGATTCCATGATAAAAATCAGAGAGGGGAGATACAAGAAGTGACAGAACTCTCCCAAAAATTCTATAGAAAAGAGTGATGTTGCAGAAAGACCTTCCAAAATCCCAGACATTTATATTTAAATACTGCATAGTCTACAGATTTAATTAAATACCTTTTCAATCATATGCCTTTTAATGCAGTTCCTTTATTTATACCCTCTTCTGTTTAAGCATGTATGTCTGATATCATGTGCCTTTTTCTCTAGGGAGGTCAGTACCTGTTCTTATATAGTAAGAAACACAGAAAAAGAATTTTCCTAAACAAGCATCCTGAGCAGATGAATTTAATCATGAACATATTTATATTTACCAATTTCACTGATGCTTCTCTGTTATTGTCATGCATTAATTTACCTTTATAGTCTTAATTTACTTCGTACTTAATGATTTTACATTTAAAAAAAAGATGTCTATAGCCAACTCCTTGAACAACCTATTCTTCTCACTGCTGCATTGCTGTCTACTCTCCTCATCTTTTTTTCCTCATATTTTTGCAGCTTCCTGTTGCTAATTTCATCCATGCACTCTTTGAGCAAAAACATTTAGGCGTAATGTTCAAAAATGGTCTCTTGGTTCCCATTTACCCTACTGGGAATGATAATGGAAAATATCTGTAACTCCGCACTGCAGAACAATGACTTGATGCAATCTATTAGTCTATGTCCTTCAGAGCTTTCTTTCAACAGAGAGAAATGAAATGTAGCACTGGGGGCTAGCTAAATCTTCATGAATGTGTTCAAGTATGTCTCTCAGGGGGGGTCCTGAAGTGGGTGACTAAGGAACAGTCATAACAAAGGTATGTTAGTGAAAAACGTTTTACTTTCTTCCTTAGTTGTCAGCTTACAGAATTCCTCCCTGCCCCCCATATGTTAATTAGCACTAATCCTACTCCTAGTTGAAAAGCAGTTGCTATGTGCCTGAGGAGAGTGATATTTCCTTTAGAAAGGTCACATGTGTGTCATGCAAAACTTACCTGAAACACTATTATCTCAAGAACAAAACCAATTCTGGTGTAGGGCTAGTTTTTGTCTAATGGCAATTTATTACCATTTGAATTGCGGTCATCTTTGGCTCTAAAAAAAATTGTCCACAAATTCACCATGGAACTGACCAAGGAGTCTAAACCTCTGAGAAATGTCATTATATAAAAAGTCAAAATATACAGCCTCAGCTCCAGTGTCACTGTTGACAGTGAGATTCTCTACATATTGCACCAACCATTAAAATACTTCTTCAATTGAAAAAAAAAAAAAAGTGGTTTTAGTATCTATGAACACATTCTCCCAAGCCTAATATTCACTATATTGATACAAAGTAAGTGACCTAATCCTTTTAAAAGTGCAGACAACCTTAGAAAAGGCCTACTAATAAGCAAACAGCTCACTTTATAGTAATAGTAGAGAACTATGCAATAAACTCACTGTGAAAAGTTATATTTGATTTCCAAATAGTCAAAATGTTCTACCTGCGTACAAATACTACTGGAAGGAAAAAGTTGTTGGTATTTTTTTAGTAAGAGCTATTTAAAAATAATTAGAACAAACAGTACCCAGCTGGTACCTGTACTTACTCATTGCCCCAGTCCAGCCTCACTGTGAGGTGTCTCTTGACCTCCCGCACCTGATCCTGTGTCAAGTGACCTGACAGCAGCTGTCTGCGTAGGTCAATGAGTTCATTCATCACATGCCGCAGCTTGTAGAAAAGATCTACCTTATGTTTCTGTAAAGGCATATTTTCAGGAGGAGAGGGGAAGAGAGTGAGAAGAAAGAAAGAAAGAAAAAAAGAAAGGAAGAAAAAAGAAACAAAGAGAATGAAAAAAGAAGGGGGGAGAAGAGAAGGAGAAAGGGGGGAAGAAGAGAAAGAGAAGGGGGGAGAGATTAATAAGTTTGGAAAGAGAAAGAGTGTGAGAAAGAAAGAGAAAGAAAGAGAGAGAGATATTAATAAGTTACCAAATTTTCATTTAATTACCCTAGAGGAACATTAATCCAGTTTGTACAAGCTTTAAAATACTTATATCAAAAAGTAGTGTTAACTGATGCTACTTAAACTGAGTAACGTTTTATTTCTAAGGTTTAGGCTCAGTCTTCTAAGGGGTCCATTTTCTGATGGAACCTAACACTACAGATAAGAGGATTCATTATGTACAGTAGGGATCACTTATTCCAATCATACTATAAATTCAAAGTTTTAGATTTATAGTAACGGCGAGATGAAGAAGTTTGTTTTCTGTCAGCAGCTAACTTAAGGGCTCTGAACAGTTAGCAACAATGATTCACCACAACAGAAAACCACTTTTAATATTTTTTATATTCTAATTACTAAAATTTACCCAGGTATTGGGGTGGGGGGGATGGATATGAATATTTGTTATCTGCACTCTGAAAGAGACTAAAGCAATTCCTGATAAAATTTACCTGCAAAACTACTTTAAAAGAGGAAAATTACCATAGACAGCAAAAACACACCACACCACCACCACCAGGAAAAAAAAATAAAAGTAAACACCACCACAGTCCTTTCCAAAAGAGCTAGTATTCTTCAAATATGAAAAAAAAAAAGCCCACCCAAAAAACAACCCAAAAGCCAGACAGTAGCGGAAATACTTTTTTCCCCTGCAGGAAATAACTATATGGGAAGCCCACAAAAAAAGGAAGCCTGAGGCTAACAACCAAGTCCACCTATAAGCATCCCTAAGATAAGGAAGTGTGTCCAAACTGCTCCAATATCTGCTAGATAAGAATTGTGTGTCAAGGCAGCTCTCGTCTACACAGCCATGTCTCATACTGCATAAAATGACCAACGGGCAGTGAGTGAGAATCCCATTGCAGTTGAATGCTGGTTTTTAAACAACTAAGCTCCATTCCCACTTTTATACAAAGCCTGAAATGTTTGAATACCACTTGGGGAAAGCAGTGGCTAGATGGACTGAAACTGAGACTTCGTAAGCTAGCACCATCTTGATCGCATTTCTGCTTGTGAGTGTTCTATAAAAGCTCTCTAAATAAAATACCTGCATTTATCAAGACCAGATCTGATAGAACATCCACTTTTCTATTGTTTTCTATTGCCACATACAAGTGAAAAGAATGTTTTTCACTTGTTTTAGCAAAAATAGATTAGATGAGATGAAAAAAGAATTTCCATCTACTTGAGTTGTTTTCCTAAGTCATGCAAATCTAATGGTCTTGTAGGAAAACAATTTCAACACAATCCATTTTGATCAGCAATTTGTTAATTTCTCTGAACCTGATTACACATCTGTTTTGCTGAAGCAGGTTAAGCACAGATGGAATCATCTGCTGTTCTTATCAAACAATTTTGAGACGAAATGATGCAGGATCTTTCAACTATACATCAACATTGGTTCTGGTCCCACTTGAAAAAATTAAATACAGACACCAGATCCAACAGAAAGACATATATTTTCAGGGCTGTAAATACTTATTCTAGGAAGATAATCACGTCTAGCTGGCAAAGTATAAAATTACTAGATTTGTGCTTTAGTTTTATCAGTACAAGCGGTTGAAAGTACATCCAGTATAAGCTGAAGAAGACAGTAGGTGTAAGAAATGTCTGATTTGATATGCTATTTATGTGAACAAGAAAAGGTTGCAACTTCTCCTAACACAGAATGAAGACAATGAAGTTTGAGCCTATCAAATAAGCAAATTAGGTATACACTATCAATAAAACAGTTGGCAATGAAACAATTATGAGAATCAGCTCCAAAATCATCATATGCAGACTTCCCAAATGAACCTGCTGAAAGAGCTGCTTCCTCACTCTTGTAATGATGGTTCAAGGCTATCAATGCATTCAAGTCCAGAACACTATGCTGGTCAAATCACTATGAGTTCTGGAGTTGTTTTTACAGAGTTATTTTTTACATAAGTATCAGAAGTACTTACTTCAAATACAAATAAATGAGAAATGAGATTGTAGAATACAATTTAGTAAAAGCTAGTCATATTAGGTCCTACGCAATGATCAAAAAAAGAAAGAAACCCTCAAACTCAAACCTCTCTCAAAGGTCAAACACCTCTCGTGCTCCAGGATCATGACAATATGCCATTTTCAGCTTTAGTTCTCAGACTTGATCTTCAAAAAATATTTAATCTGCTTTAAACAGTATAAGCAAGCATTGATAGAGAGAGCTAAACATATGATATACTTCTCAGAAAATACAAGGTCCCCTATAAAGAAGGAAAGAAGAGTTACCAGAAAGTGGAAAGCCAGAGAAGGTGTAGATGTGATCTCAGGCAAACAGCTATGAAGAGAACCATAGAAGCAGTATCGATGAAAGTGAAGGAAAATACTTGTGAGAGAGAGAGGAGAGCTAGAACAGAGTTGAAGGTAGCTTAATGCCAGGCTTGCAGGCAGTAAAGAGTTTGAAGCAGTCAAAAAACAGTGTATAACACCCCTCCTCACACTACAACAGTCTAGTGACTAATAAGCTCCATTTGGGAGAGAGGGAGACCTTCAAAATTCAACACCAAACTAAGCTGATCCGGATTCCTACCCCCATGTAAAGAAAACTGCTTAAAGTGAAACAGGTGAACCTGAACACCGCATATCCAGAAAAACTGATTTTAAGCATTAGAACCATTCAAACAATTTTAGTCAGAGTAGCACCATAAACAAACCCAAACCATTTGCATTTTTTTATTTAGCTACTAACAAGATGATAGTCAATCTGGTACATAAGTGTTCATTCTGGTTTACAGTAAATTTTCATACAACCTGTAACTTCTCATTTTTCATCTAGCTTTGTCACAAGCTACCAAGCAACGAGCACTTTATCAGTCCATTCAGAATGATCTGCTGTGCACATTTATGAACATATTTGGCAAATGTTTTGCACCTGGAATATAAAAGTATTTATGCAAAACTCTTACAGTAATAATTAAGGTGTGTTAGGGACAAAGAATCTGGATAGCCTTAATGAACCGGGGACTTTTTTCTTACAAGCAGCACAAGTCTGTCCTCTAGCATATCTTGTTGCCTTATTTTACTATCCCCAGATAGAAAAAGATTTGCTGTATTTCTTTGATATGCTACTACTAACAAGTCACACCTATCAGTGCTTGGATAATCTCCATACACATAGCTGCACATCAAAACCTAATTCTGGCAATAATTGTTAATTCTTTTAATGATTCCACGTTAGCTTTATGGATATCAAAAGTCAAAAGATGGTTTTGGTGTTGTGGCGAGTTGACCCTTACTAGCTGCCAGGCCCCCACCCAGCCGCTCTCTCGCTCTCCCTCTGCAACAGGTCAGAGTAGGGTGAATAAAATAAAAATATTTGTGGGTTGTGATAAAGACAGGAAGATCACTTATCAGTTACCATCCCAGTAAAACAGGCTTCACTTGGGGGATATTACTTTAATTTCCCTTTAAAAACAGAAATAAGGAAGACCCGGGAAACCACAGGCCAGTCAGCCTCACCTCTGTGCCTGGCAAGATCATGGAGCAGTTTGTCCTGGAAACTATGCACATGGAAAATAAAGAGGTGATTGCTGACAGCCAGCATGGCTTCACTAAAGGCAAATCATGCCTGACAAATGTGGTGGCCTTCTATGATGGGGTTACAGCATTGGTGGATGAGGGAAGAGCAACTGATGTCATCTACCTGGACTTGTGCAAAGCACTGTACTGCATGACATTCTTGTCTCTAAACTGGAAATACATGGATTTGATGGATGGACCACTTGGTGGATAAGGAATTGGTCACACTCAAAGAGGCATGCGGTTAACAGCTGGATGTCCAAGTGGAGACCAGTGACGAGTGGCGCTCCTTAGAGGTCAGCACTGGGACCAGCGCTGTTTAACATCTTTGTCAGCAATATGGATGTTGGGATTGAGTGTACCCTCAGCAAGTTTTCTGATGACACCAAGCTGCATGGTGCGGCTGACATGCTGGAATGAAGGCATGACATCCAGAGGGACACTGACAGGCTTGAGGTGGGCCCATGCAAACCTCATGAAATTCAACAAGGCCAAGCACAAGGTCCTGCATGCGGGTCAGGGCAATCCAAAGCACAAATACAGGCCAGGCAGAGAATGGATTGCGAGCAGCCCTGAGGAGAAAGACTTGGGGCTGCTGGCTGACGAGAAGCTCACCATGACCTGGCCATGTGCCCCTGCAGCCCAGAGCGCCAACCGAACCCTGGGCTGCAGCAAAAGCAGCGTGGCCGGCAGGTCGAGGGGAGGGATCCCCCCCGCTACTCCGCTCTCGCCAGACCCCACCTGCAGTGCTGTGCTCAGCTCTGAGGGCCTCAGCATCAGACAGACATGGACCTGTTGGAGGGAGTCCAGAGGCGGACACGAAGATGATCAGAGCCTGGAGCACCTCTCCTGTGAAGACAGGCTGAGAGCTGGGGTTGCTCAGCCTGGAGAAGAGAAGGTTCCAGGGAGACCTTATAGCAGCCTGCCAGTGCCTAAAGGGGCCTACGGGAAAGCTGGAGAGGGACGTTTTGCAAGGGCGTGTAGTGATAGGACAAAGGAGCTGAAAGACGGTAGGTTTAGATGAGCTCTTAGGAAGAAATTCTTTACTGTGAGGGTGGCGAGGCACTGGAACAGGTTGCCCAGAGAAGTTGTGGATGTCCCATCCCTGGAAGTGCTCAAGGCCAGGCTGGATGGGGCTTGGAGCAACCTGGTCTAGTGGAAGGTGTCCCTGCCCATGGCAGAGGGCTTGGAACGATGGTCTTCAAGGTCCTTTCCAACACAAACCATTCTATGATTCTATGACACTCAGGGCTATTCCTATGTATTGGAAACATTCACCTATGCAACAAAAACACTGTGAGTAATGCTTACGTCATTTGGGTCTCAACCTCTCTTATCTGAGACAACACAAGTCTGTTCCTAAAAAAAACCAACATCCCTCATCTCTGAGACTCTGATGACTATCTAGGTTTAGCAAGCAGCCACCACTTAGGTCAGTGTCATGGTTTAACCCCAGACAGCAACTAAGCACCACGCAGCCACTTGCTCGCTCCCCACCTCTCCTCCCACTGAGGGATGGGGAAAAGAATCAGAAAGGAAGGTAATACTCAAGGGTTGAGATAAGAACAACTTAATAATTAAAATAAAACAGGAAGAAAACTCCAAACCAACAATAATAATAATAACAACAACAATAATAGTAACAATTATAGTGAAAAGGAGGGAGAAGGGGAAAGAAATAAAATCCAAAGGGAAGGGAGAAAAAAAAAAGTGATGCACAATGCAACTGCTCACCACCCACTGACAGACGACCATCCAGTCCCTGAGCAGTGATCGGCAGCTCCCAGCCAACTCCCCCCAGTTTATATACTAAGCATGACATTCTATGGTATGGAATATCCCTTTGGCTAGTTTGGGTCAGCTGTCCTGACTGTCTCCTCCCAATATCTTGTGCCCCACCAGGCCTCCCGCTGGCAGGGCCTGAGAAACTGAGAAGTCTTTGACGTAGTATAAACATGACCCTGCAATCACTAAAAACATCAGTGTGTTATCAACATTGTTCTCACACCAAACCCAAAACACAGCATTGTACCAGCTACTAAGAAGAAACTTAACTCTGTCCCAGCTGAAACCAGGACAGTCCGGTTCGCGGGCTGACACGTTACCTATGACATGTCCTTACTTGCAGTGCCGTTACTCCATAAGACGTGAAGGGCTGTTTTCACCATGGGTCAGATTCACCACAAAAATCACAAGGCATCTTCCCTTTCCCTTCACCAGCCACAGCTTAGTAATAGACCACAGAGGTCTCCAGGAATGGACCACTACTGACAGTGATCATGGGACTCTGTGCTGTTGCCCAGAGTAAAAAAAGCAGTCTTTGCGGATAAGTTTTCCTAGATCAGCACCCTGATCCTTCATCCAGGAGAAAGGCCATTAGTTTCAAAGCTCTGTTAGGTTCCCTTCTGCACAAAGGGTACTCAGAGGAGGAGGTGGTGTGAGAATGCTTGCCATAACGGGAAACCTCTTTGAGGAAACCAAAGAGCTTCTGTCCTTCTTCCTGGAGCCTGTCTTGTTCTTTTTGAACTAACTGGGTCTGATGAACTTTGAGACGCACTGCATAGTCTCCTACCTACCCAAGCTTTCAGGAAGGAGAAGTCAGGCAAGAAAAAAAACATTTATGAGAAAAGATGGGTTTTGTGGGAGTTTATTGAGCTGCAGCATGTAGACTTTAGGGTATGTGACTATTTACTTCTGCTCTAGCTGTACTTTTTAGCTTTCAGCAATGACAGCTACAGTCCTTCTTTTTCATTTAAAATTACTCAGTGTTAACTGCAATAAGTTTTAATTTGAATTGCTAACTGACTTCCAAGAGGAGGAAGATTCTTTAAGCAGCATTCACTAACCAATCCTGAGAAGTCAGGCTAAAGTCAAAAGGCCCATTTATTCAGCTTGTCACACACTGATCCATCCTGTTCACGTGAAGCTCTGCAGTCTTAAGAGCTACAGTTACTTCTAAAAGTTCTTCTCATGAACTTTTCATGTTCTCATGTTCATGATATATTTACATCACTGTTTACCAGATCCCCAAAGGTATTACAGCTTAAATATATAAACTCCATCCTCAAATGAACATTATGCTTTCATTTTTTACCTATGCATGTACACACAGATTTTGTTAAAAATTAAGAGCTTTTTGAGAAACAGGGAAAGGACACAGATTTATTAAATGTAAATTGATTATTTTTTCCAGCCAAAAAAAATCCCAGCCTATCACATATAAGTGCTCTTAAGTTTTTTATTTAAAAACAATTAGCCTTCAGTCAGATTGGCTTTTACCTCCTGTTGCTAACTCCTGGTTCTTCAGGCAATCAAAAACCAACACCTGCTGTTCAACTGATATTATAATATAGCACCAGTATCTTATGGGTTTTTTGATGCTTTGCTGCTGCCTTGATTTCTCCTGCACACAGGAATAGTGCTTTGGAAGGAACATCTGTGTTTTATACACATCTCTATATTTCATGGTCATATTGACAGGAAAAAAGCTCTGAGGGAACTGTGTTCTAAATCCATTATAAAAAACACAGACGCAGAACAAAGCAAGAGACAACTGCCCAAGACAACTCCTCTGGCACACAGCATAAGGGGACAGGAGAGCCTTGGGCATCCCACCCCGCCTCCCCTGCATGACTTTCCCTTATTTTAAGGCACTCCTATGAGTCCCCTTCCAACAAGCCCCAGCTCAGAGGGCAGTGTGTAGGGCAGGAGCTGCAGACCCACCATACATCACATTAGAAACAGTTTCAGCAATTTCCACCTGCCAGAGCTCACGCCAAGTGATGTGTTTCATTTGGTTAGTACCCCAAGGTACCTTAAGCCTGCTGGGTCCATCAGAATAAAGAAGGCATAAAAGAGTGTCATTCCCTTTCCCCAGCACTGCAGGTTTTGCACTGTTACCACTGGGCACAAAGCACAACACTGATCATGTACCAATCTTAAAGCAGGGGAGTGACTTACCTTGAGTGAAATTCACAGCTGATACAGGATTCTGCCCAGACTTGTACACCACTTTGGCTCCATCCACACCATTGAAACTGGTTTAAAGAAAGCAAAAAATAGGTAATCTCATTTTTGGGGAATATCTTTTTCCAGGAAAAACTGATACACTAAACAATACATCAGACTGTTTTTTAAAAAAAAACAACTCATTCAGCACAAGACTAGTATAGGCCCTTTCTGCCTATAGTGACCCAGCTAAATAGAGATGTCTAACTGAAGTTCTTAGAACAGGAGCTTCTTTGACAGTCATTGGTGACAGAAAGATACATTCCACCTGAATCTGACTTACACTCATTTGTCAGTGCCCAGATTGCTCTGCTGGAAGATCCAGAATTTCTTAGGTTTGTAGGCTCATATTCTATGACTCTACCAAGTTTATTCCGCTGTCCCTTCAAGGGTCAGAGGCAAAGGGCTTGATCTACCTGGCCTGTTAGAAAAAAAATATCTTTTTAACCCTCATTCTGCTCCTTTCTCCACAGCAGCTGAGCCTATTTTCAGCAGCATCTTGTTCACTGCTTGCTTCTGCATTTTCTAGAGCTCATAAATCCCCCTGGACTGGGAGGGAAGAGGGACTTGCATTGCAATTTGCTGTATGATATAGACAATGACTACTGCCCCATTTTGAAATCCAGCACACTCTTTCCTTGCTTCTTCCTCAAAGTGGAAAGAACAAAACACTTGTTCCTGGGTGAGGCAGCAGTTGCTCAACTTGCAGGAGATCTGTGGGAACCAGGAACTGTTGCCACCCCGAAGGTGAGAACCTGCTGATGCGCTGTGAAGGAGCTGCAATGCTTCTGGAAGAATATTCCCAACTTTTCCCTTCCCCTTCAATCTCTCTCTGCTGTGCCTGATGAAATCCTAAGAAGATAAACTCTACCTGGCAACTTCCCAAGCAGTGTGAAGGATGGACGACTCCTGCTCAGAGCTGCGGTCCCTGCTCACCGGCACACGGAGACACACCGTGCGGTTCACTGGCAGGCACAGTCAGCGCCTTCCGCGCTGCGGCATCGCTCAGTGCTGTGTGTTTATGGCCACCACAAAGGCCTTTGTACATGACACAGCTTCCTGAGTCAGCAGAGGGTCTCTGCTGTCTACTGTTGTAGAGGCTGAGTGACCTCTAAAAGATAGGAGAAGTTTTCCCCATTTTTATGAGAGTCCTATAAGCCTCCCTATGCAGGAGTGCTCAGATTCTTTGTCTTTCCTTGTTTCCCTGTTCAATCCACACCCTGCAAACATGATTCTAATGCTCAAACAGTGCCATGGTTTATCTACAGATGCCTCCGGTGAGAAAATAACATGGAGGGCAGGTGCTGGTACATACCAAAGTGGAAAGACAGGAGGGGCTTAGGCCATAGCTGGATCACTCACTGGGGAAGAGCTTCACTAGCGTGCTTCAGGCATGACCACCACAGAATACATAGCAGCCTGCACCACAGAGGCACTTTCTTGGGAAACAAATGTGATATGAAGTCCTCCTGGTTTTACATCTCAGTGCCTCTTTCAAGTAACAAAATTCAACCACCACCAAATCATTTGTTTGTGGTATACAAATGTATACATTTTTGTGAGTGATACGAAATCCCAGCATTGCTCACTTACAGGGCACAAGACTGAGTTTGCCCACATTTATGGAGCCACAGTATTTAATCTGAACTGAGACAGGAAATAAGCAGCTCAGAGGGCCCCCCTTCATCACAGGTATCTGAGGTATTATTTGAAACCTGGGACTACCCTTCTAAACAAAACATGCTGGTCTGTTAAAACCCAGCAACGCTGTTCAAAGAAAAGAAATGGCTGTTTACATTGTCATTCCACTACAGAAGTGAAATTGGTAACTTTGTCACACAATCCTGGTGTTTACGTTCTCCTACAGATACTTCTCCATTCCCAAAGTTACCAGCATAGCACATTTTCATGCTCCACTGTAAACTAGATCACTGTGTACCTTGTACAATTTTTGTTATATAAAAGTTGTACTGAGCATATTATTATTTTACACACTACCTTTTCTTTTCTATATCTCTTATTTGATCACAAAGAATAAAGAGTTGATCTCACCTATCAAATAAACATAAATGCATGCTGCAAGTCTGTACCAGGCAGAGGGGCAGGTATTACATACAGATAAGCAGAGTTCTGAGTGATCTATGCTGAAATAACCATCTTACAGTTAAGTGTAATGCATAATGTGCTGTTCAAACCACAAATGAGCAATAATATGGAATCAATTCAGGTAAAAAACATAAATCAGATCTTGGCCTTAAAGAATGGCCTTTTCAATCAAATTAAATGTTTTCAATTATGTGAAAAATAATTTTCTCTCCCAGCATTTTTAAGGAGTATGGTTATTTTTCCAATTCTTGTGTAGATCAACATAAAAGCCTTTTCTTTTTACATATATTAAAACCCAAACATTTCAGTTTTCAAAGGCTGTCAGGGTTGGTCTGACTCTCCTTTCTGAAGAAAGGAGTGAGAACTGTATTTATGCCTCATCTTTCAGGCAGACAAGTAAGGCTGAATTCGTTTCCTTTTAATACACACGGAAGAGTGAGACAACACAAAAATGACCTTGTGCTGATAGTTACCTTGGGAAGCCAATACTTTCACCTATGCTTAGTTTAACAGAGGGAAGAACACTAAGAAAGGGAACACACTCACTTTTCAGAGAACTCTACAATTAACTGCAACACTGAAAATGAATATTAAGCACAGTTCTTCACTTCTTCCTTCCTTGCTTGCATGGGAACAAACAGTGCTAGCATTTGGAATAAATCAACACAAAGTTAATGCAGCACCATTTTGTCAGCACACTGCTGCATCCTCATCACCACCATCGTGCTGACCAGAATCAACCAAACTGCTTCATCTTCATGTCACAGTGCCTCTTACTCTGTACTCTCACTACCGTGAGAAAAGGAGGTCAAACAGATGAAAAATTAATACATTCCTACTTTTAGACACCCTTAGTCTGCCACAGAGACGTAAAGAAGCACTACTGCAAATGAGATCTGTGCCCAAGCTGCTCCAGGTGGTCTCTGCAGGAGACGTACCCCCAACTGACACCTAGCACCTGGCTGGTTCTCAGCAGCACCTATATGAAGGGCAAGCATTTAGCAGCCCTCATCAGCCAAGTAAAAAGGCTGTTTGTCACAGATGTCCCCCAGTTACCAATCCAATCACTTAAATACTCCACAGAGGTCACCCACACCCAACATGGACCATGGCAGAACACAACAGACACAGGTTCAAGAACCAGAATATTTTCGAATAATCTGGTCATTATTTTTGTTGTCACTTCAAAGAGAATGAAAAAAAATAATTCCAGGTGCTTCTCAACCTACGATACAATATGTTACATCATAAATACAGCTCTTAGATATGCTTCTGCTGAAGTCTCTGAAAAGCCCATAAGCTTGATGTGAGCTGTGGACTTCAAATCTTTAAATAAGACGTCTGCCAGCAGATTCAGGAGTCTGAAGACAAGCACCCATGCGAGCTGGTATGATCAGAGCAAGTGATCCTTCAAACCCTCTGCGGAGATTTTATCAGAGCTGGGCAGGCAACTGGCAGGTCATGAGTCACTTGGCATGAGTCACAGTACCATTAACCCCTCCCAGCCCTATTAGGATTTAGGGTGGAAAATTCCAGGTGTGTTGTAGACCAAGGTTGTGTAACAGGTCAGTCTGCATGGTTGCATTTCAGATACTTCCAACAGGTGCCCATGTGAATGGCTCAAGCATGGTGAAGGTGTATGCATTTCAGAAAAGTGGTTAAAACGAGAAGCACTACACCTTCACAGTGAGAGGTTAGAAGAAGTATCTCACACAAATATCACTGTGATGTGCCATGATATTTGCAGCTAAACTTCACTTTGACTAGATGATGTCCCATCTCTATACAACATCCCTCACCCCAACCCAGTGAAATGAAAGGCAAATGCCTCATCACCTGCATGGACTGTTTAGCATTGCTCCTCCTGGTCAACAGCAGCACAGCAGAGTCAGACCGAAAGGCACAACAGTGAGGCTAGTGCAGTTCCTGATTTGTATCGGTTTTTCTCAGATCATTACATCATGTTAGTTTGATTCCTCAAGTGAATTTCCTCCCCAGAGTCTGGCACTACTGCCTTGAACAGACTTCAGCATCACATAAACATCCCTTTCTCCTCCTTCCTGACTGTTCAGCTACATTTAAATCTAACCTTTGGGCAGCAGACAGCACAGAATGCAGACTCCCTTGCATTCAGATGGTAAAAAGAAGTGTAATTATCCATAATCCTCACTAGAGAAGCAGGCATTAAAAACTACATCCACCTCAGTAGCTGGACCACGCTTCTCAGCCAGGCACTGAGCTCTGTATTGCAAAGACTGTAGAAGCCCATACCTAGCCAGGAAAATGGAAAGATGGGGTAATTCCCCACCGTCTGCAGCCTTCTTCCTCATTTTATTAATCTATCTTCTAATGCCACCTGCTCCTTCTTTCAGTCTGCTGCATCCTCACAATGAGACTGCAAGCAGTGATTGAACCAAGCATGAGAGGCTCTCCACATCCAAAATGACCAAGACATGCCCTCTCAGATATTTCTAGAGAAAGTGGTACAAAATACAATGCCATGGCACTGGTTATAATTGACATATTTCAAAAACAGGCTCACATCACTTGGATCTGAACCAAGCCACAGGGATGTGCCAAGTTCCATCCTGCCACACTCCCCATCTGCCATAGGGAAGGGAATTTATAAATCCCCCGTAACTGGCTTGTCTTTCAGAGAAGGTGGCAAGGTCCACTCCATCAGGTGCTGGAATTCTGCAAAGCAGAAGCAGCACCAGGCTCCTAATGCCTTATGGATGATGGCAGAGCTCATTTTAGTCCTTAACTTTTTCCTTCATAGCAGCAAGAAACCACCTCAGCACGACTGAACATGCTGCGCCAGCACAAAGAACAATCCAGCTGCTAAGCTAATTGTGGAGCCAGGAATGGCAGGTGGGAAGATAGGACAGGAGATGGGGGGTGTCCCTTATATCAAAGTTGCGCTAATGTCCTAAGGGAGCCACAAGCGGGGAATGTAACTTCTAGGATAAAGACCTTTCATTATTCAGTGCAGGAGTTTTATTCTTTTAACCGAAAAACCTTGACAATCATGAATAGAAGCATTCAGATTACAGGGAAACTGTGGCTGGGTTTTTCAATACATCTTGTGCAACAGACTCCAAACTCAAGCAGTTCTTCAATGTGAATTTATGAACACACTCACTGGGATTCACACACTCCATTCTTCATTACTTATTGTCAGGCTGAAGCTAATACAACAAGAAGTGAACAGGTTCAAGAACCCCTTTGCAATGACCGCCACCAGTGGCACAAGAATGTGGAAAGACTGAAACTCAGCTTGAGGAAGGTGCTGAGCGTGTCATTCTGACAGGATAAGCAGGACTGTATATGTGTGTGGAAAAAGGACCCCTGATTAGAAAAAATGCCTTGAAATTTCTTTCAACCCAGCTATCTCTGCTAACTAGCAAATAACATTCAACTTTCTTTTCTTATGGGAGAAGTCTGCTTGGGTTGTTCCATGGATGTCTGCTTTTCCATCCAATTGAGAGTGGGGTTTGACACTCACTGTTTGCTCCTACAAAGCTCTCAAGTCTGTAGGTCAGCCCTTGTGACTGTGTGAACCAGACTAAACATGATTTTGTGGCTAACTCATACAGGCAGCAGACAACAACCAGCAGACAACAGCCAGGCACAAGCCAGAACCTGGGCAAAATCAAGGAAGACTATAAAGCCCTGGGGGTGCAGGTGAAAAACTTTTGTGCCCGTTACTTTCTCTTCCATTTTACCAGTAAGAGGAAGGGGTGTAGCCAGAAATAGGCATATAATGCACATCAGCTTCTGGCTTCGCAGCTGATACCATCATGAAGGGTTTGGCTTCTATGATAATGGGACATTCTCTGACTATAGCCTGTTAGGGAGGGATGGGATCCATCTGCCTAGAAGAGGCAAGGGAATCTTTGGCAGCAGGCTGGACAACTTGGTGAGGCAAGCTTTAAACTGAAGGACTCAGGGGAAGGGATCCAATATGGAAATGCTCATGCCGTCCCATCCAACTGGGGAATAAGCCAGCCCAACCAGAGCAGTGATGTATGTACCTTAGCTGCCTCACAAGATGAGTATCAGAAGGCCAGCCTTGTGACACAAGGGTGTGCATCACTGTGGTGGATCCTCTTGCACCCCTCCTGGGAAACCTGCATGCTCGATCACCCCTCTGAAATGCCCGTACACCAACGCAAGCAGCATAGGGAATAAACAAAAAGAATGAAAGATCGGTGTGTGGTCGCAGGGCCATGATCTCATTGCAATTACAGAAACATGGTGGGATAGCTCACACGGCTGGAATGCTGTCGTGGATGGTCGTGCACTTTTTAGGAAAGACAGGCCAGCAGGGAGAGGTGGTGGAGTTGCTCTTTATGTGAGGGAGCAACTGGAATGTATTGAGCTCTCCCTTGGGGGGGATGCAGGACGAGTCGAGAACTTACAGGTAAAGATGAAGGGGCAGGCCAACATGGGGGACACTGTTGTGGGTGTTTGCTACAGGCCACCTGATGAGGCCTTCTACAGACAATTGGCAGTAGTCCCACAACCACAGGCCCTGGTTCTCATGGGGGACTTCAACCTCCCTGGTATCCGTTGGAAAGATAACACAGCCAGACTCATGCAGTCCAGCAGCTTCCTGCAGAGCGCCGATGATAACTTTTTGATGCAGGTGGTGGAAGAGCCAACAAGGCAAGGTGTGCTCTTAGACCTTGTCTTCACAAAGAAGGGCTGGTTGGGGATGTGAAGGTTGGGGGCAGCCTTGGCTGCAGCAATCACGACATGGTAGAGTTCAGGATCCTGCATGGAGGAAGCAGGACAACAAGTAGAATTGCAACCCTGGACTTCAGGAGAGCTAACTTCGGCCTCTTCAAGGACCTGCACGAAGAAATCCCATGGTGTTGCAGCACTACCGAACTATCAAGCTGCAACAAGGCTTTTACCATCCCATACCAGCCTTCTCATGCCTTGGCACCACCACCAGTCCCACACAAGGTTCCAAAAGTTCATCTACTGCCCATGCTGTTTCTTCATTCTCTTCAGGCCAGTCCACCCTGCTTCTTGCCTCTGCTGCATCTGGGTTCCTGGCTTCTC
>JAVJGI010000050.1:802112-819390 GCA_035590275.1 Ibycter americanus | reverse complement strand
GGCAGTGTTCAAGGCCAGGCTGGATGGGGCTTGGAGCAACCTGGGCTAGTGGAAGGTGTCCCTGCCCATGGCAGGGGCATGGAACTAGGTGATCTTTAAGGTGCCTTGCAGCCCATCCCATTCTATTAATTTATTGACAATTAAATAGAGTTGGGTGGTGAGAAATGAAGACGAAAATCCCCTAAAATCCCTTGTCCTCACCCACCCTCTTTCCAGGCCCAACTTCATTCCCAACTCCTCCACTCATCCTCCCCCAGCAGGGGAATGGGGGTGGTGCGGGGCGTGCGTGGGGGTGAGCCCATCGCAGCTCCTCGCTGTTCTCCTTCCTCCTCACGTTTTTCCCCTGCTCCAGCGTGGGTCCTGCCCGTGGGCTCCAGTGTTCAGGGCAAACTTGCTCCAGTGCAGCCCTCCCCACGGGCTGCAGTGTGGGTACCTGATCCACCACTGCCTCCCCGCCTCCCCTCCTCCCGCTCTGGCCCAGCTGTTTGTACAGCTGTTTCTTGCTCTTTTTTTCCTTATCCTCACTGCCTGTGTGGCTATTTGCTGTTTCTTAAAGATGTTCTTGCAAGAGAGGTCACCCGCTTTGCTAATGGGCTCATCTGTGCCCTGTAGCAGGTTGCTCGTGGAACCAGCCAGAACTGACCCCTTCCCACAGAGACCTCCCCACTGCCAGCACCTGGACACAGCACCCAACGCAGGTGGTTGGGGTTTTTAAACAGGTAATCACAGAAAATAAACCTGCATTCACATGAACACAAAGCTGTTTCACGCTTCAGTGCAACAGCACAAACTCCCTGTTTCATGCCTGTGGTGGCTTAGAAATGCTAAGGCTGCTGTTGTCATTCTTCTCTAAATAACCACCACATAATATGAAAATATATATAAGACCAGTATATTATGGAACATGACCTATTTATAGTTACTTTGTTACCATGACTTCATTTAATGCTACTGTAAAGAAGTCAGGATTTTGCTTCCCTCAAGAGCAGTCCCTTAAGACATTTTCTATAGAATTGCCTTAGGCCGTAACAGGGGAGAGGGGCACAAAAAATTATTTTCCTTATAAAAGCAAGTGAGTAGCTTTTCCCAGGTTCCTTGTTATGGATTGCAGTATCTAAATTAGATATTAAAGCCTGCAAGCATCATCACCACATGAAAGGAAATACTAAAGCTGGAAACCACCGAACTCACGCCTGCCTTTTCAGTTTTATCTGGATTTTTTAATTAAGCAAATTATTTTATCGTAAAGCTCTGCTGGAATTTATAGATTTGTGCAATATTTATAGTTTAATCTTACTCAGAATCTGTTACCACAAAATCTTACCACCATGCAACCTTAACCACTGCCTATCCAATTAGGTAGTATTCATCAAATGCCTGTTGATGAACAAAGGTCAGATTTTATAGGTCAATACAAGGATGTCTCAGGAAAAGGGAAAGGAATTGAAGTAAAACTTGCATGGGAGACGTGGGTAGCACACAGGTATCAAAACTGGCACCGACAGTAAAGCAAAGCAATCTGAGAACACAATACTTGCACATGTTCTTCTGTTCTATGTGTGCCTAGATATCTAGTCCTGTTGTATTATTGAATTAAAACGGACTTTAGTAACAGTTAAAAAATACAGAAAACTAATAAGGGAAAGTAACATCAAGCAAGAATAAAGTGAAGTAAATTACAGCTTCTCCCAATTACAGCTACAACGTACATTTACAAAGGGGTGTGGTACCACCCTGGTGTTTTCACAAGAGTCTGGGGTTGAGCTCACACTTCTTGGACAGCACAGCACTGAACAGCCGATGAACAACTTTAGTCTTTCAAACAAGTAACAGATTGAGAAAGGAGGGCACCTCAGTTTTGGTTTATTTCTATTCTTCTGTCCTGAAGTTCCCTATTTATTAGTCAGGATGCATTAACATGAATAGTATTTATTCTCTCCTATGAATATTCATAGGTTTTAGCTTCAAACAGAAATTATTCACTCTAGTATAAATCTGTTTGAAATTGATTCGCTCCTGTATTCACAGAGGGCATTTCAATTTACAGTATGTATTACAGCAGAGTAGCGTGAGAGAAAAATAAATTCTTCAGACTTTTGCCAATGAAAATTTGTAAAATAGCTTAAAATACTGATACATGACAAAGGGGAAACTTAAGTGGCAAAAAGAATAGTGGTGCATCAATAAAGAAAGCAAAAGCAGAGCAAAACAACAAAACAAAGCTTTTACAAGATAAACAGAGATGTTGCTACAAGCTTTTCCTTTATATTAGATTAAAGGGCACATCTGAATCACCACATACCATACTTAGTAGTACAGTAACTTTTTTCTGGATATACTGTGTCCATATGCTTCTTCCAAGTACTAAAATCCTTGAGCTAAGCGCTAAAAGATATGTTGAATTTACATCATTAACTTCATGACGAGGTTCCTTGTACTCTTGGTAACAATCCAAGTAGAAACTACAAGAATTCTGGCTTTCCCTGAGCTGAAAAAGTATTCTCAAAAGAATGAAACCTGTGATATGAAGCCTTAAATTTTACAGAAGCTAATTTTATACGGGCATCCTCATACTAGCAGTACATATGCAAACTTTTCACTGCTCATTCCCACCATTTCTCTGAAATGTACTAGAAATGCCATTTGTGCAGAACTTGTGCTAACCTTCTCCTCTACTTAAGAGCATTTAATGTGCTTTACCAGAAACTTTGTACAGCAAAGCAACAATTGGATTGCCTCCAAAATAATTTCAGAACTTCCCTGGATTGCACATTTCAACAAAAAAAATACATTTTAAATGCAATTACATGAAAATCCTTTGTGATAGGCAGAAAAAAACAATTATTTGATCTGCTCCAAAACCAAAATGGTGTATTTAAATCAAAGCTATTTACCAACAAGTCCAAAAACCTGGTGGTAGGTTGTATCCATTGCAAACCAAATGAATACCCTGTTATAGCTTTCCATAGCTATAAACATCATGCCAGAGGATCAGCATGGAATTACAGCAATAGCAACATTTAAGGTAGTAACAACACAGAGGAGTACAAGTCCTCATAATGCTATCAAAGCTATTTGCTCTTTAAAAGGGCTGTTTTCTTTCCTAAGATCTCCATTGCTGTCCATGAAGAACATTGGGTAACATTTAAATCTGTTCTCACAATGCTCCATATTTAACAAATCAGCCCATCTCAAGGTCAGAGCTCTCCACAGAATATTATGAAGAAAAATATGTTTATGCAGGGTAAGTACCATGCTATTGCCCTTCTTCAAGAAAAAAAGTTGTTTCCTATTTGTTCATATCACCCCACAGACCTTAAATGTCTAACTTAAGGATGCAGTTCAGAACCCATTTTTATTGATAGCAATGCAGTATGGTACAAAGAAATCTTATTTTTCAATTTCCCTTATAAACAACTTTTCCACTTTAAAAATCAGTTATACCGTATATGTACGTAACTCCAAATACAAGGTACTACACTTGCAGTCAAGATGCACATCTGGATTCTTACTATCTTTTCCTTAGTTACAATTTTGGATACCCGAGTTGTCTAATAAACCAACTTGGGACAAGTAACAGATGACAACATTTAACAGTTACAAAAACAATCTGAAACAAATCTGACACGGCTTTGGTGTCTACTTCATGCTATTAGTATTCATATGCTTTTGTTACTTTTAGGGTCTGTATCATTATTAAGAAAAGCAACTTGGCCAGAACAGGACACTTACTCTGGGTGTAAATCAGTGTTGTTTAGCTTTTTTGGTTAACAGAAAAACAGGATGCAAAGAAGGGAGATTAGTCTTCTCCAGAAGAAAAAAAAGAAAAAAAAAAGAAGCAGCTCTATGGGATAATTACCTTGAGAAGAGGAAAAATTTGGCTGAAGAAATACCTAAAGCGACCCTGTGACTCCAGCCCACCCCTATCCTGGCTGCCACTGATGGCAGCTGAGGGCTGGAAAAACCTACATAATGAGATTGTGGGAAACTACAGCTTACCATTATTTTGTTGAAATTCGGTTGAAGTTCTTAATGCTTTAGGAGTAACAGCAATGTCAACCTCATTTCATATCATCATAATAACTTTTTAACAAAGCTTAAGGAGATGGGGATAAATCTCTAAGTTTATCAGAACAGTTAATTCCTCATTCTTCATTTCTAATACTGTAAAACAAGGGACACTAATACTCACACCCCTTTTCAATCCATATCACATTTATTGAAGACAGTTCAAATAATTTGTATATTAAATGTACCTAATTTGTTTTCATTTTGAAATGTAAGAACATGCAATTTGAGATAAGTTTATTTTCCCTTCTGAGGAAAAAGAATAATGCATGCAAGGTTTCTGCTGTTTAATCAAGGATGATTTCTTGCTTTTTATTTTCCTGGTGTCTCCCTTTATTTTTTAATGGCTTCATTATGCCATGTAACTGTTAAAAGGACACAAGACAACAATTCCTTTTGCTTTATCATATTTCTTCAGAAGTATTACTAACTAAACTAGGTAAATAAGTCAATCTTCTGAAAGATAAGACATTAAGGAAAGAGCCTAAGAACCTGAAAGAGGCTTCCTTTTTCCCAGCATGTGGTCCCAAATATCTCAGCACAACTAAAACAGAAATGAGTGGAGTGAAGGAGAAAAGTCTGTAAAGAATGAAAGGGGGGGAAATAAAATCTCTGACATGCATATAGCTGACTTTTGCAGCTGATAATTCTGTTACGCCTCTAGGAGATGTATAAAGACCTTCTGTACTGAGTATTCACAGGTTACATTTTCAAGACCATCTCTGAGCTTGAAAACCACAATTTTCCTTTTCTTTTTTTACACGAAGAATAAATTATCCTGATTGCAAGACTGTAGAGTTTGAGGGTTTGAGAACAACTAGAAATAGCATGAGACTTGCAACAACATCTCCAGATTGGACAACACTGAAAATACCTGCTCAAGCATGTTGCTAGTCATGTTCAACACCATTCCCTCCACAAAAGACAGAACCATCACAAGTGACGAAGTGCTGCTTTTGACAAAGACCATTACCCTCTCACTGCACCACCTACACAGATCTTCGGTTATACTGCAGCCAGCAGAAACCATCACAGAATGATTGATGTTGGCAGGGACCTCAGGAGGTCATCTGGTCCAACCCTCCTGCTCAAGCAGGGTTAGGCAGGGCAGATTCTTCAGGACCAGTCCAGATGGCTTTGGAGTATCTCCAAAAATGGAGACCCCATGTCCTCTCTGGGCAACCTGTTCCAGTACTTTGTCACCCGCACAGTAAAAGTGCTTCCTTACGGTCAGACAGAGCCTTCTTCAGTATTTGTGTTTGTGCCTGCTGCCTCTTGCCTTGTCACTGGGCACCACTAATAAGAGCCTGGCTCTATATTCTTTACAGCCTCCCCTCAGACATGTATACGCTTTACTGATAACCCCCTGAGCCTTCTATTCTCCAGGCTCTCTCAGCCTCTCCTTGTATATGAGATGCTCCAGCCTCTCAGCCATCTTAGTGGCCCTTTTCTGGACTCTCTCCAGCATTTCCATCTTCCTCTTGTACTGGAGATCCCAGAAATGGACACAATACTCCAGGTGTGGCCTTAGCAGTGCTGAATAAAAGGGGAGGATCACCTAGCTCGACCTGCTGAATTCTGCCCAAGGCAGCCCAGGACAGTTGGCCTTCTTTGCTTCCAGGGTGCACTGCTGCCTCATGGTCAACTTGGTGTCCAAGAGGACTCTCAGGACCGTTTCTGCAAAGCTGCTTTCTAGCGGGTTGGCTCCAGCATATTCTGCTGTCTGGGGGTATTCCTCCCCAGGGGAGGGCTTTGCACTTTCTTTTCCTGAACTCCATGAGGTTTCTATCACCTAGCTTGTCCAGGTCCCTCTGGATGGAGGCACAGCCCTCTGGTGTATGAGCCACTCCTCCCAGTTTTGTATCATCAGCAAACCTGCTGAGCGTACAGTCCATCCTATTACCTAGATCATTAACAAAGATGTTGAACAGGATTGGACCCAGAACTGACCCCTGAGGTGCTTCACTAGCTACTGGCCTCCAACTAGACTTTGTTCTACTGATCATCACCCTCTGGGCCTGGCCGTCCAGTCCAGTTTTAAATCTACCTCACTATCTACTCATCTAGTCCAAATTTTATCAGCTTCTTTCTGAGAAGACAGTGTTGAAAAGCCTTCTGAAGTCAAGGTAGACAAGGTAGCTCCTCCTCATCTGTCAAGCCAGCCACTTCCTATGAGAAGGCTGGTGTGACTTCCCCTTTGTGCATCCATGCTGACTACTCTCAATCACCTTCTTGTGCTTCATGCGCCTGGAAATGTTTTCCAATATTAGTTATTGCAATTTTCTCCCAGGGACTGAGGTGAGGCTGACCAGCCTGTAATTTGCTGGGTTCTCCTTGCCCTTCATGAAGACAGGAGTGATACTTGCTTTCCTCCCATGCTCAGGCACCTGTCCCAATTGCCATGCTCTTTCACTTGTGATTGACAGTGGCCTCACAAGGATATCTGCCAGGTCCTCCCGCACTTGTGCATGTATCCCATCAGGGCCCATGGACTTAGGCACATCTAATTTGCTTCAGTATTCCCATGCACAATCCTCTTCCACCAAGGATAAGTTCTCCTTGCTTGAGACTTCCCCCTGGCCTCTGGGACCTGGGATTTCTGAAGGCTGGTGAAGACTGAGGTAAAGATGACATTCAGCACCTTACCCTTTCTATACCCTGTGTCTCCAGGGCCCCTGCCTCACTCAGCAGCTGGCCTACATTTCCCCAGTTTTTTCTTTTACTGTTTATATACTTGTAGAAGCCCCTCTTGCTGCCTTTGCCATCCCTTGCCAGATGTAGCTCCAGGTGGGTTTTTGGCTCTCCTAATGCTGGTCTCTGCATGCTTGGACAGTATCTCCATACTCCTCCCAGATTCCCTGCCCCTGCTTCCACCTTCTGTATACTTCCTTTTCATGTTTTGAGTTTTGCTAGGAGCTCCTTGATCATCCACACAAGCCTCCTGGCATCTTTGCTTGGCTTCCTGCTTGCTGGGACGGACTATCCTTACTTGAGCTTGGACAAGGTGAATCTTGCAACAGCTAAGTTTCTCACATCCTTCTTCCTTCCAGGGTCTGGTCCCATGGGACTATTTTAAGCAGATCTCTGACAAGGTCAGTCTCTTGAAATCCAGGGTTGTGATCCTGCTTTTTGCCCTGCTCCCCCCTCTCAGGATCCTGAGCTCTACCATCTCAAGGTCACTGCTAAGGATGCCTGTGACAACCTGCCCTTCCTTGTTTGTAAGCATGAGGTCCCAGCAGTGAATGAGCTTTAATAAGCGGAACTAAAATCAAATGGTATTAGGTGTTCCCTGCTCACATCCATCACCTTCCATTTTCCTTGTAGACTTGTGTTCCCTATTTACATAAAAATCTCAGTCATAATGGTACTTTACATCCCAAAATATATTTGCTGAATTAACGTGGCCTTCCAGAAAGAGAACTGACTATCTTGACCCACGGTAGTGTACTTCCCCCCCTCGAAGTTCTGGTCTTACAAAGCTTGGAATATTGGCAAATCTGACTGAAAGAGGAGGAAGACTTTCAACCTCCTGCTGCCATCTCTGTTACAGTCATTCAAATTGCCTCCTGCTGGAATCACTGCCTTCGAGTGCCAGCAGAAGCCACTTATCCTCTGATGTATTAGAAAAGGGGAAGCTGTACAGCCTCCATCTGAAACTGATATAAATCTGGAGGATTTAAGGAAGACACTGCATCCAGTAGTGACTGGCAGTATTTACCCGGTAATAAATGAAAACATTTTGCTCTAAAAGAATCTGAGGCAGTATGGAGTAAGTGTGGAAGCCTGTATTTCATACTTTCAGTAGGTTTTTTACCATTATTTAAATGCAAAAGAGCTTACAACATTCAGAAGGAAGCTTCCTACCCATGACTAAATGACTATGTTCTTTTGCAAATACAATAAACCCCCACCAGCAGTATCTTGAGGTCATTTTCTACATGACCAAGAAATTATATTATCTTTCACATTTTTCAAGTAGTTAAATGTTTTTGTTTCCACTTTGAATAAACATGGTAATACCTTTACTGGAAGGTATATTATTAAATAACATTCACACTAATTAATAATAGTCACACTGTCTAAATGACAACTTACACGATAAATACCTATCAAGAAATTCAAACTGATTACAGTATCTAACAAGTGCTGTCAGATAAATATTTTCTCCTTAGCAGTGCCTTGCACTGGTGTGCCAAATTCTAAAGTTGAAAAATATTTTCTCCCCAAAGCATTTCCATTGCATTTAAGCTAAATATCAACTCTTTCAGTGCTCTTTACATACTTAAGAGGAAGCTCCATGTCCAGTGGGGTTCAAGCGTACAATCTGATACTTTCCCTTCTTCCAGCTTTTCCCATACAGTGTCATGCAGCACACAAAATTAATATTCTCATTCACACATGTGGAGTCTAGTAGTACTACTACTTTGGACCTGACAAACATAGCAGTAAGAGAAAAAAAATTTCTAAAGAAGTCACAGGATCTATAGAACTGGGTCAATATATGTAATCTTAAATGCCTCTAACAGTTCTTTGTCAGGATGTTCGTGCAGGTCACGCAGTAAGTTCGTTATGTTAGAGAAGGTTTTGCCAAAAGCCAGGTTTTAAAGTTGTATTAGGGGCACCCAAAATGTTAAAGAGAAAACCTACAAGCAAAACACACACTATTATTCCATGAAATACAGAACTTGGACCATTATTTGCAGACCAGTTTGATTAGTGCATTTTGTAATTAATGATCCTGGGCATAATGCCACCATTTGTCCTGCAACATTTCTGTGAATCCCTAAAGAAAATGGCTGAATACATTCCAACAGTTTTCCAACTAGATCCTTGTCAGCTAAACTAAAAAAAGTAAAGACATTTCAATATCATTCGATTGCAAAAACATTTCAGCTATGCTTCTCATAGACAGGTTCCAGTAAATTTCATTTCTCCAAAGAGACAATTTCAACTTTGGAGGAACAGTTCTGAGTAAAAAAAAATATTGGTTTCCTATGCCTCAACCTGTAATAGCATCTATCATTTTGTTTATGAATTTGGTCACAAAAATGCGTTTCAGATTCAGCAAACATGAAAATTCTGCTTTTATTACATCATATTTATTTTGAAAACTACTTAGTAACATCATTAACAACACTTACTGTAATTCCCACGGTATTCGGTATAGCTTCCTTCAATTACAATAAGAAATGAAGAATTTGGAATAACTAATTCCAAAATCCCACTTGTTCTTAAAATCTTGACTTTAGATTAGAAGTATCATGCTGTTTAGATAGAGATCAATAGGAAGTAAAAGTTCACATTCACATTTTACCTGTAGCATTTATTCTTGTGCAGTTAAAAGCAGTGTAGGCAATACAATGTATTTTTTTATAACCTGGATGGAATGAATCCATCAGATTTACCTGACATATTGAAAACCAACATGAGCTAAGGTTTATAAGATTTAAGTTTCTGTCAGGGGAGGACAACCAAACCAATACTACTGATAAAATTAGAACTGCTTTACACACATTAGAAACATTAATCCTAATCCTTTTTTTAAGAAGCAGGGGGGAAAAGAACAAGATGGAAAAACAGAATCTCTTCCTGAATTATTAGAAAGTTCTAATACTGAACATTAACTGAAGAAGCTTCCAAAATCAGAGACCACTGTGCAGCAGAGGAAAATACTTCACAGGAGAAAATTATAGCCCATATACACAGCAATTTAAATAGAGAATTGATCAATTTCTACTGCTTCACACAGATGTTCAGGACAACTTTAACCCATCCTGAAAGTCGTAATTTTGTCTATATAACATAACAACTTGGGAGAGTTCAGAAAATAACACAACTTTTTTTCTAAAATGAAGACCAAGAAGAAGCAAAATTGTGTAGATTTTACTTTTACGTGTAGGAATTTTTTTTGAAGGTAAGCCAATCACCTAAATTGATCTTCTAACTCAAAAATCTTCAGGTTTTCATATTTTCTGCTTCTGTTCTGCATTATAATGCAATTATGTTTATTCAAACACCAGATATGAAGTATAAAATTGTGATAAAATGAAAATCAGAATTCCCTTATACCCAAGTATTTTCTCCTTACTGAGAGTAATGATACTTCACGGTCCTTCGAGCTATTTCAATCTATGCAAACTCATATTGATGTATTAACATTTTTTAAAAATAATGCTCATTTGTGTTTCAGTCATATCATATGCCTCCCTCTACTATTACAAAACTGAAAAATGAATGCCAGCGACACAGGTCTTATTTATGCAAACCATCTATGATATTCCTACTTCGGAGCAGAGACAGAAGGAGAAATAAAGGGCAGGTCATAGGACCCACACACATAAAACAACAACTGTTACTACTGACTAAATATCCTGTCCTTTCTTATCGGTTCAAGTTCAGATTTTAATGTTTATACATAATGAACAAAATCTTTCCTAAAGAGGAAGATCCCAACAGTATCAGTTGTGTCAATGATTAGAATCATTTGACTGGAGCATCTGTCTCAGCTGCCAGGTCAAGGACACAAAGCCAGTAAAAGCAGAAGTTGTTTTATTTGTCAGCTTTGCTGATACCAACATCTCTGAACCGTGCAGGCGGTGTTAGCTATGCTTAGGTGCAGAGTATCCCTACTTTTTAGGGAAGATGCTTCCAGACAGCTAGTACCAAATGGAAATGCACATATGGCCTCAGGAAGAATACTGGTAAAACAATAAATGATTCAAATGCAGGCTAAAGACAAGCTCCTTCACCCTGTGAAGGAATGTGTGAAGCAGGCTAGCTGTTACACTCTGGCACTGAGCTGATAGCCACCTCGTAATACAGCAGGACTGAAAACATAAATTACAATTTAGTAGCTAAACAAAGAGTACAAAAAAAAAAGTAGAATGCAGCAAGTAGGATGTAAATTTTAAATAAAGCCTGTTTTCAAATACCTGTTTTGACTTGTTCTGTAAAATATTCAAGTTTTCGGTAAATAAAAAATTAAAATAGTTAAAAGATGAGAGGCAGAGCTGCAAATGAAAAGCTAAGAGAAAACAGGTACAACTCCCAGGATAAAGAATTAATCCAAACCATTTCAATTTGAAAATGTTTGCTCCATGTATGTGACAGTAACACTGCAAATATTTGTAATGGACCTGTGGCCGGCAGCTGTTTAAACTGCAGATTTTAAACAAAGATCTCAATAACATCAGAACAAAAACATGTTTTTCCACTTAGGGCACCTCATATTACTATAAAAAACAAATATCAAAGCATTCCTGTTAGTGTGGAATAAGGTAAGTATTTTTTTCCATCTATTTTAAATAGGGTCACCTCCTGAGATAGAATTCAGGTGTTTTCACTAGTGCTTAAAATGTAATAGCACTCTCCACAAACAAAAGCCAAAAGGAAAGGAAGAAAAACATCATTACACAGGCTAACACTCAGCTTAGGTATAATGGTAAAAAACTCACTAAAAATAACCGTCAACCGTTATGTCAGCATTATTTCTTGACTGAAACACAGCACATCTGGCAATGCAGCACCCTCAAGTACACTACTGATTCTCAACTGCCAAAGCAGAACAGTCTCAAAAGCAAAAGAACTAGCTACTGACTCACCCTTACACCTTTACACAGCATCTGAACGAGTTCTGGTGATCTCCCACTCAAAGATATCCAAAATATCTGCTGTTCTCAACAGCGTTTGAAACATAAGTAAGCCAAAAAAAGTACTGAATGTCAATCTTTTCCACAGTTTATACATAAATAGCTGGAAAGCGTGTCCTTGCCAAGTATATAAGTCATCAGAAACCACAAAGAATATGTTTAAAGGGGTAGAAGAATCAGCATATCATCTCTGAGAGATACCACTAGAGAAAGACTCCTAAAAAACTATCAGACTTTTGCATACAATTCTCTTGCCTGAAAGAATATAAAACACATCAGTGCAGTATATCCACTTCTTAGCTTTTTTTTTTATTTTAGTAATGCTGTTTTTCAACACAGCTGGTCCTGACTAAACAGATTTAAACATTCATCAATTCCAAGAATATAAAGGATTATTGTGATTATCTAGCCTGACTTCCTGCAGGGCACATGCCATAGAAACTCGCTCACAGATTGCTGCAACATACTTCCTCTAAGATAATGTGGCAACAGATCATTTAAAATACAATCCAGTCTTGTTTTAAAGACATCTGTAATAAAGAAGCAACTGCTTTCCATGATTAATTTATTGTTAATTACCCTAATTATTAAAATGGCTTCATTTCTATTCCAAATTTACACGGCTTCAGTTTGCAAATACTGGGCTTTGTTATATCTTTTTGACAGAACTGACAGATTGAGACAGATTTTTGACAGATTACCTCAATTAGCAGTCATCTCTACCTGAAAACTTTCTCCTCACACCCATTTATAAATCAGATAGGCTGACTCCTCACTGAACTTCTGCAGTTTGTCTGAATAAATGTACAAAGTAATTCCTTCACTCTGTATTTGTCAGGTTTCTGCTGGAATATTATTCTCACTTTTACATACTTACTTCTCTAGATTTATACTTTTATCTATTATACATTGAAAAGGTGGGTATAAACAGGTAATTCTTTAAAGCAATAATGAGAATATCCAGAAGACACAATAGATGCTAAAGACTGGGTTTGACTGTTTGACTGTTTAGTCCAGAAATGACAAAAATAAGGAAAATAATTTAAATTAAAAACTTTCAGGAAAGAGGAATGGAATAATCTCTTCTCCTTGTCCATGGCAAGTAGAATAAGAAATAACAAGCAGTAAGGAAGATTCACATAGGCTTCAACAAAAAAAAAAAGTCTTTAACAGTATGGGCCACAAAAGTGCTGAACTTTTTGACAGGATGCAAAATACCAATCGCTGCAAACATTATTTAAAAAAAAAACAAAACAAAACAAAACAAAACAAAAGAAAACCAGGCAAGACAAGCACATGTTGAAAACTCCATAGTTGGAAATTAACTTGCCTTAAAGGAGTTAGATGGACTAGTAGGTAACCTGAAGATCCATTCTAGGTTCCTGCTCCTATCACTCCTTCCCTCGCAAGAATCAAGTATTGCAGATCATCTCTGAACCCTTCTAGCTCTTCCTGTCTGCTCTGAAGAGGACACTGCAGAACCAGTAGCAATTGCCCAACAATCGCCTCGTTTAGCCTATACAGAGAAACCTTCAATTACCCTCCTCCTCTGCCCTCCAAGATGCCCCCTTGCCTGTATAGACAAGACTTCTTACCCTCTTAGCTATCACAAATCAAGAAAGAGACTGATGTTCAACTGGTTAGCCATAATGTTTCATCATGTTAAGTGTCATTGCACCTCAGGACACAAACACCATCTGTAGGTCCTTTCTATATTTGGATATATTAGAATAAACCCTGTTTAAATGAGCCAAGTATCTGACAGAAACTGTATAATTTCGGAAATAATCATTATTTAACTTTCTACTTCTGCATCATCAGCAAATTTTATGAGACTGCACCAACTTTTTGTGATTCCTATTACGAGAATAGTAAATAACAAAGAGACAAAAACAGATCCCTGCAGGTCCTATTACAAGCAGCAGCACTGAATAAAAATTCTTCATTTTCAGCTGCTTTGTTATCAATTCATCTGTTTTTAAACCATTTAGTAAATGCTATATCTAATTCTGCACTGTTTCTTTAATCATAATGTCACTTGAAGGTTAGTCAATGCCTGTGGAAGCCCTACATTTACTGTTAACTTTATCAATGCAACTTGCAATCGTATTTAATGATGTGCGTGGTTTCTGTCTCTGACATGGCTGACAATTTCTAAAGAGGCAGGTATCACTAGAAAACATTGAAACTCAACTATGAAGTTTTAAGATTTGAGGTCAGAAAGATAATTGACCTGGGACAACCAGCGCACATCTCCTGGACAACACATGCTATCAGCCACGTTGGTGAGATACGGACTGGACAAACGGACTGCAAGTCGGGTAGAAAGTCGGCTGGACTGCCAGACTCAAAGGGTGGTCACGAACAGCATATAGGTCAACTTGTGGCTGGTTCCTAGCAGCATCCCTCAGTGTACCAACATCTTTAGGAACAGTGTGGATACTGGAATAGAGTGCAGTCTCAGGCACTTTGCCAATGATACCAAGATTGAGGGAGCAGTCACCACACTGGAGGCTGCTATTCAGAGGCGTTTCCTCAACAGTCTGGAAAAACAAACCAACAAGAACCTCACCAAGTTCTTCCAAGGCAAATACAAAGTCCTCCTCAACTGGGATAGAATAACCTTATGCAACAAGGGAGCAGCTTTATGGAAGACAACCTGTGAACCTCATGAAGAAGCTGAACAGGACTTTGCAGCACTTGCAACTCTTGCAGCAAAGAGCAGCCATACACCAGGCTGTATTAGCAAGAGGGTAGCCTGCAGGTCTGGGGGAGGTAATCCTTCCCCTCTATTCACTAGTTGTGAGATGTCTGGAGTACTTAATTTGCCACATACAAACTGCCAGATGGGAATGTTTAGAAAAAAGGGATGCAGATTCTTCTCAGAGATGCACCAGAGTAAGAATAAAGGCAACAGACTCTGGAAACACCAACTAGATAAATGGAAAACATTTTTCCCTTGTGGGTGGTCAAAATTTAGAACAGATTTTTGCCCAGAGAGGTTGTGGGATCTTCACAAATATTCAAAACTCAACTGGACAAGATCCTCAACAACCTGCTCTAATAGGTTCTGCTTTGAGGAGGACGTTGTACTGGAGACCTCCAGAAGTTCCTTCCAATCTACTGGATTCTATGATTCTGTGCCTGTAAAATTTAAGACACAGCAGTAAAACTCCCCATGAGCCATGAGAATATCCTCTGCCTGTTCTGTCTTATTTTTGAGCCAAAACTCTATGATGGAAGCAACAAGCACAGCAATAATAAAGTTCCAAAATGGAAGAGTTTGAGATAACTGACATAATAACCCCTGCCATTTTATTATTGCCAACAGTATAAAACCTCTTTTTATTGGTAACCACTCAGTTATTAAAGTATACCACTATGGCAGCACAGCCAGTTTAATCAACCAGAAATATATGTTACTAAAAACAAAATTTGAAAAAAACCCAAGTAGTCTCAAACCCCCTCCTTGTCTAAACCTATTGTCTCCTTCCCACACACTATGACCGACACTAGTACAGTGAGCCCCATCAAGAATCTAATCTGCCAGAAAAATGGCAACAGAATTAAAGATGGTTAGCATCCAGCCAGATAATTCCCTAACTCCCACTGCACAGCCACACAGACACCAGTGTATCGTAAATGCAGTAAGCAGTGTACATTATGAAGCCTGGCTTCTCAAAGCTCCTGCCTGTCTGAATTACTTCTTCACAATATGGATGAAATTGCACTGCGGTCCTTCCTATGGCAGGAACAACAAAACCACATTTTCTCCCTTCACACAGCCTTTTATTTCCAAGAAAATTAATTTTGTGGTTGGACTGAGAACTGGTAGAGAGTCAATGTGATAGGTCAGGGGGGTAGAATAAAGAATGAAAGTGAAGGGGGGTGTCTAGAGCATTCAAAGGGACACCCATCAGAAGGCCCTGGCCAGCCCAACTTGAGGACCTCTAAGGTAAGATGACTCATAAGGTACAGCTTTTGGATTTCCTCTAATAAAACGGGAGAACTCCATCAGAAATACGGTGTTTTTCACAACAATGTTCTCAAAAAAAAAAGCAACTGAGATAGTACTACTACTTGCATCAGAAAGTCACACAAAGTGTAAATGTTATACACACAGTGTATATGTTTCAGTTTATTGTCCATGTGTAGGAAAATTCTTGCTTTTTTAGAGATGCCTGTGAGCTACCTAGTTACGTATTTCCCAGATCCACCTACAAAAACTGTGAAAGATGGTAGCGAAATGAAGAACTAATGTAGTAAAAAACTGTATCTTCAAACATGGAATGGCCTTTCTAGGACAAATAAAACTGACAACTTGAAACAGTTTGTTTTAGATTGTTTCATGTGGATTATTTTTTTAAGTACAGAAATGGGCCTAACGTCTGTCTTTCCTCTTTCTGCAACTACTATAATACTACCATTCCGTATCTCATCTAACAGCAATGCCATTGGTTTCAATAGAAATGTCAAATCACACATGTTATTTCCGGAATACTATGCTGGTAACAAAATAACTGTTAAATAGACTACTTGCATTTAGATGTGTTTCTAATGCAGATTTACATGATGACAGCCAACAGTATTACAGTGAGAGCTGACATGCCTGCAATTATTGTCAGATCTGAGACAGCAAACTCAGCAGCTACTTCTGAGTATGACACCAAAATCCAACAACAAGCGTAACTGGCTCATTAAAATCATCCTCCCGACTCTAAACTTGTCAGTGATGCTGCTATTTCTCCTAAAACAAGCTGCCATTCTGTTTACATTCTGTGACACAAGGGCCAGACAAAAATTGACAGAAAACTTATCTTTCATTTGTATCTTCTTAGCACTGCATTGGCCACAATATTTTTCTCTTTTGAAAGGCAGCTGGATATCCCCATTTCGCCAGCTTTAGTACCTCTTCAAGTAATAAGTAAAACGTCTCTGTATACCATTTTTTGTCAGCTAAATGAATTGTCCAGAGAATTTTTTTAATTGCAGGAAAAATGAAGTCAACACTTATTCTACTTGTTCCCTTTCAAAACAATTAAAGTAACAATTAAACAACAAAAAAACCCCCATAATTTAGGAAAGATGGAAATACCTGATAAAATTCAGGCAACAGAAAAAACCATACTAAGGTTTCAACAAAAAAAAGACTAGTACATGCATCACTGGGAGTGACTGGGAAGTAATTGACAGGAACAAGGGAAAGGGAGATAAAGAGCTAAGGAGAAGCTTAGATTGGGATCCTGAAAAAAAATGAGACAAAAGGGGACAAACAATGGGAGAAGAGTTAGATGGAAGAAATGGGGTAGCTGAGTGTCCTAGTTATAGTGGCTGGGACCAGTTTACCACTGTGTGGGTGTAACTGGAACTCTGTATTCTCTACCCTCTCTGCCATTCATCCTGAACTGTTACTGATGCATTGTTTGCAGCAGCTGCCCAGGACACCCCTGACCCCTCAGGCTGTGAGCTGGGTGCCTGAGAGGGCAGAGATCAGAGGGTTCCCTCTCTTCACACCAATGATTCAGGTGTGATAACTCCCCTCCGGGAGTCATCAGCACCCT
>JAVJGI010000050.1:784203-796571 GCA_035590275.1 Ibycter americanus | reverse complement strand
TTTTCTAATTTTCTGTTCTTTAAAAACAAAACAAAACCAAAACAAACTGCTATATTTCCTCAAAATACACCTTTGGAAGACTAGAATCAAACCACACACTAACATTTGCCTCTACTTCAAATGCAATTCTATCACAACATCATATTTGGAACAACCCAGTGGGTGTCTCCAGTTACAGATGAAGAAACTCTCAAACTCCTGTTTGGATTTTTGGATTAAAACCTTCCTTCCTTGGTCTAATGTAATTAAGTGTTCAGTATGTTTACAGTACAAAAGAAATAGTTTGAAAGCATCTGCAGGTCAGCAACTGGTTTGCCCTGAGAAAGTTCTATTCTGTTTCCTTGTCGGCCATCTGTTCACAGCCAGTCTTAAACCAGCATTCAGTAAATTCAAATTCCCGTGTTTTAATATTGCACGTGTACTTTACACGTACACTGTAACACTGTTTTCAGCATGCGGTTGTCCGGATACTATTCTAAAAGCAAGGAGCTCCTTGTTAACTACAAACTAGCTAAATACTTCAAAAATGTAAAATTAATCTCAAAAAAACCCCTCCACATTCCCCCACAATTTGCTATGAATTTCAGTATTGGGAAGGCAGCTATTTTCTTCTATTTTCCAAAATAAAAGAGCACATTATGACCTCCCATATCAATGACTAAATAACATTCTCCTACAAAGCAAGAAATTATAAACACACCCTGCACACAGTTTGCACAGTAAGACTTGCCAAGGACACCAGAAGGTGACTTACATTTAATTCTTTCTTTTATTTTTAAAACCTATTAGAATCTATCCATCTCCATAGTAACTCAAAACATCTATTCCTCCCATACAGTCTGATTAATACTTTGTAGTTTTTGTTTTATAGTCAACCTTTTGTTTGTTTGAAAATACATAAGAATTGTCTAGTTGATCCTCATTATCTTAAATGATATCATAAATCTGTATGTGGCAGAAAACGAAAGGTGAAGTGTACTGCATATATTGCTCCTTGATATACTGTTCTTTAAATCCAATAAACTAGCTATGAGTGCTGTGGTCTTCAAAGGAAAGTAACTTTTAAACCAATTATCGTAATTTTTCAAATTTTAATGATACTACTTGCTTACAAACTAATCTTATTTTACTCTCCTAAAAACTTATGCCTACTTATAATTCCTTAAACCTCACAGACTTCTATATATCACTATGAAAGACCAACTGCATTAAAGATCTTAAAAATAGGGAAGGGAAAAATAATAATTATGGGAATCCTTTATAATCTTAAAATATGAAGCACTTAAACTGAACTTCAGTGAGTTAGTGCTAACGGGGAGATGTACTGAAATGGATTGCATTTTACGGCAGTGACCTAATAAATATTAAGTGTAAATTATACATGAGGACTGTTCCACCAAAGAAGAAATGCAGAGGTCATGACATCCACTAAAGACCTCCAAGAAACCATAGCTAATAAATTTATGTAAATGCAAGTCTCAATTTAACACGGCATGAGAAAGACTTTTAATCAACCTTCCACAGACAACACATCCAAGCAGCATAAAAGCCTACGACTTTAGGTACAAAAACTTCTAACTGCCTAAGGTAAGGAGTAGACATAAATCACACCATGGCACTTCTATATTGTGGTCTATATTCTGGTGCCCACAATACAAGAAAGCAGTGGACAGACTGGAGCAGGTCCAAAGGAGGGCCACGAAGAGCTGGAGAACCTGCCCTATGAGGAAAGACAACAGGAATTTGGTCTTTTCTCCCTGGAGAAGGTGGCTCAAGGGGACCTCATCACAGTATGCTAGTACTTGAAGCACAGCTATGAAGAGGATGGAAGCTCACTCTTCACAAGGAGCCACATGGAGAAGACAAGGGGCAATGGGTATAAGTTACACTTTAGGGAGAGGTTTCATCTCAACGTAAGACAGAAATTTTTTACAGTAAGAAAAATCGTTCACTGGAACAACCTCCCCAGGGACATGGTAGAGTCCTCATCACTGGCTCTTTTCAAGATGCGATCAGGCAGGGCACTAGATAATCTCATCTAGGCTCCCTTTCCCACAAAAGGTTGGACTAGATGATCTTCCAAGGCACCTTCCAACCTGGGCTATTCTATGATTTATCTCCAGCTTCCCCTTCCATGACTGAACATACCCAATTATAAAATATCCACCTCACGCATACAAAATGGAAGTGTTCATCATTCTATACACTCAGAATCATTCTGCATGTACCCTTCACAACCCAATCAAGAAAAACAGTCAAGTATTTTCTAGTAATCAAATGACAAATCTGCTAAAAGTCTCCGAATAGGTTGCTAAGCAATCAGATGTTTTCCCAGTATACTGTTTCCTTTGAGAAACTGAAGAACTAGATGCTACTGGAAGTGGAAATATTTACTCTCAGTTTCCCTTATATTCTGTGCAGCACTGCACAAGACAATCAGCTGCCTCAGACTCCTATCTGAGACCACTCCATGAAGATCCATCCTTCACTCCAAACACAGAAAGATATAAAATTATCAACACATCAATAATACTACCAAAGTTTAGAACATAGGACTATGGATAATAAAGTGGTAACTTTTGAGTCTCTCTGTTAGTGTCAACTGGGGCTGGACAAGCTTCTAAGATTCTTTTTAGATGTCTCTCACAATGCCTGAACAATCACCCTAAATTAATTTGCTATTTGCATGTAACCTTGAAAACGACTCAAAAAAAGGAAAGAGGACCACATATATGTGCAATACCATTTCTGTACAGATGTCTCAGTACAAATACCTCATCCTTCCAGGAGCATGCTTGCACAGAACTGTGTGTATGAAATAAGCTCAGGCTTGACTTGAAGGAATTCTGTTCCTTCAAGGGAGATCTTCTGAAGTAGATCTCAGATGCAGCGCATCTGTTTTAGATCGTACCACACTTTTCTGTCTACATATTATAGAAAATGCATCAGCAGTTCCCTGTTTTATTAGATATGAAGCAAAAGGCATCTCACAAAATGAAAATGTCTCACAAAATACTCCACTGCAAGAGTAAACTACATTAGTGATTCAGTGAATGGTTGGTGTTTTTTTTAAAAGGCAACGTTTGAACTAATGCTTCGATTTTGGGGACACCCTAAAACACCTAAATCAGATAGCTTCAATTGCATCAAGTCCCTTTACCCACTCTCTTTTCCTTGACAGGATCCTCAGAAAATTTAAAAGGAGCCAATAGGAAATTTGTTTCAGACTCAGCTGGCAAAAATTCCATCTATTCCCAATGCCATTAGCTCTTACTCCTAAAACTAGACGAGAAGTCAACTCCACACTTTTCCCCTGCTCCCCTTCTGCATAAAAGTAGCAAATTACCTGTATTGATCTGACCAAATTCTAAATTGGGCTATTATGTTTGGTCTCTCTACAGTCATCTGCTATTTCAACAGAAATAGTCCTCACATCACATCTTAAACTCTAAGGAATTTTTTTTTTACTGTTAAAATAGCTACTATGCTCCAACTATGAGTTTCAATGATCTCTTTAGCTGACTTAACAACTCACAGGAGTCTTGTTTGACCTAATTAATGAAAGCTCACAGAGAACTTGCGGATCCTTTATTTAGAAGTAGTATAAAAATAACAAATCTTATCAACACATACAGGGTAAGAGAGAAAGTTATTACCTTATTGGTGGTATTGTGCTGTCTCAATGGAAGTCATACACTGGTCTGGGCAACTACATGAGAGCCGCATGCATATATTTCACTGTAACAAATGCAATTTTGCATCTTTATCCACCTCTGTGCCTATAGAAGTCTCCCCCAGGTTTGTTGTTGCTTTTCTGCTCTCTCTTCCTTGTTCCTTTGGAGCAGTCACAAGAACAAGCTAGGGTTCCTATAGAGAAACCAGTAATAATCCTCCTTTTCTCTCCTCCTCCACTTCATACTAAGCACAGTATTGGGGAGGGGAATCGCTGGCATCTTTTGCTTACAAGCCTTCGTAATACTGAGAAAGGATAAGTAGAACTTGCTGTTAAATTTATTAGGCTTCCCACAAAATGAAATAGGTATCTTGTCCAAATAAATCTAATGAATAACGCAGAGTATTTGAGCCAGGCAAAACAATAACACAAGATACAGGGTCCACACACTTAATGAGAACACATGTACATATGTATGTGTATACATACACTCACACATACACAAACACATCTGGTCAGCTACGGTCACCAGGAACTCCACCCACGTTATGGGCAGCTCAGCATACGGAGTTCACATAGCACAGATTTTAAACCCTCAGTTCCCGTGAACTCCCTACCTAAGATTTTGTACAATGGCAGCGAAAGTAGGAAAATCCAAAACAAGTAGGTTAAATAGAACAGTGGCGCTTTTTTTGACAGAAAGTAGTTACTAAATCTTACTGCTTTTGTGCTCAGAAGCCTGGATACAGGCAGATCAGAAAGCAAAGCACTGCTTTTATTTTCCAGTGTCATGACGCTGTATCAACCTGCAGACAGACTACACATTCAAATAGGGGAAAAAAAATGTGCTCTTCTAACAAATCATGGAATGGTTTGGGCTGGAAAGAACCTTTAAAGGTCACCCAGTCCAACCTCCCCCCACAGTAAGCAAGGACATCTTCATCTAGATCAGGTTGCTCAGAGCCCCATCCAACCTGATCTTGAATGTTTCCAGGTGTCCTGTTTCAGCTGGGACAGAGTTCATTTTCTTCTGGTGGCTAGTGCAGTGCTGTGCTTTAGATTTGGCGGGGGAACAGTGCTGGTCGCAACAGGCTGGGTTTGGTCCTTGCCGGGCAGTGTTTGCACTGGGTCGGGGGCTTTCTGGTTCCTCAGCCCTTGCCGGCAGGAGGGCTGGAGGGGCACGGGGCACTGCGAGGGGACCCAGCCAGGACAGCTGACCCGAACCAGCCAAAGCGGAATTCCTTACCATGGGACACCATGTTCAGTATATAAACAGGGGGGGCTGGCTGGGGATTGCGGCTCGTTGCTCCGGGACTGGCTGGGCATCGGTCAGCGCGTGGCCAGCAGCTGGGCTGTGCATCACTTGGTTTCTTTTCTCCCTTCCCTTTGGATTTCATTCCTCTCCCCTTCTCCCTCCTCTTCATTATAACTGTTATTGCTCTTTTATTTTTATTCTATCTCAATTATTAAACTGTTCTTCTCTCAAGCCTCGAGTTTTACATTCCTTCCCGACTCTCCTCCCCACCCCGCTGGGCGAGGGGGCAGCGAGTGCGCGGCTGCGTGGTGCTTAAGTACCAGCTGGGGTCACACCACCAGGGACGGGGCATCTATCAACCCCCTGGGCAACCTGTGCCCTGCTCCATCACCCTCAGCATAAAAAACGTCTTCATTATATCTAGTCTGAATCCACCCTCTTGTAGTTTAAAACCATCACCCCTTGTCCTGTCACAACAGGCCCTGCTAAAAAGTTGAATCACCTTTACTTTTTTAAAAATATTAAATATTTTAAGTTCTATTGCTGATTACTCAGTAACAAAAGAGGTGATTTTTTAGGTAGGCATAGAATTTTAAACTAAGTTATCATCATTATTGCTACAAAAAGACCCAATATAAATTACAAATTCTGTTAGCTTCCATACCAGTCTTATTTGTATCCTTTTCCAATACGAGAAAAACCTCCTCCATTTTCAAAAACCTTACTGTTTTGTTAGCATTTGAAGGATTACAATACCAGAATCCAACCACTCAGAGCATAACATGATATTACAGTAAAGCAGAGAACACACCTTGCATCCTTCCATTCCGAATTCATGTCAGGCACAGCCCTTCCTTTATGAACTCCCTGCACACAAATGCCTTTCTGCACAGTCTCAGCTTCCAGTCCTACTAAGACTACCACTGCATTTTCACCTTGACAGCAAAAATTACAAAGATATCACAGTCCTGTGTAGTATAGTGAACTCAGGCTAATCTTTCCAATATATATTTCACAGACATACAAACTAAAGTTACTGCACAACTCTTATAACTCAAATCTACTCAAGCTTCCCACACGGAGTTTCTTCTTAGTAAGAGCATGGACTCTCTGTGGTCATAGGAGTCGAGGAAGATTGCCAATATTTTACACAAACTAATTTTCTACAACCATCTCTCTGAAAGCTGTGCTTCACTTTGCCCTTCTATTTCCCACTGTTCCGCTCCTCCCTCCAATCTTTTTGTCATTTGAGCTATTTTATCTCGGAGCAACATAGCATCCCTCTTTAGGCAGTGTTTTAATACCCCCTGGCTTCCTGGCTATTACGCTCCAGTTCTTGTTGTTTAACCGAAGGCAAATACAAGCCTTACAACGTATCTCAACAATATTACTAAAGCAATTTCTTGACATTTAATTGAAACAAACTTAGTCTTTCAAACCATAATCCAAGAAAGACATTTGCCAAAAAGCATGAGATGACCATTTTATCCTATTCAGAGACATCAAGAGGTGCTGTACGTTTCATTTGGCAGTTGTCTTACAGTGCAGTACTACTAAATAATGAAGTGCTTACTGTTACCATTTATAAGTACTGACCTCCTGAAAGCACCTGCAGTAACAACTAGCATCTGAACTTTCACTACAGTAAGAAACTGTTCTACAAAGCTGACTAGGCACAGTAGCATGATAAATAACATTAATGAGATTTCTTAGATGACTCTTATTACAGTTTGGGAACAATAAAAATTTCTGCTGGTGCTGATCCAACAAGCAGCAAGTATTTCCATTTAGTTTCTTAATATATTTTAAAATACGACCTTACAGCGTAGCTCCTCACCCGAAAACCAATTATAAAGTCCTAGTCCCAGCTCTGCCACATCCATTTGTGTACCTTCGTACACTTCCTCAGGCTTCAAATTTACAGTTTGTAAATAGGACAAATTTCTGTTACCCACTTAACAACGGATTGTTCTTTCACATCAGAATGGCTATGGTACATCAGCAGTCCTGAACATAAGAAAACACTGAAGGTGGTTAAACACTGACAGCTTTGCCCAGGGAAGCTGTGGAGTCTCCGTTCACAAGAAACTCAAAACCAGACTGGCCACTGTTCTGGACAACCTGGTCTAGCTGACCCTACCTGAGAAGGCAGCTGAACTAGATGAGGTCAAGAGGTCCCTTCCAACTTACACAATTCTGTGATTACTTCCGTATTAGAAATATTTTCTTTCTGGGTAAAAATACACCACAAAACAATTTATTTTACTCAGAACCTCTGCCGATTTCTTCTTGTCATGAAACATGCCTCCTTCCAAAGTTCCATGAAAACAGTAAATTCTTTCCCCTGTTATTTAAGAATACAATAATGTTGTGTGCAATGTTATAATAAATATAATGAGCTAGAACAGAAAGCAGTCCCAGAAAGAAAATCACTAAGTGAAAGTTTATGGCTAGAGCTTTCTCTCTCCCTTCCCTCAAGGAACTACTTTTAACAATAAAACCGAAACAGATTAGTAGAAAGAAAGTGTAACTCATTTGTAGGTAAAATGTTTCCCCTTTCTCCAATTCAATACCATTGTCAGTATTACTGTTGTCTTCTTCATCTGACACTGGGGAGAAAGAAAATCTTACAGGAAGAAAACAGAAAAGATCGCTTTCTTCACATACACCAGAGGTGTAAGTATTTGAAATGGTAAAAGAAGGAGTACTAGGTTTAAAAGTGGTGTTAAAAAAGCATATATAGCATGTACCGTGCCCCCAACCCCCACTCCAATTAGACTGGATGCTACTTTCCAAGAAAATTTCTTCAGAGTCATATGATCCCCACAGGAGAAGTGGGAGCAACAAAAGTAAAACTAATTTCATCATAGACTTGATTGCTTTTTGAAGGGAGTACAGAACATAGCTGGCTATGCTAGTGATACACTAGACTCATCACTTCACTGGATCTTTTCCGATTTTATTTCCTAGATATCTAACTGCTGCCACTTCAGACTTAAATAAGGAAACAAAGCTGCTGCAGCTCTCTGTAAAGGTATTTCTCTTAAGTAAGGAAAGAAAAGAAATTCATGCTTGTACCACCTACAGCTCTTGATCCTAATCCTACAGTTACGGCTTGTAATTGCTAAGCTAAAAAGGTAAAAGGAAAGAAAAAAACAGGAAAAAAATACTTTCAATTGTGCAAGTTTTTTATTTGCTGTTCCATGGGATTTGGCCATTAAAAAAGTAAGAGAAGAACAAAGATGAAGGCAGAAGTAGGTGACATTATGTGGCAGCAACTGAAAATTATATGAAATAGGTAAGTATGAAACTCAATACACTCATCTTGAGTGTTTATTTTTAATAGGTGAAGGAACAATCATACAAAAAGACCTTTGAGTTCTTCCTCTTTCAAACTCTAGATGCTAAAACAAACACTCACAGACTGTGCTGAATATTTCTTTGATGGGACTTACAGAAGTCTTCCGTTCTGTGTTACTAAACACCTATGTTATTTCTTACATATTAAGAGCACTCTAAAATTGGGGTTTTTTTTTAAACAACACAGCTTTCAGATCTGAAGGCAGATTTCAAAACTGCTGAAATTTCCAACTTAGTCCATATGCACCTCACACGATCAGTGATTCTGCAGTTAGCAAACCCCCCACTAGATAAAATGAATCTAACAATTCTTATAGTTATTATTTTGTCCTAATGGACTGAAATGTAGGCAACATTACTTCTCGGATATCTTGGTGAAAAGTACAATGAGAAGAGGACTGTTCTTACCACATACAGCTGTTTCCAGAGCACAGCCCATTCCTGCAGTGTTGCTGTGACTTCAGTCACAACAGAATCCTCAAGCGGAACAACTGTCTCATATTGCCTATACAAGAAGAAGGGGGAAAAGTTAGGAAAGGTACCATTGAAAGGGTAGAAAAAGAAATAAATGTCAGCACACTAATTTGTAAAATGCTAGAACTTGAACTTGTTTGAATTTTTTCAACATAAAGGAAAATATCTTAAGAGGAATGTTGTCTCATTGTTAAGACTGAAGCAACTCCAGAGTAGTATCAACTGATCCTCCGTTACATTCCACATGCATCAGCTTATGTGAAGCATTTCTGAGTTACCTGTTCAAAATATATAATTTCATTCTAATCAAGGGCAATGAAAACACTATTCATGATTATAGCATGTTAAATTAACTTGCCTATAAAGTGTGCCTTCACAGTTTGTGTCCCTTTTCTCTAAACCAGTCCAACCCTTTTTTTCCCCTCCAATTAATACACTGGCCACTATCATCAACTACCCAAAAGATCTACCATCTATTAACCTTGCCTATCCAGCAGACTTTTTCAATATTGCTTATGAAACCCAAGCAACCTATCCTCTAATCAAAAGAATAGGACTTAGCCCATTAAAGCAGAATCATAGAATAGGTTGGGTTTGAGGGGACCTTTAAAGGCCACCCATTCCAACGCCCCTGCAATGAGCAAAGACACCTTCAACGAGATAGCTTACTCAGAGCCCCGTCCAACCTGACCTTGAATGTTCCCAGGGATGGGACATCTACCACCTCTCTGGGCAACCTGTGCCAGGGTTCCACAACTCTCAGCATAAAAAATTTCTGCCTTATATCTAGTGTGAATCTACCCTCTTTTAGTTTAAAACCATTAGCCCTTGCCCTATTGCTACAGGCCCTACCAAAAAGTCTGTCCCCAACTTTCTTCTAAGTTTCCTTTAAACACTGAAAGGCTCCAGTACAGTTTCCCTGGAGCCTTCTCTTCCCCAGGCTGAACTGCCCCAACCTGTGTCAGCCTTTCCTCCCAGGAGAGGTGCTCCATCCCTCTGATGAATTTTAGGGCCCTCCTCTGGACCCAACCCAACAGGTCCACGGCAGCCAAGCACAGGTCTCTCTTTCATCACACTGACATGCAAGAAGGTGGTAACTAACGCATGTATTTTAATATCATTATATTATCTAAGCCATTAGTGCCTTGACTTGCCCTTTACATTCAACGCTATTACTGAAACAAGTGTCAGACACCATAAAAATAAGGTCTATTTCAAGCTTTTGCTCTTTCAGCAATTTTTTAAAAAAAGAGGCAGAATTTAAAAAAAAAAAACAAACAAAACCAACAAAAAACCAAACAAACAAAAAAAAACCCCATCACATTTCTGAAACACACCATGTTGGAAGAGTTTTCCACAGACCCTAAAGTAGTGGTACTGAAAAACACTGGCTCAAAAGGTGGTTTGGGACTAGTAGCATCAAGTGAGAGACAGCCCCGGCAGCACACCCAGCAGCCGCGAAGGACACTGACCCCCTCTTCAGCAGCGCAACTGCGCGCACGGCTACTTTGAAATCCTCTTGAAGAGAAGCTACAAACTCCCCACTCCATAACGACTTTAAACAATTTCTTCTGTCCTTTTTGCAGAGCTAAATAAGTGCTAAGAAGTAAATATATGAACAATGAGATGTAATTAATTCTGGAAGGTGTTGTGTTTTGGGGTTGGGGGCATTTTTTTTGCTTTTGTTTTGAATTTTGTTTGTTTCTTTTTTAAAGAGAACACAGTTGATCATTAAAAAAACCAACATGCTTTCACAGCATTATTTCCCTTTTGAAAATTCTTACTGCAAATAATTGTGCCACATTAGCTGAAGCCAAAAGTAACAAATGATGGGGGAGAGGATGATACAGTCAAGTCACTGTATGTCTCTATGTATTCTTGAAGCAGAACACTTACCAAACAAAACCTTCAACTCCCCATTTCCAAGCTACCAAAACACTCATATTCACATCAATGACATAAGTAAATCTTCTATTAAGATCCTAAATACACACATTTTAGAAACATGACTATCTTACAAACCTGGATAGTCACATTAAGTATGCATTCAACCCACTAAAGCTGCAACTGGGAAGCACCGATTCATGTATATACATGCCAGGAGACTAAAAGAGATCACAAATCTTTTTTCTATTATTATGCCAATGACCTTGTCATTCCAGCATTTTGTTGTGGGAAACAAACACTGACAGACACTTGGCACCTGAGATTGTGCTCTAGTCTACTGCTGCAATATTTTGGTTTGGTGGGTTTGGCAGGTTTTTGGGTTTTGGTTTGGTTTTTTTTTGGGGGGTGGGGGGTGGGTGGGGGGTGGGTGTTGTTGTTGTTGGTTTTTTGTTTTGTTTTGGCATTGTTTTTGGTTTTTCTTTTTTCCAAAATTTGGCCACAGTAAGACTAGAAAAATCTCAACTCATGCTTTAACAAATCTCCACAGAGTACGCTTGTGATCTGAAGTATGACACTAAGAATATGATCACAATCCCAACCCCTATTCTTTAGCTCATATTGAAAGATCATTCCAATGGTTAAACAAAAATTCTGCATTTAGTATATATCATCAGAAGTTTGTTTGACACTAGCACCATTAAAAATCAGGGTGCAACCACTTCTAGCTGAAAATTCAGTTCCCTTCAGATCTCTGTAAAATGCCATTACAGGGAACAGATTCAAAATAGTGCTACATCCCTTTAAGAAACCACAGAAAATGAAAGGATGAAAGGAATTACACAATACACTTTAGCTAATACGGGAGGAAAAATCAAAACCAAAGAAATGTGTTCTTCTAAAGATTATTTTTAGAAATGGATTTTAAAACTTTTGGCATCAGTGAAAAATAAAACATTTTGGAAGACCATCCTTCAACAGTATGGCTGGGTTTAAAGAGAATGCATATCTGGACTACGTTTAACCATGTAAATGTAATGCTTTGCATTCCTATAAACCTGCACTTCCTCCATTATACCCACATATTATGGCATTACATCGGGTCTATGACTCAAATCTAAGAACACTACATACCACGCTGTCCTGGTTTCGGCTGGGATAGAGTTCATTTTCTTTCTGGTAGCTGGTACGGTACTGTGTTTTGAATTTAGGATAAGAATAATGTTGATTACACACTGATGGTTTAGAGGCTGCTAAGCAATGTTTACACTAAGTTAAAGACTTTTCAGCTTATCACCCCACCCCACCAACCAGCAGGCTGGGGGGCACAAGAGGCTGGGAGGGGACACAGCCAGGAGCGCTGACCCCAGCGGGCCAAAGGGATATTCACACCGTACGACCTCACGCTCGGTGTATAAACTAGGGGGAAAGCTGGCCGGGGGCCGCTGCTCGGCAGCTGGCTGGGCATCGCTTGGCAGGCAGGCAGCAATTGAACTGTGCATGACTTGTTTGGTATATTCTTTTATGATTGTTATTTTCCCTTCCATTTCTGTCCTATTAAACTGTCTTTACCTCAACCCACTGTCGTGGTTTCAGCTGGGATGGAGTTAATTTTCTTCTTAGTAGTTGGTGCTTTGCTGTGTTCTGGCTCTGATGTGAGAACAATGCTGACAGCACACTGATGTTTTTAGTTGTTGCTGGGTGATGTTTATACTAAATCAA
>JAVJGI010000050.1:758135-778695 GCA_035590275.1 Ibycter americanus | reverse complement strand
AAGAAAATAATTGATGAATTCAAGACATTTGAAAATCTTAGTATGGAAAAAATTAAAATCCATCTCCTTTATTACACAAATTTCTCATTAAAATAGGACAGAGCACAAAGATTTATTTCCCCATGACTTATTGCTTATACTAAAAAAAATAAAATTTTGTTTTCGATTTATTTCTTAGTTGATCAAACTTCATGGCAATCATATCAATATAAATATATATGCACAAACAACACATACAGCTGCTTAAAATGAGTAATTTCTAAAACGCCACACAACTGTGCCTGCAACACCTGCTTTTGAGTAAGAGATGTTACATATTTTTAAGGTCACAGAAAATAATAAATGCTTTTATCCTGTGATTCATTGTTACCAAAATTAAATACAGCGTGCTGCTAACTTTTACAGTCTTAGACCCTGTACCTTAGACATGAACATACATTTTAAGCTTTAAGACAAACAGAATGGCAAACTTCTGGGTTACTATGGGAAAAAGTGGTTTTATCCAAGTTCGTGAACAGAACTGTAAAAGAACAAAACCTGATAAAACAAGTGTCTACTAATGATTTAGATGTGCAGGGAATGAAACATTTCCAAAAAAACTACCTTAGTTCTGAGTTTCCTGTTCTTAATCCCAGAATAAATCTTCAAAGCTTAAAAAGGTAAGTGTTTACAGAGCTGTAAACAACAGGACTGGAAGAGCCCTTGACAAATCATCTAGCTCAGCCAAGCAGTGTCTCCAAACTTCTCCTCACAGGCATTTAGTCTGTTTTTAACAGTGTCCAATAACTTATTATCAGGACTGAATAACACAGCACTCCTTGCCTGTAGAAAATGATCCATACAACTTCCGCAAAACCTAGATTCCAAGGTATTTCTGCACAGTATTCCAAGGAAACAGTATATTTCTGCTACTCCACACACAGCAGTTTGAAGGTGGTGGTGTTGCACAGACAGCTTTGTAGAAGTTTCTTCTACGGATCAACACCAGCCAAGAAAATTGCATGTAACAGTAACATCTTGGTACAGTAGCTGAAAATCGAGAATATTTATGTCAAGTGGAGATGGCAAATCCTCCCCAGGCAACCTATTCCAGTGGCTCAGACAACATACATATCCTTTATAGCCTGAACTTCCTTTGCTGCTTTTTGAATCCAGGTTTTTTTCCTTTTGGAGAATACGGAAAACATTTTGTTGACTTCCCTTTTGTAAGTACTTTTATACATTTGGAAACCTGTATATTTCCCTTTAATCTTGTAGATTGTGTTCTCCAGATCTTAGATTTCCTTTCTTTTTTTTATTTTTCAGTGTGGTGTAATATTTTTAAAATCACCTTTCTCTAAGTTTCCTCCAACTCCATGCAAGCAAGATACAGTAAAAAAGTGCTCAGCAGAACCTGAAAGCACTGAATTGTAAAATGTAATTCCTTATTTGCTTACAGTGAACATTACCAAAACCTCATTCTGTATCACAAAGTAAAAGCTGTGAGAAAAGGTACAATGCTTTTTTTTTTAAAAAACACATTTAGAAAATTGCATCTGCATTACATTATTCACTAAAATGAACTAAATCTGCATTCTGGAATTAGTCTTAAATAGATTAATATTTATCTAATATATTTTAAAGAACATTTATTTTGGAGGATTTAATCATGACAGTCATCAAATCCAGGCAGCTGCTCAGCTAATTGTGATCACAACACGCACTATACGGCCAGACTGCAACATTGACTAACTTTTTAGGTGTTACTGTACTACGAATACTTAATTGTTAGTACTTTAGAATTATGGCATTCATTTGCTAGTAATACATTGCCTTTAAAGGGTACTGACTTCAAGGAACTGGTGAAAAAGATGGGATTTAAAATTAAGAAGCAGAAAAACATGGCTATGAAGCAACAAGAACTTTATTAAATTAACATGAAACAATCCCAAGTATCTGCTATTTGAACAGATGTGTCTGTTCAACTATATTATGAAAGTGTCTAGTAATTATCAGTAACTAATATGAATTTGAGGACAGATGAAGTTAAGGCGTAAGACCAGAGCTGCAACACCTAAAATCTGTGCAGAGAAAGACTGTGCTTCATGCACACAATGCGCCCCGCCATCCCCTTCTCTGATAGCTGAGAATATTCTCAAACTGCTTGACCTAGTGCATGACCTAGGGAAAGGAAGACACATAATTTAACTATTTTTCAAAAAATTTATCGCCGTACTGGGTCTGGCTGGGATGGAGTTAACTCTCCTCACAGCAGCCTGTCTGGCCCCCTGGTTTGGATTCCTGGCTAAAACACTGCTGACAAGAGATCAATGTTTTGGCTATTGCTGAACAGCATTTGACCACCACTGCCTTCTCTTTCTCCCAGTGTGCAGCCCCTACAGCAAGTAGGCTAGGAGTAGACAAGTTGGGAAGGAACATAGCTAGGACCACTGACCTAAAACAGTCAAATAGATATTCCATACCATATAAAATACTTTGCTATTAAAAAACCCGAAAAATTAGTCTGTTAGAAGCACCGTTCTAAGTAATGTCCTATTCAGGATAGGGAGAACACTAAACATATCCCACAGGAGGCTAATGAATTTCAAATATTGTACCATAGACAAAATAAAGGAGATAAAACCATGAAGACATCCTAGAACAGGCAAAAATACCTTCAATGATACAGATGACACTGTAAGCAAATTTTTTTTGGCCTTTTTTCCTTTGATCACCCAGGAAGATGGGTATAGGATGAGCCTACGGCTACCCCATAGCACACTGACAGCTGAAGACAGCAAGCACTGCTAGGTCTGGCATCTGTGAGAAGCTGGGGATGAATGCAGCCATTGGGATCCATCCGTGTGTGCTTCTGGGTAAGTGTCATGACAAAGCCACGGATGATGAATGGAGGTGCAAAGCTTTTTGTTTATTTGTTTTAAAGGAACTGGTAATATGATAGACATAATGCCTCAGTAAAACAGACACTGTCCATGCAGGAATTACATACACTTCCCTAATCTAACTGATTTTGTCATACTTTACATTCTCAGTATGCCCAAGACAAAGGTTTAATCCAAGTACTATAGAAGAAAATTGAATGAATTGCATCCATTCCAGTGTGTTCTGGACAAGTCCTGTATCTTAAAGCTCTACTCCAACTTTGCTTGTCCACGGACTCTACTGCACAGTGTAGCAGATGAACCACCTGAAGCCATACGGCCACAGCGCACAGGGATCCACTCCAGCTAAACCTCCCACACAGAGGCTAAACCTTCTGCTTCTCAGGTGAAACATAGAATCCAGGAAAAAACACAATCCTTCACAGCTGCTTTTTTTCAATACTGTCTAATGATATTTGATACAAGCTAAGAAAAGTGAAGAGTAGGCTGATCTACAGCTCTTGCCCTCTGTGTACCCTACACAGCAAATAATCCCTCTGAGAGCTTCAAGAAGAATTACTTCCATGGTAACAAAACTGGAGAAAAACAGAAGGAAGAGTACCCCATTATGCCCGCTCCCCCTGCACATTAAGACCACACTTGCTCGTAACTTTTTCTTCATAATGCACTGTCTATACATACAGTCACACTGTGGGTTACCTGCAGGCCAGTAACAAAAGCTAAGTTACTTAGCAGCGTAGGCAGGAACGTGTCCCTGTCCTTCCCTTTGTTTCTAGGGCTTTTTCAGCTATAAGGGATATTAGGCTTCCTGCTTAGCTCCACTGAAGCCTAGAATTCCACAAGGCCTCTGCAGAGCCAGGACAGAAAAATGGACTGTGAATGTATATATCAACACCACATATCAAAAAAATGCATAGGTAAGTAACATATCTTTCACCTACAACTACCAGTACATATGGAAATTCAGTGTGAGAAACTTGAAGTCTGTTATGGAAACCTACATACTCCTAGATAAAGACTGAAAAAGTCTTTTCCAAAGATGTATCACCCTCACAAGTCTCAGCGATAGTGCAATCCTAAATTGCCAAAGGAGCTCTGGGACAAGCACGCACATCTCAATCTCTTAATCTGAGCAATTAGAAGACCTACCAATATTTTTTGATCTTTACGTTAAAATGCTTTGAACAAAAACAGAGGTTTTTTTTCTAAATGCCACCTCATAACCTTTTTCAGATTTCCACTTAATCAGCGACAGGTCTGTCACATGGAAAAAGCCAGCCCATTTTGAGCACTCCATAGCAGCAAAACAAAAGTGTCCCAACTGAAAGGTATTGATCCGTTTTTTAGAAAAATAAAGCTCAAATATCTGGGTTAAATAAAGTAGCATCAGCTGCAGACGGTAGGGAAAAATAAATTCTGCATATAATTTCTTGACAAACACAATTCTGAAAATAAACTCTGTCAGTATTTATGGCAAGTCCTAAAGCTAAACTTGGTTCTTAAACAAAGCACCGCTTGTAGAATCTGCTACAGGAACTCAAACCTTCTTTGTTCTACAAAAATAAGTATACTTTGCCGTAATGTGAGAAACCCTCGGATGTGGGGGAAAGCTATCTTTTGCATATCTAGCCAATAAACAATTGCTTTTACCTTTTAATCTGCATATAAGCTGCTGCGCAGAGCTAAAGGTACTCAAAGTGACCCAGAAGAGGGATAGTAACAGTGCTTAGCAAAAGCTTCTTGATGCCGAAACAAGTCAATGCCAAGACCACTCTGTTCTGGGCTTGATGCTCTGAGCAGTGCCAGGACAGGACGAGCAGCAGATGAATACCCAAGCCAGCCTGCCAACACCGTGCCAGGGAGCCGTCTCCTGCCAGCAGAGCCACAGGAATATGCTAATAATGCAGTCAGCATTGCCACAACAAAAGCAGAAGAGATAGAATGTGTTTTATCTTGGCTTTAGCCAAATAGAGGACCATCAAGAAGCCACTCCTGTGCTCCAGAAGACCAGTTTCAATAGCCAGGCAAGACCTTCCGCAGCAGCTGTGTGGGTCCAAGAGACTTCAGTTTCACTGGCACACTCCACAAAAGGCAAAGAGGAAAAGGGATGAAAAGGGGAAAATACAAAGAGGAAAAGGGCTGTCTCACTGGAGACATCTTTCTCAAGGTAAACCCAAATTACTGGGAGTGAGTCAGCTCCCGGCTCCAGGTGGAAGGAAACCTGCATTGCTCCCACCGCAGTGACACTCTGAAGTGTGATTCCTCACTCATCTGTATGGCACAGCTTGGAAGCATGGCAAAATGATATCACTGCCCAAGCACACTGAATTCTTCAAAAATTTAAGAAAAAATCCCTAATTGTGAGCTATATCTGCTGCTTAAGTGCCCCAAATACTGGAAAGCCTTCATCTGACCATGCTGCCACTGCTGGAATAACAGAGGGAAACTAAATATATTACATGCAAGGCTTAAGAACACTACTACTAACATGCATGGGTAAGACAGTATTCTGGTGCTCCAGATATCCGTGAATATATAAGAATCTCAAGGTAATAATTAAACACACTGAAGTTGTAGCTTTTTTAATCTAAAGAAAACTGCTCCCTAGCAATTAAAATAAACAGTCAAAACAGACATTTTGAATTTACTCTTAATGCCACTAGTTACAACTACTGCCAGTGGCAGGACAACAGACATATGACTTGAAAACTAGGGTGTTCTTCAGAACACACAGTCCATGCGTGTATTTCAAACAATGAGCACGCTCATGCCTTGTCACTTGACAAAAGAAAATTCTGTCTTTCAGCATTTATAGGTGGCATACTACAGCCACAGCCTTTCACCTCCTCAATGCACGGCATGCAAAGCAGAGAGCACCACTTACTGTTTCAATTCTCTCTCAGTGACAAGATTGTAAGTGGAAGAGCTCAGAGAGGGTAACAGAGAAGAAGGAAAGCTGCGAAAGCCAAGCATACGTACAACTGGCATCTTGAAGAGTATTTCTAATCTTTGAGCGCAACCAGTCAGGGTCCTTTGCACAAGCAGTACATATAAAACCACCCTGGTAACATCACATGCTTTAGAGATGGCGTAACATTTGATGAAAACATGGATGGAGCTTTTGGTAACTTCAGAAGAAAGGCAGACACTAAGCCCATGGGCTTGAACCTTGTCATACTGAATTACTGGGGGAGATGGGGGCAGTGGGAGGTGTTTGTCACATTCAGACAGGGTCAGAAAACAGCGGTTTAGACATTTGTAGCCTGGTATGGAAGCAGGCAGAGCAGCAGGCGCGCAAATTGACTGAAATTCAAAAGTTCCAATTTCAAGCACATAAACAAGATCCATAGTAACAAAGACAACTATTTCATTGCAATTTAAAACCAAATGCATAGACAACCCAATAAAAAAGACTTTTAAAAAATGTGTTACCAATTGGTATTCATGCTTATTAGCCTTAAAAAGACAAAAAAGTGTACATATGTGTGTGTGTGTTTATATATATTTGTTCCTTTACTCTGAAAATATAAATAAAAACTAGCTGTAGAGGTATCCGAGAACTTGATGTAGAAAATTCCCTACTCTCTAATTCAATTGCTCTAAATACAGTGACTGCTTTTTACACCAGTCACTACAAAAGAGCACTTGCTCTTTTGTAATAATAACAGTTATTCAGTAAATCATTATGATTAAAAATGAGCACATTCAGAAGCATAGCTAGTATTTGAATCTTCAGCAAGTCTCCAAAAATCACTCTTCACATCACTAGAAGGTTTGCATTATGTGAATCCTTTTAACCCAGACAGCGAAGTCCCTACTGTAGGGAATTATGCGCAAACTATTCTAAGTGAAGCTGAAACAGCAATAAATCTTCTGTCGACTCCCACAGTAGTGACCCTTCTTTGCATGGGTTAACAATTTATCCAGTTTGTCTGGACAAACAAATCCCCAGCAAATAATGCAGAAGTAGAAAATGAGGTATGTTTTATCCTAAATTTGCAAGGGAATCCAAGGACTGTGTTAAACAGCCACTTAGACGAGAATGCTTCAATGACAACTACTTTTTTCTTTTAAGAACCTACTTTGCACATTTAGTGTGCTTTTTTGCATAATTCACACATGTAAGAGCTGCAGCACAGACCATCTGAATATTCAATGAGTTTCACATTGTGGAGTTCCAGATGTTATTATCAAAATTAATATACCTTTTTACATATGTAAAGTCTATGGTAAAGGCACCCCAACCAAAAAGACAGAATAGAGGGCTTAAAAACAAAACAACTCCTCTGTACAAACACCTCCTTCCACCCAGGAAAACACTTTGTGCGAGGACCTCCCTTCTCAGCAATCTGAAGACTGGCATGAATTGTCTTTGAGGAATCATCCTCAAAACTACTGGCAAAGGAAATATAAAGAGCCTAATTACTATAGCACTGTAAAGAGACACTGGATTATCCCTTAGCTTTTCTGTAAGCAACTTCTCCTTTGAGACTGTGTTTTTATTTCCCAGAGTTTTGAAAAGTTTCCATCATTATCAGAAACAGTTTGAAAACACCATGACTGCTGTCAGCAATACACACTGTTACACCTTAGAGTTAAACTAGCCTATGCAAAGTAATAAATTTTTGCTGAGTTTACACCAGGTACTAATTCACAGGACCTCGTAGAATGACTACAATCCACACTCAGTGCTCGAGTAAAGCTTAGCCTATTACACCACATGTGGGTTTTTTAAAGAACATTATCACCTGCAGGTGTAATACTACAGGTACTGTGTACAGCATGCATCTTCATGGACTAAACACCACTATGGCACTGCACAAGTCTCATTCAATGGAAAAATTTTGCAGGTGTAGGTGAAGAAGCTATTACTTTCCTAGAAGAATTAGCATGCAGGAGGTCACTTTTTCATGGAGTTAAGTCAGCAGGTAAACAAACAAAACACTTGAGTACAAGAAAAAGCATCAAGAGCAAAAGACAGTTCTCAGCTGGAAAGAAGAAAAGCAGTCTTCTGACAAGCGTGCAGAAGGTTTGTGTAGCAGCATTAACACTGGAGATGAAAAACGACTGAAAACTGAACAAACACAAAGACAAATCTAAAACTTTGTGGAATGTTAATTTGGAATTCAGATTTGTGGATCTTGGTTTTGAATTTGTTTTAACACTTCAGCATTAAGGCTACATTATTCTACCTACGTTCTCATACTGTATCTCGTCAACCTGCTTCTCAATAGACATGTTTTGCACCACTTGCCTCAACATTAGGATAAAAATAATTCTCCTTTTAAATACAACAACTTCAATCACACTGTTCATGTGAATAAAGGGGAGGATTAGGACATTCAATCTATTCACACACAGCCATCTCCAGCCACATAAGAAAGAACTAGAGCTGTAACGTTTACAATGGCATTTTCCTTTAGGTACAAAAACACATATGAAGATAAATGCAAAGTAATCCCCCCTAAACCCATATTCTTTACATTTTTTCCAGCATTGCTCCCAAATGATTTGCTAATCTATTGTATAAGTAATATTTTTCATGCGTGCAGATGTTTCCAAATAATATTATTCCAAATACTAAACACTGACATACTTAATTGAAACGCCTAAGAGCAACACTGAGAAAATATAGTAAATAAAGATACTATTATATACTTTACATGATGAAAATTCACTGTAAGACTCAATTACAATGTAACAGTCAGGTCAGGGTTCAAGATTTTCTGGACAGATGGTTAACTTAAAACACACTGACCCCCTATCAGACTGGATTAGTGCCAACAGCACTCAGCCCTTCCTACAGAAAGTGGGTCAGATTAGGTTTTATTTGAGTGCTTTGATTTGATGCATCATGATTTCCAAACAACTTATTAAAATCTGCTAGGTTAAGATATTTGTATATTCTTATACAGAAAATGGGATTTCTTCTTGGACATCACGCTTACCTTCACATTTCTCTAGGATCTGAACAGTTTCACCTAGTTCCAGGACCAAGCCTTGCGGTACAGCTCCTCGGAAGCTGCATATCACTAGAGGGTGGGGAAAAAAGAGGGAGAGAGAGAGAGAGAGAGAGAGAGAGAGACATGAGGGCTGAATCTCTGTGTGAATTTTTCTTCCAAGCACAGCACTTAAGCTCACTCCTCACATAAAAATAGCTATGACATAGCTGCCCAGAAAACCTGTCAGCCAACTTTTCCTCCTCAGGTATCTTTAATTCTGCCCTTATCAGAAATTAAGCTCAGCAGCAACAGAAAACCAAGGCTTTTCAAAAGAGTTTTTTAATTAAGCGAGGCTTGTAATCACCAACCTCTGATTCGTATTACATACGAGGACTGCCTTGTCTCAGTTCTTGCTCTACTACACAACCCATCGATGGAACAAGGCAGTCCGGACCGCAGAGGCTGTAACAGGGCGCCAGCTGCAGGAGTTACTGCCTTCCAAGCCGAAACTGTTTCAAGTACCATCCGTGCAATTAATACACTGCAAAAACACTGTATTACCATATATTATATTTAAGTAGATATATAGAATCTGTATTTTTCACAAGCACTAATATGACATACCTCTTAAATATTTTTTCTAGGTATCTTTAACCAGGGAAAATAAGAATACAATAAAAAAAAATTACTAAATGAAACTCAATTTTAAAAATAAATTAAAAAAAATTATCACAGTGTGTAATGATATATTCTTCAGGGATGTTTATCAAAATGCAATAGGGACATGGACATGGGTAGTTACCTGAATGATGACATCTCAAAACAAAGGATGAATTACAAATAAGGTCCCCCTCCCCCTAGTCCCATGATGCCTGTTCATCAGCATTTAAAAAACTCACTGGGGCACAAATTTAATTTAATCATTCAAGTACCCTGTTTAAGCCAATACATGTTCAGACACAGAGTACGCCCATACATCCCCTACGCACACACTAGAGCCCTACCAGGGGAACTCCCCAAGCTGAAGCAGTGACCTGCAGTGGGCACCGTCCTTTTTCCCCATTCCAGAAAACACTGCCCTTTAGATGCAAACACTCCAGCTATGGCTGAGATGTTCCCATGCGGCGGAGCTGCATTTCAGCTCCTCCCTGAATACCTTTTCATGTCAAAGTCACTGAATCCCTTATGACTAAAGCCTCCCTGTGCAGAACTTGAAGGAATTAACCAGAAAGTCTGAAGTCCAGGGGAAGGATGACCTGGAAAGTAAGACTACCATCTGCACCATCTACCACAAGGTCCGTTTCTTGAACCTTTAGTTTCGCAGGAATAATGAGAAAAGCATAGAAAAAAAAACTTCTACCAAAATAAAACATGGTTTCAACCATATACGCTGATTTCATAAAGGGAAAGGGCAAGAAAGAACAAACTACATATGCCAGGCAAACACCCGCACAGATGATGGGAGGGTGAACCTGAACAAGAACCAAACAGTATCAAATGTTTGTCTTCCACAGTGAGACTCAGAGCGCTTAATTAAAGAGGAAAAAACTAGGGATTCCATCAACAAACCTAAACTGTTCTCAGCTCTAGGGCCCAGCAGAAGTCACTACCAGCTAAGCGAGGGTTTACGTTCTTGTGTACATCAGAGGCAGGAGAAACACAACAATTGGCTCCAGACTGCAGTAACACAGACAACATCATCCAAGAGAAACACCGAGCTTGTCAGCATTCTGGATTCTTTCTTCACCCATGAAGAAAACAAACATGGATTTCAACCAAAGAAAAACCACTTGATGCTTCTCCCAAAGTGCAGGAACACTGGCAACTGCCAAACGCTGAACTGGCAGCCCAGTCACACCTCCAGTGGCTTCCCCTGACCCCTGCAGCATTTTAGATACAGAATTTTTTGTTTTCCTAATAGGCAATTTTACCAGAACAAGGTACAAACATCTTTTATTTTCAAGTTGTTTTGAAAAATAGTCCTATATTAAAATAACATGACTTTTCCATTCAGGCCAACAAAAACACAGAAAATTCAAGTATGTCTCAAACCCACAGGATTTCAAAAATCCTGGGTAAAAAACTACTATTGAAAACACCAGAAAATGGAGAAATGTTAACACAGCAGCAAGATACATTCATTTATGAGAGTAATCTTAGAGACAGTTTTTTAAAAAAAACATACATAATATTAAATGAAATTTCCACGCCATTTTCCACTTCTCTGAACATGTCAAGGTTATCATGACACAGAGACACCAGTTGTGGGACACATGAGTATTAGTGGTTGTAGACAAAACGTTGTTCTGTAGACAAAAGCGTAATAGAATTGTAGAGCGATTAACGACTGACTGGCCTTACTCACAGGAGTCCAACAAATAATACTTAGTCTGAAAAAACATTACTGCATGTTAACAGTGCATTAGAGGGTCTGAATTAGCAAACAGCTGGCTCCCTATGACAATTATGTACCATATGAAAACTACTGAATAAAGGATGCCACCAGGAAAGAAACTGGATTTGACCAAAGAACTAATATTTGCCTCATCAAATACCTACCTTTTAGCTTTCATTCCAAGCTCACTTTTTATTGTTATATAACAGGCAGGTATCAGGAAAACAGAGTACCCTTTTTTCCAGTTGCTGATATAATAAATTTATAAACATGGCAAAGAATAATGACTTTTACTTCTTGTAAGCCTGAATACATTATATTATTCTAACAAATCTGTTACTTTATAGATGCAAACTGTCCACTTATGAAAGGATTCTACTGGTCACACAAAGAAAATCTGATAGAAGGACTCTACTGCATGAATATGTAATCAGTTCTTTAGAATTCAGAGTACTCTATTAATAAAGATAGCGAAAGCTCTTGTCTTAGGTCTACTTCAGTCAAAAAAGCATAAACAAACAAAAATCACAGAACAAATATGAACTGATCCCATCAGCTGAAGATAGAATCTGGATGGCCATTCTCAATTGGAAAATAAGTTCTCATACAAAGATAACCCCCACACACATTCCTCATTTTTAATGCAGCGGTATGAAATCTAATTCCTTCATTGATAAATTTGTAGTCATCAATAAATTATGTAAGTCTCTTCTGTTTGACAATTTTAATCATCAATAGGGCACGTGAATGGCAACATAGATACTTGCAAAATAACAGAGGCCAAATCTCAAGAGTAGTTGCCTTTGCAGCCACACTAAATGAAAATCAGGAAAAATTAAAGAACCCAAATAAACAGTTCCAATACACCACATCATACCTTGTTTAAACTGTTTAATGAGGACAGCATCTCCAAAATGAGAAAGAATGGCTACTATTTATGACAGAATCCCAGAAGTCTGAAGCTATTTTATAGTCTGATACGTGATTCCAAAGGTTACTTTCGAAGTTATGGATCGTACGTTTCTTAAGCTAAAAATGCATTATACAACACAATCTTACTCATGAAGCCACTTTTAGGTACACAGTTCTTCTTAGCAGTATTATTTGAAAAATATGAACACAAATGTATATGGGAAATACGGAATAATTTAACCATTCTGGAGAAAGTAAGTTACAGAGAGGACTCTAGTAACTGCCTTCTGTCCTTCCCACAGAGAAATTCTTTATAGCGTAAGATCATCTACAAACTGTCCATCAATCAACAAGCTTCCATCAGTTCTTATAAGAGCCACCTCCTCAGTCGCCAGAATACAGAAGTAGCACATGATCAAAATAGGCATACAGCAAAGCTTCTACCCACCAATTAATGCCCACCAATTAATAGGCCTGAATGATTCCTCTTGGATTCCAGGACAGACTGCTGAAATATTTAACATCTGTTTTCAGGTATTTAACCCCCTTGCCGTCATTCAGGTTTATAAGGAGGCCACAGGTCGCCCCCACGAAACGCCATTCCAGCCGGCTGCGAAACCCAACGTTCTGCCGGAGAGGAATGCTTTGGAAAAGCACCACACGCCACTTGCAGCAATTATCTCCAAGTGACAGTTAACTGTCATACTTGAACTGTATCAAAGAGGGCCACAGCAAAATAAACCCTCCCTCTGCACCTCTAATTTACTAATGAGAAAGGCACAAACTAATTCACACAGGCAGTTACTCTCAAGCTGCAGCAGACAGTACGCAGGAACTGGGGGGGGTATAACACATAAGAACAGATGGCATGAGAATAACAGTTTGGAAAGCCGAAGATCCAGGAGAGGACAGATTCAGAAGTGTTTTCCTCACCTATGGACATGCCCTGACACAGCATAGGCAGCTGCATTTTAAGTTGCCAGCAGAAACTGCTTCAAAAGAGTGAGGGTACACAGATAAACATGGCATCTTCAGAAAGAGCCAGTGCCTCTGCGTGCAGCTCACCCATTCCTCACGTGTTGGGTATCTAATGGAGCTACTGGCCATGTGGACAAAGATGATCCAGTTGATACAATTCAGTAGGTTTTACAGCGTATGCTCCCAAACAGCCCGTCAAAAGCTCTTGCAGAAACTGAGCTTGGCTGTGATGAAGCGGGAAGGCATTTGCACAGATAAATAACTAGCCAAGAGATATGAAATAGAAGTAGCAGCCAGTTTTCTTAGTGAAGACAGACTGACCAGCAAGCTCTAAAGGGATCTCTGTTGGAGCCTTTTCTGTTTAAAGTATTTCTAAATGATTCAGAAAAGCTGATCATTTAGAAAAGTGACAAAGTTTGTGAAGCCACTCAAGCTATTCAGGGTAATAAACAGTTTCAGATGGACTTAAGTACTGCAAATAGAACTGGCAGATGTACACCATTTAGTTCATCTACGTGGTGTTTCACGAGGGACGAACAAGCCTCATCTCACACACAAAACGATGGTCTCTCCCCTTGCTGCTGCCACACTGAGTGACACCCCGGAACGCTGTTGGGAGCACTTGTCACAGGCTCAATGCTCAGCCACTGCCAGGCACCGCCTGCCCATGCCACCAGCACACCGCAGCAGAACGCTATCTTTGGGGAAAAAAGGGAAGACACGATTATCTACAGCAGTGTATAACATTCACAGTGAAGCCCATGTGCCAGTTTTCCCCCTTCCCCTTTATCAAAAAGTGTGTTCTTCATCAAAAAAGGACAGAACAGCATAGGAAAATGTAGAAAGAAGTGAGACAAGAGATACCAAGGACTGCATAAGGGGTTTTATATGATTAATTATTAACCAAGACAGGACTCCTCTACTAGTAAGACTGACAGCTGAAAGGGCTGGAAAAAGTAGAATTGAGAAGTTGAAGAGGGAACAGTTGCTAATCATCCCTTCCAGTACAAAAAGCAGAGCAGTGTCAAATGAAACAGCTCAGGACTTTATTTAATCAAGTACTTTTCCACACAGTGCATAAACTGTGAAACTCCCCACGAGATGCTGTGGGTGATTAGAAATAACGTAAAAATCAGTCACTCGGGTTCAAAAACAAATAAAGCAAATTAATGGATGCATACCACCTTAGGCTCAGACCCAGAAAGCACTTAAGCCTTGGGAAAGCATCACATACGCTCACCTTGCTGTGCTACTGTACTGTAAACACCTGCTGCTGGGCGCTGCCAGGGGCAGAACAGGGAATGAGATGGGATGTGGCTGGACTGTTATGATCTCTCCCACACTGTTACTATGGAATCACAGCCTGAGCTTCTGCTGTCCCAAAGCGATAGCTTCTTGCTGTCTATCGATTTGTGACCTCACCTGAACACTTACAGCAAAAAGAGAGAATACAATGCACAGTTAGAGAACTACTAAATTAGATTTCATGCGTGTCATTACTACTTTCTGCTGCCCAGCTAAATAACAGAGCTGCTTTCATTTCTGCTGTGGTAGAATTTAAAATATATCTTCCTTTTGTAATTCCTTCTAACTCAATTTCCTATGTCCCAACTTCCCCACCCAGTCTCACCTGGGTTGCAGTGTTTCTACAGATCATTTTTCTTCTCAAATGTCCACTACATGACAAACATAGTAATAGAAATATGTCACTTTTTACATGAACAGTGGGAAACCCCAGAACAAGAACAGGAAAATGTCAAAGTGCTGTCCAGCACAATACACCCACATAAAGATCATGCAGCATCTAGCTGCTAATTCCCTTGAAACGTTTTTTCTCAGCATATACATAAAACCACTTTGCAGCACAATTAACTGGCATAGGTATATACCTCCTCATATACTAATTTTTTCATCCTATTTCTACACATTGTAGTAAAGCCTACAAAAGTATTTTGACATTGCATAACGTTTTATTTACAACAGAGAATATGAGCTCACCCCATAAATAATTTGTTCATTTTCATAAAGGAACAGAGCCCTTCCCCTGCCCTTTCCCTCCCCACCTTCCAAGATGTATCAATCAAAATTGGAAGTATTTATTTAAATGCAGGCTGAGAAACAAAATCAGTTCAAGAGGTTTCAATGTCTACATTGTCCCCTCTTCCTTCTACAAATCTAAATTATGTTTCACTAACCATTGCTGCTGAAACAGATGCAATATGCTAAAACACATTTTTCTTCTTCTATATCCCAAGACACTGGTGAGGTCAAGATTTAATGAACTCTGTGGGTTAACTTTGATAATATGACGTGTTGTGGGGTTTTTTCCCCAGCTGTGAACATGGTTTTGTTTTGTTTTATTTTACTGGGCCTTTTTTAGTTGCATAATATGACAAAAAAACCCCAGAAGTTCTTAAACTCCTTCCACTGCAACAATCATAATTCTGCAAACTTTCAACATAACTGTTTACTCATGGCTTCAAAGGACAAATCTTGGCCTTTGTGACAGTTTTTTCCAGTTCTCAACTCATTATTATTATTATCTGTCTTATTAAAATTCTGGTGACTTGCAGTATTTTTAGATGACATCCGCAGAACAAGCATTCCAGGTTAAAGTATGCCACTTCATTTTTATAAATGCTTTGTGCTCCACTCAACTTTGCAGTTATTCAGGTTATGCATTGATTGTGCCCTAAGTATATCTTTGACCAAACTAATTTCAGAAGGAATGGCAAGGATAACACACAGGAGAAGCATAGCTGCAGTTGTGTTGCTCTATAATCAAACTACTTAGTGCCATACCCTGCCGATTCATAATCACACCGTGCAGACACTGAATTGTGTTCTGTGCTACAAACATTAAAGTTCTGAAGTTTTCTGATGGTGTACTTTATGCTTCATAACACATAACCATATCTTAAACTGACACCTGCTAAGAATTTGGTTTACTTTGGGTAAACACATATAACAAACTCTTCAATTTCACAGTCCATATAAAGGATTTTGTATTCAACTACTGCTAGTTATCACTATTAATAGTTAACATGGAATATAAGTCAATCCCTGAGCCAAAGATTAATCAAAAATCAATCTTAAAGAAAACAGTGTAATTACTTCAGATGGATAAATTAATGTTACGATGAGGGTATATCTTTCCTTAAAATGCTTTTCATATTAAACCATCCATTAAAAGTGTCTAGTATCAAACACTGTAAGCTAGTTTTAACAGCTGAATAAGATTAACTTTATTTTCTTCCCTGTAATACCCAGATCATAATAAAGGTTCCATGTAACATAACTGAAGAGTCACTGTAGTAGGTGAGACCAAAGATGGCTCTAAATCCAGTACCTTTTCCCTGACAGAGGCTAAAACAAGGTGAAGGAAGAGTATTGGAATAGGGCAAGGATGTAGCTTTCCCCAGCTTCAGCCATCTGTGGATTGGGACTTCCTGAAGTAGAAGTTTTTATTAGGATTAATTTTATGTATGTATTTAATAGCACTTTCTGTACTCTTTCTGTACTTTTTCTTCTACAGAGCCACCCAAATCTTTTTTAACCACATCAGCTTCTAACATCCACATCACCACAGAACTCCACACTTCACTTATACATCATATAAGAAAGCATTGCAGTTGTTCAGATCCTGCACCAAATGCCCTCTGAGAATTGTATTAAAATAAAAAGAGTGAAGATTCAGTTTCTATTCTTCCACTCCACAGTATTTACAGTTTTAGAATCTTCCAAGGTACCTTTTCTTAATAATTTATTTTCCAAGGGTGACAGATGTTAATTCTTCGTATTTACATATGGCAGACAGGGAAAAGTTCCTAAGCCACAGCAGTATGACTGTGCAAGAAAAAAAACCCAACACTGATACAAGTCACCACACAGTGGAAAAGACAGCGAAGAGTCAAGATTTAGCTTTACCTTTTCGTGAGGCAACTGCATTGCACAATCACGCCTACGGGCAGCAAAGAATTAATACTTTCCAAGCCATCACACGCCTCCCATTCTGAGCCCCTCTCAGAACTACAAACCTTTTTCTAGCAAAAAGGAGTAGTTCTTGCAAACAGAAAATCATGGGTTTAATAATTTAAAAGACCAAAAAAATAGTTTATGAAGGAACAAGAACATTCTCACATTTTTATTACAAAATTAAAGGCCAATATGATTAAATTTTTGTGGAACCGCTTGATTAAATCTGGCAGCTTCATAGATTGCACAGTTAGACTCTGATGATATTTGACAAGGGAACAGAACCACAAGGAAATTAAAATGAAAACATTTTAATTTTATTCCACAAATATCTAGAAGAATGTTTTCATCTTCACAGTATACCTTCCAAGTATTTAAATGATTAATTGTGGTGAGGGTTTCAATTATTTGCCAGAAATTAATTTGAGACATGCAAATTTATTTGCAAGTTCAGGCCATACTCAGCAAGTATGTTTACAAAGAAAATGGGGAACAAAACCCAGGACCAGCACTTCTAAAACATTCTGCTGTTTAAGCAAGATGGACAGTATGAAGAATTTAGGTAGGAGGAGAGAACATATCCAATTACACCCTAAAAAAAAACAACTACCCAAATAAAACACCAGGTTTTTGCAGCGAGGGGCATTTCTTGCAGAGTGTACTAGTACACGACACGGAACGGGGCTCTAATCCGATTGGAATTGCCAGGCACTAATGTAATACACACACACACAAAAAAAAAGATTATCAAAAGCCGATTAAAAGCCATCCAAACATTACAACTGAAGAGTAGGGCTTAAACAAAAGACATGATTTAGGACAGGGCTAAAGAATTTTTTGACCTTATTTAATGGTCTTTATGAACTTTCACACAAAACCTTGAGGAAGAAAAATATCCTTCGAAATTGAAAGCAATCTGTTACACTGAAGGTTTTGTAGATTACCAAAATTACACCACAATTAAGCGAAGGTATTTGGGGCTGGTTGGGGAGCAGCGGCAGTTGCTAGGCAGCATCTGCTCCTGTCAGAGATGCTTCTTTCTTTGTGCAGCACAGAAGCCCAGCCAGGAGCACCGCCACCAATGGATTATTACAAGGCAGCTTACTGCCATCACATGGCATCTGCAAAGCGCTCACACTGCTGCCTAGCAACACCGCCTCTTTCTACTGAGTCATACCATCACTACGAAAATACTCATGTAAAAAAAGAAACAGATGCCTGAGAAGAAAGGTGATCATTCACTAGCAAAGTGAATTACTGCTAGCATCCTTCCCCTACCCTCCAAGATAAAAATAGAGATTAGGCTCAAAAATCATGCGCTGTTTAAAATATTTTCGCACATCCTGGTGGCATGAGGAAGAATTGAAGAAACAGACCAAAAGCCCACAGCACTGTCCACTACCTCAGCTACATTAAGGAACTGATTTTGAGCTCCTAGCTTTGCAGGCATCTCTCCTAGTTACTCATCCCCTTCCTGCCAATCTATTCCGTCAGCTATCAGTTCATTCAACTTCTGCTGGCAGCACAGAAGCCCCTCACCCATACATCATTCCCTCTATGCGGGAAGTAAATGCAGCATCTTCTTCTCCCTTTTAAGCAGAGACAAAGGCTGTTTCAGTTTCTGAAACCCTTTTCCCTCTTTCCAACGCCTAACCTGCAAAGAGGAGAGAAACACTGACCAAACCGCGCTTTGCACAGAGGAGCACGGAGCCGTTCTGCACTGCTGCGGTCCACAGACTGCAAACGTGAGCCACCAGCGGCTACGCTTTACTGCTGAACCCTAGGGAATGACATAAGAAACCAGGCCAGTTTTGAATATCCTGGAGGACAGAGATTGCAGCACCTCGCCAGGCAACCCACTCCAGCGCTTTCCATATGCACTGGGGAAATCAGCGTCCCTCACTGTAACTCGCCACCACTGCCCCTCCTTCCACACCGCAACTCTGAAAAGTGTCTGGCTCCATCTTCCCCGTAACTCCCTAGAAAGCAGTGTACCGCAAACCAGAGCCCTTCTTATCCTCCTCTTCTACAGGTTGTGCCACCCTAAATCTCACCAAACCTCCTCTCTGGTATCACATGCTGCAGCTTCCCCACCACCTCCCAACCTCACCCCTCGCCTGTGAGGTGCAGCCCCGAGAGCGACCCCCCAGCGGGGGGAACGGCCCCTTCCATCAGCACCCCGGGAACACAGGAACACAGCCGGTGCGCAGCTCGCTACAGGAGAGCACCCCTGACCCACATTCACACATGCAAACACACAGGTACCATCCCACAGCGTTTTACAACCGGTCCCGTTTTATACTGGCTACATCGTCAGACCTTCAGCCCTCCCGTCTAACTGCCAAGCAAGCTGACAACATGCTAAAGTTACCCTGGCGTTTATGGTCAGTTTGCACGTTTCCCGTGGGGAGGAAGGGAAGAATAGGGCAGATTTATAAAAGTGTATTTTTCCGTACACCAGCTCCTACATCTTAGTTGAAAACTCTGTATTTTAGCCAATAGTCTGCCACACAACAGCTTTTTGTGGATGTCTGAAGGCAGCCTACAAGACCGCTAAGAAACCTTTCAACCCACCCACAAGAACTTTGACCTTTTCGGTAAACTATTTGCTGCTAAAATACCAAAAAATTAAATATTTGCCTAACACTTTTTTCCGTAAGACCTAAAGAATTTTTACATCTTCTAATCTCAACTTAAGCAAACATACACTACTGAATGCTATCAAAACACCTGAAAACATTGGGAAAATCCTCTTTTTCTCTTATTGCATCCTCCACCCAGGTTGAAATTTTTTTTTTCCCATTATTGAAAGAATACTGTCTTCTTCCAGCAACTTGAAACGTAATCACTCCAGAATTGAAAAAAAAACCAACAAGATCAGAAGTTGCAGCTTAGGGTCTTGCTGCAGCAGAAAAAGTTAGAGAGAAAAGCCTATCGTCTGCTTCCACTTGCCCACAGACAAAGAGAGAAGCTGTTTCTGCAAGACCGATCCTTCAAAAGCAATCCTCCTTGGTGTAAAACCCTTGAACCACAGAGAGAACCAAACACTTGGGGGAGGAACACACAAAAACACACAAACCACTCCCACACCAAAAGAAGAAACCAAAACAACAAACCACACAACAGAACCCAAAACTCCAACAAACAAAGACTTTGTTCATAATTCTGATCAGGTCAATGCACTCGGGAGGCTGCGGCCGCACGGTGCAGCAGAGTGGATGGCTGCAAACGCCGCGGCGTGACAGCGCCGAGGGAGCGCCAGCAGCACACGCCATTCCCATTCCCATTCCCGGCGGATGCGGGGCTGCCTGCTGGGCCGGCAGCAGGCCGGGGCACACCAGCCCACAGGGGCGGCCTTTCTGTGCCCCGCGCCAGCTCTTCCCACCCCAAGGAGCCATCGCTAGGCAGCAGCCGGCCAGTGCCACCCCCAACCGCAGCCAAGGCACCCGCCAGCGGCACGGGCCGCACACGGGCCG
>JAVJGI010000050.1:688531-742943 GCA_035590275.1 Ibycter americanus | reverse complement strand
TACCTATTAAATTGTTCTTATCTCAACCCTTGACTTTTACATTCCTTTCCGATTCTCCTCCCCATCCCTCTGGGTGACGGGGAGTGAGCGAGTGGCTGCAAGGTGCTTGTTTGCCAGCCGGGGTTAAACCACAACAGCTACTCTGGCAAAGGACATGAAATCCTCCTGCTTCCATACCTCCGCATTTTATGAAGGAGCACTAACCGGCCACGTTGGCCAACCCATGAACTCAAGGACCAGCTTTATATCTCGCCGTTACCTTTTGACCTGTACAAAGAATATGTTGTTACCAGAAAATAAAACTAGCACTAACATAAACAATTGGAAAAACTGAAATTTAGAAGTACTGAGATGGATAATTCAAAGTCATACTGGACCTAGACTATGATCTACATTCATCCCGTTTTTTCGTATAGGAATGCTAGTGTACACGGTTCAGCTGTGGGCATACTATTCCACTTCAGCTACTCAGAAGAATGATTACGGAAACATACAGTCAGGACAAGATGCTCAATACCCAAGAAACACTGTTTAAGAATTTCTACTATTGTACCGTCTGCATTAAGTAGATATTTATATTTTAAAAACATAAACTTCCTATATGTTTAACTGTAAAATGATTATGATTATTTTTATCTAGATAAATTCAGTATTGTATATATGAATATTCAAAATTAATAAAGAATGTATTTTGACAGTATATAAATACTAGAAGCTTAAAATTTTTTAATATTGTTAAGATTGGAACAATTCAAATGCAATTATTTCAATAGATAGCCAAATTACAATTCTAACTATTATCATGTGCCCAAAGTGAGATTCTCCACTTAACAAGTAGACAATAGTTAAGTCTTCACATGAGCTTCAGATTCCAAAACGAATTTGAAATATAATCGCTGTGAAAGACATTATAATAGTCTTACATTCAAGAGAAAGAGATACCTTCTACTTGTGTTCTCAGCATACCAAAACCACTTCAGTCTTCTATAGAGCAAACTTCTGAAACTTTGTCCCATGCATGCCTAAATCACAACCACATCCAAATACACTTGCATGTGTCAGGGTAACTGGGGAAAAAAAAAAATGGAGAGAAAGTTATGTAATGAAACCAAGATCTTCTTGAGCAGAATAAAAGAAAGTAGAATATTTTGTTACCTCACACAGCAGAACAATTAGCCAAGTGTAACAATTACGCAGACTGGCATGTCTCTGAGTAAAAAGGATGAAGTTACTGTAAATCCATCCAAATACTTATATCCAGCTCTGAAAGTGAATCAGCACAAAGTGACCAGCAGATGATTCATCTAAATAACAAAAGCATGAACACCTCATCAGCTGTCACCACAAGGAAGTAATCAATAATTACACAAATACACTCTCCTGCCATACTGGCAAACAGATCTTAATATATCCATCCAGCTATCTTCCAGTCAGAGGCTGAGAAAGAGACTTAGATGACATCCACACATCTTTTCAAGGGTGGTGAATACTCACTCTTTCTTAGTAGTGTTCTTGACACTTTAGCAACAGAATAAGTACATTTCTGATAGTTCTTCACCAAACAAAAAAGATATGGATTTATTTCATCCCTCTCCCACCCCGGCTCAGTGAACAACCCTTGTGTAAACTCAAGCAGCAAAGACTAAGCCTAGAGCTCCTCAAGATGCTGTCTAGCTATTACAGACATGAAAACAGCTCCGTCTATATGAGAGGCACTTTCCTGAAAACCAGAAAGAAACATCCTCATATCATGAAGTGACTGAATCAGGTGATTGTATTAATCAACAGACGAAAAAGCTTAGATTAAGCAGGCTGTCTTCCACACGGAGAAAAATTACCATCTGAGATTGTGCAGGTGCTATGTCAAGGCAAACAACATGTCTTTATCTCCTGTAAAGCTATGCAATAAAATTTTAATTCTTTATGGTATCATTAACATACTAAATAAATAGTAACATAAATCAACATAACTGTCAGAAGCAGCAGTGCAGAGTTCTCCGCAAAAGTTCTGATAGATACATTCCATCCGAAGGCAGACCACTGAAAGAGGAAAGTATACCCATATTATAAAGTGGTCAATGACAGGCAGAAAATCTCATGCACAGGAAAAATAACAAGGGAAGAAGTTTAAAATGATCACTCAGAAACCAGCTATGACCCCCGGCAGTGTTTCAGCCACAAAAGTGTAAGTTTGAAGACTTCATAAACCCCATTCATTCCTTCAAAGGGAAGGGAAGACCTGGAGAAGAGCTTGCAAAAGCTACTTATTTTACAGGCATACTTTTACCTACAACACATGACACACAGTAAAGGACAGATTCAGTCAGAATATTTATTTTTCATTTATGATTCATAAATTATACACCCTCAGGTGGACTACTACCAGGTTGTGGATTAGCTTGGCCACTGCAACCTTCCTACACAGGATAAACAAACTTACATAGCTGTTTAGCAGTTCTAAACTCAGCAACCAATTTTAAAACATAAAATGCCTGTCAAGCAAAGTGCAAATGCAGACTACAAACAGATTGCTTGACTAATTGAACCTGTTAGGATTATGAAGATAAAATTCAGTTTATTTTTAATGACTCCTTTTTTCTTCCTATTGGTAGCAGAGAAGGATCTCCAGGAACTTAGACTCAACATACACTGCTACAAATATTTTACTGTTTAGAATTAGAAGAGTGTAAATGTTGATGCAATTATTACATTTTCCTATTAATATGAAATCTTTTCTTTTCATGTCTGTTATATCTCTCATTCATATCGTTTAGTTCTCAAAATGCTTGACTCTATTAGCTTGAGTTGAACCGCAACAGCTGCTCCTTGTCACCCTCCAGACAGGATGCATTCAGCAGAGATTTAAGATGTCAAGCTGCTGCCTGGAGGAGCTAATGGCAGGATTTCTAGAGGACAGGTAATCTTCCACTAATACTAATTCTACTGCAACCTGGTAGAATCTGTTGTTCACCCACTAAAATAAATTTACTCTTCCTTACTCATTAGTCTGGAATTCATATTAATTGTTGCAATTTGCAAACTGCTCATTCTATCACAAATAATGAAGTCAGTGTAAGCATCTTTTATTAGACCAACTCACGTAAATTTGAGGGGAGAAACAGACACATTTTTGGGTGCAAGCCACTGAAGGAATAATGTTATTAAAAATCACTACCAGTGGGTGTAAAGAGACAAGGACTGGAATTTATTACACAAACATAATATTTTACAGTTGGAATTATGAAATACAGCTTATCCCTAAGAAATAAAATATAAAAAATATAACTAAGAATAAAAAGGATTATACAGCAATATGATGTAAGTGAAATACTTTACCGTTGTGCGTGAGATTGCTGTCTGAATAACTAATAATTAACCTGCATGTCTAATGCATTGTTTAAAAGAAACTAATAAAAATATCTAAGGAGAATGATAATGAAAAGTGATAAAGATAAATTACAGAAATAAAATGCAGAAATGCAGATATACTAGTGTTATGAAACAAGGAGACAACAGGTTAAAGAAATGTAAGTAGCATGGACAAAACAAAATTTGTCTGAACCAAAATAATTTTGGGGAAATATGAACAAACAAATAAGTTTGCTCAAGATTTTCAAGAGCATTCTAGGACTGGATTTGATTGGAAAACTTCTTAATTTTATTGCTCCCAGAAATTGTATCAATATAGGAACTAACTTTCCAGACAGAGATGGGAAAATAAACATTCCTGTTTGTGGTAGCATTCATATACTTGTTAGTGTGAGAGCTAACAGATTTCTTTCCCAAATGTGTAGCCAATTCACATGAAGTGATACTATTGTGAATGTGATTTTGATTTGCAACAACGACATTACAAAAGAGTTGATCAAACAACATTGGAGTGAATGCATATAAGATGATTCAATTTAAATTAAATGGAATGTTAAACAAACATTGGGCTTAATCTTGATTTTAGAGAAAGAATCTTTGAGTAACTGTGGTAGCTATTTACTGAAAATAATTGGGCTGAAAAAATACGAACTTGAATGTGAAGGTCTAGAAAGTACTTAATTTGTAAATAGATCACTATTTCTGAAACTTGAACACTAAGCAAAGAGATTTCAATAAAAATGGGCTCCAAAGGAATAACCACCCCAAAGAAAGTTACTAGTGTAAATGGAAAACCTAAAAGGGCATTAAAAAGGTATAAAGTTGGAAAAGATAGGTACAACTTACAAGTGTAAAACGTGAAGAGAGAAAGTCAGAACTTCCAGAAATCAATTTGAACCAAATCATGGAAAGGACGATAAAATAAAAGATTTTTCAGACCTGATTTTTTACAAAGGCAAAAAGTGGGACTATGTTGCAGTGAAAATGAGACAGAGATTAAAGGTAATCTAGAAAAAAAACACCCTTTCTTTTTTAATTTTCAGTAAGGGTGTGTGGCAGGTTCACGTGCTAAATGGCAAGTTAACAGCAGCCATTTGGTGTACAGGTGTACAAAGAATCGTGTGTAGGAGGCAAAAGTTAAAGAGTTCAACACAATCTACTGGGAACTCACAGTGTACAGCTCCAAATTCTAAAGCATCTCGATACCTTAGTGTCCTGTTCTGAAATCAGAAATTTGTAATATATGTCATCTTTTGATTCTAGTCTTAAAATGAGACAGATTCATTACTTCCATTTAGAAGGCAGAACTGGTTATCCAAGCAACTATTTCCCTGTTAGTCAAACATCTGCAGCATGCACAGTTCTCAAATGTTTTGAATGAAACGCTAAAGGGAAAACAGAAAACGTGACAAAACGTAAGTTTTATTTAAATATAAAAAAATTACTTTTCTAGATTAAAAAAAAAAATATATATATATATGATAATCTACAGGAAATCTACCTAGGATACAATAAGACTAAGCAGTACACAAGGTAGAGAAGAAAGATCTTAGTAAGGGAGCTAACTACTTTCGAGATGCCAGTAGGTGTGGAGTCCTCCAAGGGTTCTTTCTGAGATGGCATTTTCACATAGAATTTACGTTAACAGCATTTCCACAAAACCATATTAATATAAACTGACTGCAGTACAATGTGGAAGATCAGTAGAAGATCAGAGTCTTTTGGGCAGAAATGGGTAATTTTAGCACCAGAGCAAGCAGTATGGGATAAATGTTAACAGTACAAAGTGGAAAACCACGAGCTCAGAAATTACGTCTGCTGTAAGCTTAAGATTCACTGGTTGAAAATGACAAAGGAGGGAAAAAGCTTGTGTGTGGCCGATCACAGGGTGGCTAACAGCCCGATCTGTGATGCAACCAAGGGGGGAAAAAAGCAAGCATGATACTAGGATGAAACAGGACAAATCTTTTCATTGAAAACAGACCACTCGACTAAGCCTTGGTAAAAACTGTAAGTAAAAACCTGGGAGTACTTTATGTATTAATATCACCCATCTTCCAGCAAGATGAATGCGAGTACAGAGAAGGGCTATTAGAACAATTAAGGAAATGGAAGATATATCACATGATAAGAGATGAAAAGACTTCATTTGCCTAGCTGAGAAAAACGAGAAGACACAGTTGCTGTTAGATCATTGCCAGTCCAATGTTCATTAGAAAGTCCTTGTTATACAATAAAAAGGTTTATCTTGTATTAGATTGCTATTGTAATAAAACAACTATTTTATTCAGAGCATTTCCCCCCATTTGTTGATTAAATACACTTATCACCATTTTCTTTTGGAGGTAGGAAAAGTAACATATCATGTAACCATGATAAAAACAGACAAAAAGTATCAACCTGCCTGGCTTTTTGCTGCTGCAACCAGACATAGATTAGGTTCAGGAGCTAAAACATGTATCCAAGATGTACACTAAGCAGTCTGTATGGAAGCCAACTTGTCCTTCCCAAACACAGAACACGACTGATGCAAAGAATATCCTCTTACAGACACTTCAGGAGAAATTTAGCACAACATTAGAAAATAATTCTGAAGCCAATATACCATTTACTAACCACAGCCAAGAGCAGTTATGAACATTTCATATTACAAATATTACGCTAGAAGTGATCCTATAAAAATACAGTGAACCACAAGAAATAAGTACATAGTAAGTTAGCTGCTTACAACAAAGACAGACAGACAGGTTGAACTGTTTGAAGTTATGAAGTCACATTTTTACATTTTATTCTAAATACATGTTTATGGCAATTGCAGCCTAGGAAATACTCGATTCAGAAGCCAACCGAGGCCATATGATTTACTCAAGCAAACTACAAACCAGTGATGAAACCTACACATGGAACTTTGCATTTTGAAGCTGATATTCTTCTGATATACTTTCAGAAATTACTTTCACTAATTCAGATCTTTACAATCCACACATGCCTAATTTCTCTAGGATTACTTGCTGAAATATTAAAAAAGTTTTTTATTTACAATGAACATGAATGATATGAGGCTTCCCACTTTGTGCCATATAAATGTGTTAGCTAAAATGCTTCTGGGACAGAAGTATTACAATATTGAAAAATATAATGGTAATTGTCATTCCTAAAATACCATTGCTGTACACCCTGGGCATTGCAGATCTATTAAAGATTAATAAAACACATTGAAGATTTTACTACTGTTACTAGCAGTAGCTCAGTCCAGACAACTTGAACGAAGCAATCAGACCCTAATCAGCTATATAACTAATCAGAATCGTAACAAACCTCACACTGTTTCAAGTCTCAGTGAGAGCAACAGGGAGCTTGGATGGACTCAGATGAAAAGGGAAACAATTATTTCTAACTAATTTGCACGAATCTGATCTTACCACAAAATTTTGCATTCCTTTCATACTGTAACATACTGTGTGAACTTCTGATATCCACCCTTCCCCAACAAGAAAACAGAAAAGGTTCAGGAAAAAATAGCCAAAAGAATAATTTGAGGTCTGAAAAAAAATAATCTTCCTAATATGGAAATTTAAAGAGATTAATCTCTTTATCTCTATCAAAGAGAAGTGTAAGATATGATATGATCAGTGTCTATAAGCATATACACAAGGGGATTTATCACAGCTCTTTAAATCTAGCAGACAAAGGCATTACAAGATGAAAAGGCTTGATGCTGATGACCTGTGCAGACTAGAATAGGTGCGGATTTTGAATCGTGGGAGGAAATTGGTACACCTTATGAGACAAAGTAAAAGCTTCTTTGTTGCTTCAACTTTTTACTCTAGCTTGGCGTCACTGGAAGAAACATTCATTAGCTGAACCAGAAAGGACGCTCTTAGGGAAATTCTTGAACTCATGTTTTTCAAGGTAGGTTACTGTTACCATTTTCTATAGAACGGATTATTAAGTAGGAGATCCTAACTCAAATTTATTTTCATTATTCAAAATTAAAATATATTTATATTAATCTACTAGCACATATAGGTCTTATTTTAAAATTACATCACTAGATGCTACCTGTGGGATTTTATGATGTCTATTTTATGGAAACAAACCTTTCTAAAGATTAAATACATTTTTGTATCCTTTTCTATAGAGAATTTCATATGTGCATGAGGCAAAGGATAGAAGCCTCATTATATATTGACTGAAACAGTCTAAAGATAAAAAAGACCACCGCAAAACATGGCTTCTTTGGAATGTTCACAGCCAGCAAAAAAATGTTTTAGCTCTTAGGATCCTGTGAATTTTCTTATTTTTGTAGTTCAGAATTTCCTTCGAGGCTTAATAAACAAGAAGATGCTACAAACATGATAACTCTTACTGGCATATTGACAGACTATGCTTGGTCTCAGTGGGCAATGCCATCTACATTTGGTACTACAGCGAGAACTACAAGTTTATCTGTTCATTTAAGAAATGCAGCTGATTGAATCTGCTCAGAGATTTGGAATGACTGAATAAATCCTAGAAATGATGGCTTAGTGAGCAAGGTGTCAGTAAAGTGGTCAATACTGACTAGTGAAATTCACAGATATTAGCAGTTTTTAAAAAATGCAACTCTAATGATATCTACTTAACTGTTACTTTCATTTGTTTTGTTACCTGGCTGCCCATACATTTGCTCTTTCCTCTCTGTCATCAGTCCTCCGTTTTGATTCCTGTGCCACAAGGTGTGAGGCTGAGGGGGCCCTCACACCCCTTGGTATACTGTTTGTAGTCACATTACTGTCTCCCTGGCACAACAGAGTGCTGGGCAGGGGTAGCACCCAAGGACTTGCAGCCCAAGACCCACTTCCAAGCAAATTAAATGGCAAAACAGCCCACTAGCTTCGGCTCCAGCCTTCACACTCACCTGCTCTTTGCTAAGATGACCAGCCTTCCATGATGTCCTCAAGCTTCTCTTTGCTCATAGAAAAGGAAAATAATTTCTTAATACTGTATAATCTCTAACAGCTTTCCTAACCATGCACTGCTTTTGAATCACACAACCCTCAAATCAATTATCAAGTGGCTAGGACTCAGATGTTCAGAAGGTATAGAATAAATTTCCAATAAAACCATGGCTTTGTACACAGTTCCCAATAAAAAAAACTTACTTTGTGATGCTAAAGCAGTCACAGTATTTTCACACCTGCAGACTGGTCCCTGTTGCCAAAGGGATGCTCACAAGCAGGCTGGGGGGGGTGTCTCCGTGTGACAGCTCCCGTGGGACAGCATGGAAAATACTCCACTTCAAGCAGCCTTTTTTGCTTCTTCTCAGTGTTGCCCTTCTGAAATAATCCAGGCATATTTCTACTTGCTGCACACAACGTTCAGATTATGCTTTGCTTTTCTGATGATTCATTGGGTCAGCTAGTGCAGTAAATGTTTTAAGGGATTTTTTTCAGATTAGGCTGAACCTACCACAGTATTAGCAGGTCAGCAGTCTTTAGCAATTACTTACAGTGCTAAACATTTACTGTAGCAAAGGCCTTGATTAAAGCGCTAATGGAAACAGCATCACCTCAGTGATTTGGAGCACAAAGTTCACTTTTATGTAAGACTTTCCAGTACGTGACTCCATGAACTCAACTGCCTGTGGAAGAGGATTGCTTGCTTGAATGACTGCATTGGAGTTACATGAAAACCTCAGATGCAGATGATTGAATCTGGATAGCTGAACCTTGCATTTTGTTTCAGCAGTTATATGGAGCAAGGTAGCTAAGATTTGTAGGGATGCAGCAGACTTGGGAAATACTTCTGATTGCCCACACATTCCATCCTTCCTCAGAGGTCTTTCCAGCTGAGCGTGAGTCTAATGATTCCTGCCAGCTGTAGCTAGACAGATGCTGTTACTTAGGCACACGCTACAAGGCCAGACTGCAGACTGTTCTTCTGCTTCTCCCATCAGTGGCCTGTACACCACGCTCTTGGGATGCAGGTAATCTATGTAAGACACAGTATGAGGAGCATGCCTGCTTAGTAGATGTAACCAAAACAGTTGGCAAGATCTTCAGTTCCCTGAGCACAGAGCACAGGAACAGAAATGGAGGGGAGGACAGACAGCAATGAGCAGAGCTATTTACTTCTCTGATCCTACTTCTCTGTCTCCATTGAACTTCCCAAAAGTGGGGCAAACAAGAGCCTTCTCAGACCACAGCACTACTTTCTGTTCCAGATTCACATGCATACTGTCACCTCGGTGTTCCCACCTGGTGAAGTGAGGTAGGAGAACACCTGCACAGCAACACACTTGGCGCTGAGAACCCAGCATCTACAAGACATGTCGCTTTGGATAACCTCTGGTGTGGACCCAGGAACTAGTGTTCTCCAGCTGCTTAAGGGGCATTCAGGGGTGTTCCTGGAGTGCATATTCTAGTCGAGTTTTAACCAGAAGGAATCCAATTTGGGTGCTCTGACACCACTCAGTGATGTGAGACAAAGTGCAGTAAATGGGAACGACTGAGAGATTTACTTCAAAATCACACCAGAGGCAGATGTACTCTGTGGTAAAAACCGCATCCAGGCTTTAAAATAAATGTTACTTCATGGTAGACCCTAAGATTAAAAAAAAAATAATAAAACCAAATAAAAAGCAGAGAACACTGAGTTGGAGTAAAATGTGAACCAGCTCCAACTTTCTTATTTTAGTGTAGAGAATTAGGCTTTGCTTTGAAGACAACTTGACAGATATTAAATGACTGACATGAACCTTCGTACAGAAAAGTACTTTTACCACAGTGACGGGTGTGCTAGAAAATCCTGCGCTGCCTCGAAGAGCGAGCGCACGCCCCTTCTCTGGGCCAAGATGAAGAATCAGTGAAGTAGGGTGAGAGGTTGCTTCTGTATCCTCCTTAGATTGCAGAACCACAAAGGTATGGCATAGATAAAAGATTCAGCTGTCCTAGGAGCAGATCTAATAATAATTGAGTAGGGCATTTATCACAGAAAACAGAATGGTAAAACAGTAATTTACCATTAATTTCAAATCAGGTTAGAGATAAAAATATCAAGCTAATTGGCTTGCCAGGCAATATTGAGTGGGAGGACCCTACAGGATTTCTGGAGCCTTGGTTTCCTGTGACTCTGTTGCTCGACAGAGCAAAGCTGATTTATATGAAAAATGGCCTTCAAGAACCTCATAGGAAGGAACAGATACACAGGAATTCCTCAAATAAAAAAGTCGCAGCTTTACTACTACAGGGACAATCATTCACACGGCTAAAAGGAAGTGCAGTTTATTTAAGGATGACTCTTTGTGTTTCCAGACTAGCTAGTAACAGGAGAAATTCCAGCCAGAAGTTCCTACGAAAAGGTGATTTTCAGAGGCTCTGGTTCTGCCCTCTCAATTTTACTCCTGCTGTGAAAACAGATGTTAAATATATATATATATATATAAAAATATATAAAATACTGAACCTGTATGAATGCATTTCAAAATACATGCACAAGTATGTAGCTGACTAGCAAAACAACCTGATATTTAACCTCAACAGCTTTACATAAGCCTAATTTTTGTAATTTAACCTCAGAATTTGCTTCAAAGTCAATTTCTGTTTTTCTCATTGTTCCAATTCTGGCTTTGCCACTGCTTGCAATCCACATTGGCAAGACACCCCCCAACAGAGATTTTCAGAAATATTCACTTCACTTCTGAGCTATCTAGAGTCTAGCTACATATTTCAAAGGGATTCCTCATCCCCCAACTTTGGGAGAACTTGAGAAAATAAAACCCTACAATTTTCTGAGACAGACTGTATGGCTCGGCACCAGCAACTATGGCCAAGTTTTCCAAAATGCTTAGCTACTCTGCTGAATATCCACTATGCTGAATGCTTAGAGAAATAAGCATTTATAGTGCTTGCACAGCACACAAGCTTTTCAGAAAACCTGGTCTGTGACTACACAAAACTAATCAAATCAGTGAAGACTGTGTCAGAATTGAGGCATATCTGTTCTGTTACCAGAGGCTGTTGTAGGAATTAATTTACTTAAATGGCAATAGTAGTGTATAAATGAGATGTGAATCACATTTTGGGGAGTATCTAAATGGGAACCTAAATAATTACGGTTTGTATGTAGATGGGTAGAAGAAAATGTAAATTACATTGATTTAGATACAATACTGAGTTCAGCCTGATTAAAAAAGTTTTAGAGATAAGAAGACTTTTAAGGTGCAAGTTTAATTAATGCCTAAATCTCATTTAAAGTCAAGGGAATTGTATGTAGCTGTTTAAATATTTTGTCATTAATTCAAATCAGCCTATCTGAAATACTTAAAAAATATACTAAGTAGATGGTATGTACTTCAGCTCCCTTTGGCTCTCAACAGACAAAAGAGGAGTTGCTGTTACAGGCACAATGCATGCACACACACACGTGCAGCAACAGTTCCTACCCCAAGGCACTTACAATCTAAACAAATATTCAGACATAAGCTAGAGATAGTGCTGTCATATACAAACAACCACATATAGTGGTGGAAAATATCACATTGATTTCATTGTGTATAAGGGTTCATTGAAGTATGAATAGAAAGAAAAGTGAAAAGGACTTGGGATACTGATGGAAGTGGATGAAGGGTACCGTAAGGAAGAAATACATTTGAGCCACAGTAGTTGCTACGGCCACCCAGAAGAAAAAGATCCCAATCCAGAGCTATAATTAGAAGCAGCATGGTGACAGAGGGACAGCAGGAAAGGACAGGATGCAAGATATGGAGAGTTGCTCTGAGGTGTCAAAAAAGCCTCACCATAGCTCACAAAACAGAGAGGGTGAGAAGGGAGCAAAAAGAGCTATTATGACACAAGCCTCAGCTGAAGAGAATTTAAGGGATAAAAAAAGTTGAGATCCCACTGAAAGCTTGTGACAGGAGTCCCCATACTGTCCCAGTGAGACAGAGCAATCCATCTCCTGTGTGCATGTGTATTTGTATATGGGGGATTAATAAAAAAAAAAAATCTATGGTTTCATCACTGGGTATTCACACTTCAGTTTGCACAAACCCAGAGTTCAGTGACACACATGCAGCGTGGTTTTGAAACTTTCAGAAGTAAACAGAGCAATTTTTTGGAAGAGACGTTTCAGCACTACACCTAGAGAACATCATCAAAATTCCACATAACTATAAAAAATGACTGAAACAGAGCAGTCATTCCATCACTATAAATGTGTGTATGAGGCAGGGTTGTAGGACTTCCCTGCTTTGTTTTCTCTTTTCATAGCTGTGGTCAGAAGCCTTCTTGTATTGCGTATGTCTAGACCCTGACCAATTGCTCCTTTGAACAGCCAGCTACCATGTGATCCAAATTCCAAATGTAAGATGAACATGCTGCTGCAATAAAAAGAAAACTAAAACATGTCATTAGTGGCCTTTCACTGATCTAATTTAATCAATTTGCAGCTTTAGAAGAAATGAATATAATCCCAGGGACATTGCCAGAAAGCCTGAGCTATGTACAGCCTCTGGAAACAAAAGGTCCATCATCTTCCCCTAGTGATGTACTAATGCATTGATTTCCATGCTGAGGATTAAAACTCCTTAAATTTCCCCAGGTAACCACGCTCTGCACACATCATGTTTATTTGTTAACACTTGGTAAAAATTGCTGATAGCTGTTTCTCTACATTTAGAAACTTCTCTAAACCCATAATCACTTCATCACCTTTGCACTAGAACTGCACTGTTCCCTAAGTGAATCAAGGTCCTAAGAGGCAGGATCTTCTCACTTGCCTGAGCTCCTGCGTACATGCAAGTATGATGAACGCCAGTGCAGAAACACCAACACGGCTCACAGATCTGTTTCTGAAAGGGTTCATCTGTGGGCCCTGGAGTAGTAGCTGTACTGTGAGAAGGTGCAGAAAAAGGAGTTGAATGTCTCTCAGTGCATGAAGTTAGAGAGATTTAAGAGAGTTAGAGATCCCGAAGTTAATCTTTGAAGAATGGCCCAAACACTGTTAACTGTCAGATGCCCTAGTTTACAGCTGGGGCTATACAAACTTCAAAAGAGCACCGTTTTCAAGAGGCAGCACAGGACTGAATTTGACATGCATACAACAAAGGTTTTGATCCACAAAGTTTCACAAAACTCCAGGTTTGAAAACAGTATGTAAACAAGGATACGAGGTCTTCAGCCCTGGAAAGTTTCAAAGGTATAAGCATGCTGGTTCTTTCTATTCTTTCCTCATCCCATGATTTTGTTGAGAAAGAACCAAACATTTCACAATCAGCATCCTTTTGCATGCATTTGCCTGGTGTACACATTTCTTGATGAATATATTTTTTTAAAGTCATACTCCACGCATATTGGCAATGAAACAAGAAAACATTCAAGGAGGCATAAAGGAATGAAAAAGAATCTAGAATTGTCCTCCTTTTGGGGGGAAAAAAAAAAAAAAAGGCCACTTTGCTATTAATTGCAATTATTCCCAATGGGGGTTTTTTTTGAACTGTATATACAGCATGACAGGGCCATTTTGTGGGACACTTTCCTTTAATCACTTAAGTTGTTATTCACACGTCTTGATTCTCCTGCCCTGAAAGATCCTTTCCATATGGAAATATGTAAAAACAACATCATTGCATTTCTGAACAAGGCTTCTTCAGCATATCCAATTCTTGTTCTATCAAGGTCTCAGTCAGCACATTTCCTGCTCATCAGTTTCCTTCAGACAGCAGCAACACATACATTTTTGGTGTAAATTAGTTTAGCTCCACCCAAATAATTACCAGCAGAGGATCTGGCCTAATACATTCAGTAGATAAATTTTCCTCTATCAGACAACAGTATCTTCAAAGCTATAATTTATCTGCATATTCTACAGTACAAGATAAGTCTCGTTACATTGACTCTGAAATTACATTAAGCTCACTTAGGTCCAAGACACTTCTTATCAGAGAATCCCATCCCCAACCAAAAAAGAAAAAAAAAAAAAAAGAAAAAAAGACATGAACATCCAAATTTCCCTTGCTGTGCAGAATATTAAAGACTTACTGAAGACTTCATGTGGCATATGTGGGATAACAGTCTGTTTCATTGCAGAACTGCAGCGATTGAGAGAACAAAAACGGAAGATCGGAATTTTAGAACTGTTAGAAAAGTACATAATTTATTTACTCGAGACTACTGGAGAAAACTTCTGGAAATCACACTTGGAAGATAATTAATCCATATTGAAGAAACAGATGAAACTTACGTATTTCACCAGACATTACTGAATTTTTCTCAAAGTAATATTTCTTTTCCTGCCATTTATGTGTAATGTGAAAACAGTTTTGAATACAAACCAGTCTGTTCATTAAGGCAATTTAAATATAGACAAAAATCTTATAGCTGGCACTATCATCTGCTAAGTACAGCCACCTGCCTGTACTTGAAATCTTCCTGTACGCCATACCTACTATCATTCCCAGCAATTTGCCCAGCCTCTGGTTTTTATACAAAAATAAAAATAGAACAAAAATACAACCAGTATCAGCCCCCAGCACTCCTGGCCCCAAATCCAAGTGCCATGCTTTCCCATATCCTTAGAAGGGGCCCACTTTGAATCAGGCAGCCAGTGGGTTTCTGTGGCTGCAGACGTTCTCAAAAGACATGATGAAACACAGATCATGCTGCAACTGTATTCACACCGAAGTCTTGTTACGTTACCTTATAATGATGGATTGGAAAGTTAAAAACAGGATTATTCAACTAAAATGAGAAATTGCAATGACAGAAACATAACACACGCTTTCCTGTTAAGGAAAAATCTGGGACTTAGATCAGCACAAGAACAGAAGGAGAAGAGGCAGTCTCCTAGCACAGATAAAACAAAATGGTGCCAGCAGCATGTCCTCAGACACAAACACGACTGAAGTAGATGACGACAGCTTGGTAGCCAGAACTGTGAAAGATATTACACACAATCTTACCCTAGTAATAGGGGGAAAAAAAAGTTTCAGGGTTTCTAATCCTAACAGAAAACTCTTACATGCAAAATTCAAGCAGAAACATGAACATGATAATCAAGGAAATGCTATGCAGTTTAGAGTATTACACAACTACAGCAGGTACGTGAAGATGAATTTTTGCCACTGCTAAAAGAGCTACAAGAGCTTAAAGATTCACCAGAATATGGCAAAAGGGCTATAGAGAAAATATTTGCATTTGTGCACTCCTTTCAGCATTGAACTGCCTTTACAGATTCTGTGTTGTCCTAGCTTCCAATTTCATATTAAATGGCAGAACAAGCAGGTTCAAAACTGCAAAAGCACAACATCCAATCAGCCATAAAGCTATCATGATCTGGATTCATAATCAGAGAGGCTGACAAAGCAGTTCTGGCTGCTGAAGGAAATAAATGAGACTCCCACTGCAAACAATTGCAAGAAACACTGATATTTCTGCCTAACAAAACCAAGACACCTGGGTCTCTGCCCTAGAAAAGATCTTCAAGAGTATGGCACGCAGACACAGCTCCAGTTCTGCAGCTGTTTTCAGAGTCTTTATGACACTAGTCAAAGGCTTACTCTGAAACTGCTTAAAGCACTGGCACAGATAGACATTTTCTAAACATATACTACTGGAGAGAAATGCTTGCATATCACCGTATGGATTTGTAGGATATATATACAAATTTTGCTGTTGGCTTGTAAACTACAATGAGTTAGAGCATGCTTAATCACCTTCAGTTACAGCTTCTGTCCTGAAAGTAAGTTTTAGGTTTGTCTTTAGCTGAGGAGAGGGATTAATTCTTCTTGTAAAATTCTGCCCAAAGCTTGTAAATGAAATCTGAGAATAATGTTTAGGGATGTGTTTGGTTTAGATTAATTCAATATTCAGTAATTAATTTTTATAATTATATATTTTCCTCTAGTAGACAAGAATCTTCATACACAGCTACCTTTAAGGTTTCATCTCTTTTTGATACAGTCAGCACAGTTACACTGAGTCTAACCTTCACTCTTGCCATGTAAGAATGAAAATGCTCTTGTTCCTAAAGAGAAAAAGAGAAAGCAAAAATTCTGGGGAGAGAGAGGGACAGGGTCCTACATACCTTTCAAAAGAATTGTGCTTGTAGAGAAGAATTACCCACTATAAGTAGCAAGCTCTTTCACTGTCAAACCTCTTTTATGCCCTAGCCTCAAGGAATAGCTTTTTATTCAAAACAAACAAATCCAGAACTTCTCCTAGCAAAGCAAACAGCTAGAAAACCAGAAGGCTCTCCTTTTGCACCTTTTTCTAACCAGAAAGAGGGAGAGGAACTGGTAGGAGAAACACAAAGCAATACCCCTGCCTCTAAAAGGCTGCTGAACCATGCGATAGGCAGACAGCTCTTCATTTTTATCTGTTTTGTCCAGCCAGATTTGAATTCAGCAAGAACAATCATATGGTACTAAGATCAATATTGCTGGTATATTTTCACCTCCACAAAAGCAATGTATTTTCCACAGGTTTTATTTCAAATTTGACTGAATTGTAGTTATTCCTGTAAGTTACTATCTTCTCATAGCAGCAGACCTGGCAATGGTGCTTCCAGAGCTGTGGGATATTATACACTGTTTTACTTTGTTAGCTGAGGAAATCCATTCAGACTTTTATGCTGAGTAGCACAATACTAACACAAGGAGACGTTTAAACAGTACAAGAACTAAACTTCAGTTTTCGCTTTCACAGACATTAAACAGGCTCTATTTCCTTCTAGGACTCACTGAGGATTCTGCTATCAATGTGCAAAAGCAGAACTAATATTATTCACTAAAGCTGTTCTGACATTTGACATCAGGAGGCTCAGTTTTCAGTTAGTTAATAATTTTGCCAAACTTTGTTCATTTAGCCTGAACATTTTGATGCTGAACATCACCTGCAGGGTAATTTGTTTTCTTCCCTTATAGACAGATGGTTTAGCTGGTTGTAACAACAAAGCTAGAGCAGGGAAAATCCATTATTTTTGCTAAAATAAAAAATAAGTTCTGGCAACTTATGAAAAGCAACTGACGTAATTTTCATCAAACTTCCAGTGCTAGGCAATGACCATGCTGCTACTGAAATTCCCATTCTAAGTCCATCCACTTTCTAACTTCATCTTATCTGGGAAGCTTTCAGAAGACAGACCCCACAGGCTTCTCTCTGCTTAAAAGAAAACAATGACCGCCTTGGCACACATTTAGGAAGCAGTCTTAAGAGAACTGGAGAAAAAAAGACCAAGAAAACTGGCCTTCAGTGAGCTCCAAGGAAATAAGCTAAAATCCCCTCCTGTTAGTTTTGGAAGAATATAAAGGCTACAGAGCAAATGTAAAGGAATGGTCTGATAGCCAAAGCAGCTCTAAGATGGAGTTGCAGTAATTTTTGATGCATAAAAAACTTCGCATAAAACAGAACTCAAGAAACTGGTCACTCAAGTTATTCCAGTAACCTTTATCATAAAAAATTACCTCTTTATTGCACTTTTCTGCAGGAATATTTTTATGTATTTTTTACAGAATAAATGGATTTCTCTTTGCAAGCAGCCTTTTCTGTTTTCTCCACATCTTAAGCAAAACCAAACAAAATAATCCTGCAGGTATTCTTTACTCTATTATTAGCGTACTTCCTTCACACTGAAATTCAAATCTAATCAAGTTCAAGCTGGGAAAGAGAGCACAAAGGAAGGGTTCCTCTGGAGTCTTGTGAAAGGAAGGGAAGTCCCAACCACCCGTCATGAGCCAGGGTGGGAAGGTGCCAGTTGGAGCCAGGTGGAAGGTGGTACTTCACTGGGACATCACAAGACGGACAAGAAAGTTTGGTCTGCCTGGTCAGTGACGGTGCAAAGCCAGTGCCAGTGGGGTGGAGAAAGCCCCAGTCGAGAACAACTACTGCAGGGAAGGCAGAGCTCGGGTAGACTGGGGCGAGTGGGGTGGAGCTGAAGTGAAATCTCCCTAGGCAGAACTTTCAAGTAAAGCAGTCTGTTTCTTAACACACCAAAACAGGCTGTTTTCCCAGGCTAGAAAGATTCTCAGACGTGTACACAAAGGGAAGAACTACTACTAGAAAGGCCTTTAGGTATCTGCATTTTAGACTCCTGGAGTCAGAATTTAAGGAGAGATCAATGGTGCAGCTAGAAGCCAATGTTTCATTAATACTCACAAGGAACTTTGATGTCATATCACACCCACATAATGGCCATCACACATAGCAGAAGGGTTAGATACACCTCTGTGAAACAAAGGGGGGAATGTCACTATTGTCGCCTCTTGCCTGGTGCTGGATACACTTTATTCTGAAAATAGCATGCAGCTAACGGGCAGTACTTGCCAGCACTGCTGAATTAGTCAGAAAAGCTGCCAGGGAAGTGGGAAATCTCCAAGTCTCTTTGCTTGCTCCAGGGCTTGTTCCACCGTGGCACAATCACAAATACACAACTGTAGAATCTGCTGTGCTACTGGTTCCGAAAACAATAATAGTTCAGGGCCTATTTTCTTTATGAATTTCACTCAGTGCTCCAATTAATGCTGACAGGAACTGCGTACACACTGAGAGGAGCACAGACTCGTTTTTCTCCCAGGTAAAAGGATTTTGTTCAGACAGCCCATGCTTAAAGATAAAATAAGTTCTTCAAGCATGCAAGTTTCAGACTTACTCCAGCTATCTGATTCTTTGAAGTCACTGCTGTTCTTTATTGTTTAGTGATAGTAATCAATTTATTATTGCATTATAGATTAATAGATAGACAAAATATAAATCTCTATCAGAATATTCACAGAAAGGATGGGTAATTATAGCTGAGAAGCCTATTATCTTGCCTGCGGTCCTGTCAGTTCTGACAAAGGTGGCAATGTCAGGCCAATCAGTAATTCATAGCAAGAAATTCAAAGATCAGGAACTGAGCAATGGAAAAAGGGATTCAGCAGATGAGAACCATGAAGTTTGATTTAAGCTGGCCCTCTGAAACCTTTAATCACATATGCATACTTTCTTCTTACATAAATTATTCTGCATATTCTTCACACAGTTTCTGCATAAAATGTAAAAAGAGTTTGTGCATTAAGATATGGTAGCTCCCAGATTTTTGTTTAGCAAGGGGTCTTGGGGAACTGCTTAACAGAGAGAAAGGGAGAGCACACGGAAATAACTACAATGACAAGAACATGCACACAGAAAGAATATGCTGATTAGATTATTAGAAATTAGAAACCGTAAGAAATTATGGTTACTGATCACAGGTATTCTTCTCCCTACCCCTGTCAAAAGTCTGGTGTTGTAACATTACTAGCAGAAACAACTCACATATCCTGTTCTTCACAGTTCCGGAATTACATCTTTTCTGATTCACCCTTAGGATTTTGCTCTCTGAGAAGCAGACCAGATGGGCTCTGGTAGATCTTTCAGTCATGAGCATAGTTCCTGAAGCAAATGCCACTTACGAAATGCAAAGGTAGTATGAAGGTAATATGCATCTAGAATGACCCAACAATCTTGGAGGCTACATATATTCCTTTCTTCTCTTCATAAGCCACGCAGAAGAAAAAGGTGAAATACCCGAGTTATGGCCAGGCTGACCAGTATATTTGGACATGAGATCACACATGCTTTACTAAACTAAGCTTCCAGTGCCTGATTCCAGATAACAAATGCAATGCTACAAAAATTGAAACCCCAGGTTGCCATAAGGCAATCCAAATCAGCCTTTACAGTGGGGGTTAACACTTTGTCTTTGAGAGGGTCTGACACCAGAACAAATACGTATGTTGAGGGACTCACAATTTACGCCTACCAATAGCTAAATCATTAGACTTAATTGACTAGAGCAGTGGATGGGGTACCTGACTAAGAAGAATCTGGCTTCTTACATTCCCTCCAGGTTAGACTATGTCTTATTAAATGAGACTAGAAAATTCAAATATCAGGTTTACACTTTGCCTTCATTACTAGCATATTAATTTGTAGATACACTCACTGGAATTATTTCATTGTTTCAGTCTTAGTTGTGTAAATTTAGTTACTGCATTTTTCACCTTTGAGTAACTTATTCTGTTTTCACTAAAACTATTAAAAGCATGCAAAACATCACATTTCCTAGATTTTATGAAGATGTTGGCATAGGCAACCTCAGGTAAGAAATCTCTAAGGCACTCGGCTCTGCTTGCAATTTAAAATTTATTTATGTCTACGGAATGTTATGACCTGACTGCCACACAGTCTGTGTCTTTGTAAAACAGACAACATAGAATCATTTGAGAAATAATGAAATTATGAAAATGGAGAAGAGACTGGTATAAAAACCACAAGCCAGTTTTTTTAAAATGGCTAAAAACCTGACAGTAAGCTGTTCTGAACGGGAAATGCTGTGCATGAAGATGGCCACTACTGCTGTTCCTCAGCTTTGCATTTGGGACCATTTTTATTTAGTATTTTAATTAATAGTGTTGGTACAAAAAGTAGGAGAGCACTTGCGGGAGTTCCTGACTGCATAAGGGAGGCATAGTCAGCATATGCAGAGGCTAGGTTTTACACAGGAATTTTATTTGTGGATGATCTTGTTTAAGAAAATAATCAAAACATAACATTTTTAATAATACACAGCTACTAGTAGTAAAATAAAAAGATTACTCTTAAGTCTTAGCCTTACCTGTTGCCAGTGAGAGAGGAAAAACACCCCTTTATTAGTAGATCTAAAGCTGGTGCCAAGTCACCTGTGTAACATAGTCATGAACATGGCAGTGCAATGCTAGGACCTAAAAAGAAAGGTCAAGAGGAGGCAGAGAACTATCAGTGCCATTGGGTAAGTTACCTCCTTCAGAACTCTGGTTTTTGTAACAACTTCCTGCACCGATACTGGTTTGAGGGACTACTATAGAAATATGAGGAACTGAACGCCTATCTTTTGTAAGGACAGTAGAAAGATTGGCTTGTCTACACAAAGGCTAAGAAAGGAATTATTGTTTAAGTAATTTAGGAGAACAAATACTCAGAGAAGTGAGGAGGAAAGAAGAAAACAATGATCCAGGCTAAATAACATCTGCATCACAAATCAATGGACAGAAACTGGTTGTAGTAAAATGAAAGCTGGAATAAGATTCGGTTACAATCTTCCAAGAGGAGTTTCAGGGACAACTTACATTTCTGAGAAGAAGCCTAATCCATTTGTCAAAGGGATTTATACTGATATGATTGCTTATGATAGAAATGGCTTGGACGCTTGACCCAGGCAGTCCCTTTTCTCTTTATTTCCTTGGAGATTTAACAGAGAGTGGATTTCCTCAGGGCTAGCACAGTATCAGTGCGTGTTATCAGACAGAAGACAATGTGCTACTTCAAATCTGATGGCACATGGCTGGAATTTTAATTATACACTGCAATTTTAGAAGGCTCTTAAACTCCTTTTAAAATTCAGCCTGCAGTTTTTAAAATGGATTTGAAAGAGATTTGTCAGACATGGAACACTTCAAAATAACTGTCTACTCAGAATTCTTTAATTTTTACCATAAAATCAACCTAATACCAGTTAGTTGGTAAGTCCAGTGAAGATTTTTCTGGCATTTTGGTTCTCCCTTAAGCAATGGTTGGCAAGGTTACATTCTGTCTCATTAAATTCACTTACGGTTTTATCCAAATACAGTATTGGTCATGGGGTCCTCCTAATATAAGACCCTGAGCTGATAAACATCAATTCACCTTACAGGTGTTTGCATTTGAAGTAGGAATGAATATTTCACCCGGCAAACCCTCTGGGGTTCTTCAGATAAAAGCTATATGAAATGTGATCTGTCATGTGATTTCTGTATCTTGATATGGGGTGCAAAAAGCGAGTCATGTGCCACTTGCATTTTCCCCAGTGTATCAAGTCATCTTTCTGCACTTTGGTATCAAGGGACTTGCAAGGTTACAACTCCTCAATGGTTTGATTTGAAGTTGAATTTTCATGGTAACTGCAAGAAAAATAAATAATAAATAAAATAATAAAATATGCATCTTCTGAAATAAAGAAATTTATGAAAGAATATTACAGTTGTTAAGCTCCAATTGTCATAGATGTCTGTACTCTGAGAAACTGCGCAGAGTAAACAAACCATTTTGCTGTACAACTCTCAGCAGGCTACATTAATGAACAAAAAAACCCCAAAGCCCCTTTCTGTATCTGTACCTTAGGAACTTTGCTGGTGTTGTATATTCACATTCATTCAGATAATAAAACAATTTCCAGAGGAGATAAGCAAGTCAGATGATTACCAATGTCATTACAAAGATAAAACCACATTTTAAGCTTGAAAAACATAATTTCAAAAAACATGTAGTTTCCTACTAGGCATAGTTTACTTGTCCTAAGTTCAGAGCTTCCTAAGCATTAAAAACAATAAAATTGCCTTTCTGTGTTTTTACTAAAACAGAGCAACAAACGTACAAAAAAACCCCAAACACAAACACCATTCAAATCTCAGGTTATGGAAACATAATGAACAGGCATTTTTAGTCTGTTTTCCCATCGAAACAATGAACCATGAAAACAGATTTTGCTTGAAACAGTACCCTATCTCTTGTCTTTTCATTTTGTTTCACCCACCACTTGTTGGTTGATTCAAGAAGTCATCTAGATCCTATGAATTCACAAAATAGGCAGTTAGAGGGGAAAACACTGATGTACACGACTTCTCAGCAACAGCAGAGCAAGTCCTGATAAAGAGACAAACACCACATGGAAAAGAAAAATTGTGTTTTGAACCTGCAACATATTAGATACTGTGGTCACTCAAGTGAGATGTGAATGCATAAGACGATAATATTTTTACTTATACCAGTGCTTACAGAACTACTCCGATGTCTCAGTATCAATTAGGCTTTCAGTAAAATATTTTTTATATATATATATATAACTTTTTTTCTTAGGCAACTGCAAAACCCCATAACCCACTGTGTAATATACAATGCTGCCACAATTTAATTCCTGCAGAAATAATTTACTGATTTTACTCTATGAAAAAGAGAGATGCTAATAAGAGTACCCAGTGGACTGGTGGATCTAGTGCTGGAACTGGAAACAGTTAGTTATGTAAGCCAAGGGCTGAACAAACACTAATTAGCTCTGATGGTGGAAAAGTGGTTATGTATTTTATGCAATAAAGGTGGCACCAAATATCAACAGCCCAGGGAACTGAAATGGAAACCCTACGTGAATGGCCTCCCTACTACTTCAAAACTTTTTCTCCCTCTTATTCATTCTCTCCAGCTCTCTAGATCTTGATTTATTTCTTTCTAGCCACAGGTAAATTTCTAATCTCATGGCAAGAGCACTTCCCTGGCAAATGAGTGACAAAGGTTTGAAGTCAGTGGAGCCCATAAGAGACAAAGAACCTAAATCTACCACTGCCACACGGGGCACTCATCACCATTGCTCTCCCCTTTCTGCTTTGGTAGTTCTTCATGCTGATCTTAATGGTGTCTCTGTGTGCACCCCACTAAGGTCAGATAGCTCAGAGGGCACAAAGACACCTGGGTTTATTAATCCCAAAGGGACACAAATATGTACCAGGGCAATAGGCAATTAATTCAGTTTTCATGGAGTTTTCTCCAGAAGTGAGAGGTCAACACATAATTACAATACCCTTCCTCTACTCCTATCCTTCTTTTGTAAGCAGTGGTTTCTCAGGAACACTGGTAAGTGACTTTTTAATATGTATTTACATTCTGAACATGCCATGCAGGAAAGAGGGAATCAGTAAAAAATATATTCTAGAAGTTTTACAGCTTTTTTTCTGAACTTCCAAAAAGGAAACAGTAGCTTATAGAAGAAGCTTGTGTTGATATTAACTTTCTGAAGTTGTACTATATAATATTCTTCAAGGAGAGCTCAAAGAATACTCAATGTCATCTTCTGAACAATGATGGAATTTGGGCAGATTTCTTTATTCAGATAACGCATGTGAGATTCATGTTTGCTTTAAACAAGACCCAGAAGTAAAGATTTACATGTGCAGAGTGCAACAACACATAAACATGCCACAAGAAGTTCCCAAAGAATCCTATTTAACAATTAAATGGTAGTTCTGGAGGAAGGAACAAAAGCTTTCTTTCCTTCTACCTGGTCCCAAGGCGCCCTTGAAGCCAATTCTGCCCTCATGCGTGGGCAACCTCACCTTCCTCAGTGCAGCAAAGCAGAGTCCCAGGTTCAAGTTAAATGAGCTTAGACAGAGGAAAGGGGAAAGCTGTTTTTTTCTAGTGGTCAGGAACCGAGTGCCCTTTGAGTACATCTCAGCCACTTAATTGATGGGGCTCCCGTTTCTCCCTGAGCATGCACATAGCCTCAACACACTCACCTACAAGGTGTTTACAAAAAAATTTTACAGTGGAAATACAAATAAACTTGGATTTAGGCCTACAATAGCCAATGTTTCTTTTAGTAGGGCCCTTAAAAGCAGTCCTTAAGACTCCCTGGAAATCTCCAGATCACAAACTGCTAACTGCTCTGAGTCAGAAAATGTGGTGTCTTCTCTATCTCTAGAAATTGCAGGCTAGACACATGAAACTGATGCCAAATTATTTCCTTCCTCTTCATAGAGACCTTCCACTTACTCATTAATTTTAACAGTGAGTAGTTGCTTTGTTGCTGGACTAACTTCCACAAAACACTTAGACTGGCCACTGTATTAATCCTTCACAGTGCATTCTGAACAGAAGGTTAAGGGCAAATAATATCTATAAATTTACTATAAAGTAAGGGATTTTCTTACTTAAAGCCTTCTGTAAAAAACACAATAAACACAAACAAGATGGGTTCTTGTTCCACTCAGCGATTTTTCTGATGTCTGTTCTTATGCAGCTCTTCCAGTGGTTTTCACTGGAGGACACCTTATGTCAGGTCAGGCTGCACTTTAGGAGAACTGGATTTGGTTCCAGCGCTCTTTCAGGTTAGGGGACCCCAGGCTGCCAATCCCCACAATTCTTGTCTCAGTTGCATGTCCTTTTTTAAATCATCCACTGTCCCAGTTGACCAAGAGTTGACACCTAGCAGTTCTAGCCGTAAAGCTGTAGAGTTAGCTCTACATTCATACACCATTTGTCATATCTTTTGCCTTCCAGTAGGAGAGACAGAATATGTGGTACTAAATAGACTTTCTTCCTTGCCATATAGACTTCAGTTAATAACACAGAACTTGGAACGTAAAATGTGTTTAAAAGTTCTCCCTCCCCCCTCTGATTTACAGGAATGGAACTGTCTGCCTATATGTAGAAGAAACACAGATAAACAAAGTTCAACCATACTTGATATTTTTTTCTCTTTTTATGCTACTTAACTGAAAGATAGCTTATACTATTTTCCAGGAACTACTTGGTGGAAGCTACTTTTCATCAGGAACCTCTATTTTAGATTTGTGAAACTGCAATGAAATCAACATGAATAAAGGAATTCTGAATACCCCAAAACCTTACTTTCCCTGACATAAGTAAAAAAAATCTCTTCAAGAGAAAATTACACCAGAGGGGACCTCTTTAACCGTAATCTTAATTTCTTATTGGAAAGAAAGGATAAGCAGATACTAACATCACCAGCCAATTTCAATAGGTAATAGAATCATAAACTTTGAAGTAAAAATGTTACCTGCTGAAGTTAATAAATAAATAAATAAATAAATAAATATATCTATCTATCTCCAAAACCTGATTGTAAAAACTCCATGTAGTGCACAGTGGGCAGAATATGGGCTGAAGATCTGTCACTGGACACATGACTGAACTCAAAGTTAAAGTACAGGTTGATCAGGTTTTTAGTCCTTAGCATCCTGTTTCTGAGAGCCCTTCACAGCAGGGATGGGAAAAGTGGCAGTTCTGCAGGATCTGAGTTCATCATAAACATGCAACAGCAGCTGCAGGAAACGTCCCCATCTAAGGGTAATGTCCTCATTAAGCAGAGCTTCTGGAAAGGTTCATCAGCTAGTTAAGAACTGCGGCTGTGTCCAGCTCCAGCATATTTTCCAACAGTTTTCACTGAATATTGTCACTGCCACAAAGCTATCTCTTTCTGTGCTGAATCAGCGCTTCCAGAACAGACTTGTGTTTGGTATATAAAGCCATCTGGCAAAGGTCCTGGTCAGAGGGGCTGTTTTTTGAATGAATGCAAAAGCAAATCATGCAGGAAGGAAAGAAAAAAGAATGCAGGTCAGAAAAATAAAGACAAGAAGACAGGAAAGAAAGATGAAAATGCCACCCGAATCACAAAATAGAAGGTTAGGAACAGATTTCTAATCCTGGTCTGCACACTAAATCTCCCCCAAGGCAAATCATTTAATTCTTCTAATTTCATTTTCCTTATTGGTGTACAACTTGCCTAATAGGAACTCTATAAACAACTTACTGTTCCTCAAAGTACTTTGAAGCTACAAAATGCTTATTAATAAAGATGAGACTGAGATACTGAAGGAGGACAGAAAAGAGCAAGAGAACAGAAACTCAGAAGGATAATTAGAATAATGTGGAAAAGATTTTCAGATTATTGGAGCTATGGTGTAGCAAGAAGAGAAAAGCCAAATCAAATAGATTTAGAAAAATGTAACAGCAAAACCTTTTCAGCTAAAACTGTCTACAAGAAATTACCACGAAGTAGTTTGTAGGTAATGTACTTGTAGCATTGTGATCTTTTTTATTCATGATAAAGGGCTATTTTCCTAACCCTAATTCATTTTCAAGAACAGCAGATTAACAAGAAGGGATCACTATCAAGCTGAATCTTCCCGATAATAATCTCCTAGCTCTAAATAATCACTGAAAGAGGAGCAGAAAAGGAACCATAATCATTTCCTTTTAATGCTGGTGATGGGGAACGTGCAGAAAGCTAACACAGAAAGGTGCCAGAATGCTGTATTTTCATAACAATTGGGTTTTTATCCTAAAATAAAACAAGTCCAAAAAGTAATCTTATTTAGTTTACCCTAGTGTTATCCACATACAGAATTATTCAAGATAAGGGGAAAATTATTGGTTGTCTATCTAACAAGTTAAATCAGATTAAAACACTGTATTAATTTTAAGCAGAACTGTTCCTACACACACTTATGTCAGAGAAATTTAATTCCGTTAGAGAGAATTAAGCTAAAAGAACAAGGTTTACTGAATTATCAGTATTTGGGGTCCCCGAATTTAGCTATGCTGTGTTTTAGGACTGCTTTTCAAAGTTGCTTAGGCCCTAGAAGCCACCTTCTTTCACCAAACACTGAACACACCATGTTTACCTGCTGTGGCTGCTTATATGGCTGTTAACTCAGCTCCTGCCAGGTCTCATATAGGCACAGCAAGTATTCAAGTCCCCAAATTTAAGTATGTGTACATACGTATGCATACATGCAAACACAGTTTCCTGTATTTTACTGAGAAAAATAGAACACAATCTAAAACCCACACTCCTAAATTCTTAGAGAATTAAGATTTAAAACACAAAACAAAAAGGAAAACTTAGCAAATATTTTACCTTATAATATCAGAGGAAGTTATAAAGTAAGAGATGTTAAGAGGAACAATACTGCCCATGTTACACAAAGAAACACCTGAAATCTGTGAAAAACAACACAAAAATATATTGGTCATTATCCAAATCTATGCACGTGTTGGCAACAGACATTGTTACCTCTCAGTCCAACATCGAGACCTCCTGCATCATGTTTGTACAAATTTCATTAGCTGCCTCTCATGCCTGCCTGGCTTTTTTTAAAAAAAAAAATAATATTTATTTTTTTTTTTAAGGAATAGTGCTAGTTCTAGAGAATTTAGAGGATTTGGGATGTTACCTTTCTATTGCTCACAACATAATTCTCATTCATCAGTGCAAGTTTTCTTCCCTGCAAGTAGGCACACAGTCTACCAGACTGTAATGCAACTCTCCATTTGATTCACTGGTTAAACACTCTTCAGAAGGAGGAACTGGCAATATCTTCCGTTTCTAGGTGATGCTGTAAGATCACTGCTTGGTGTTTGTTAAGTATGCAGATAAATCTTCTCTCTCTGACACAGAGGGAAAAGAGTGAACCAGGCAGTGAGGATCCTTCCAACTTCACGTCTGCAAGACAAACCCAGGACATCTTGTTTGCTCCCTCAGATTTATTCAATATTATTTACAAGGTTTGTGAGCTACCACTGCCTGTCCTATGATGTTTTACCCTCGGCTGGTCATCACTGCATTGCCTGGAACACAGAACTCCAGTCTATTAGCAGGCCAGGGAAGAAAAGCCATTCTAATCAGATAAAACAACAGAGGCATGACAGTTCTTATGCCACACTTGAAAATACACAAGTCTAACTTTAAAATATTATTTCCATGAGAAATTTTACCCCCAAATCAAATGAAACCTAAATGCAAACTAAAATGAAAAACACAATAAATAAAACGACAAAGAAGTAATTTTGAGCTTGAATACAACAGTACTGTAAAAATAACAATGAATTATGCATGAATCAAAAGCAAGTGACTGACATAGGAGTTCGCCCTTGCAAATGAATTATTGCTATCACAGTCACCACCACAGACAATGCGCCTGGTGCTTCCCCTCAATGCTTACTGTCAAGCGTCATCACATCCCCACCTCTCTCCACCTCTTGTAAGCATGTTTCTAATCCATTAGTGAGGAATACATATATATACTCTCTTCCTGGTAATGACTGCTGCTACACAACGCCACTCATGACGACAGGATTTGCGATGTTAGAAGTGGTGCATGTCTCCCTGCCAGAAACTGCCCTGCACAACTTCCCATAGATGATCCCTGAAATGTTTGCTGTGTTGTCATGCTCCCAAGGTCAACGTTCATAACTGAACACTGACCTTATGGGTTTTTTCCCCTGATGCACACCATGGAATCGCATTACATATAAATATTATTCCCTGAACAAAAGTCAGTGTGGTACTTTATCCAAACAACCAGCTAGCCAGTCAGTTTAGGATTAAATCAAATCCCACCTCTTTCCCCCCCTCCCCCCCCTTTCCTTCTAACATCTAAAGATGGTACCTTGTCCTACTTTTGCAATCTCTTCCTTTTAAGAATGATTTATGGTAGCAATTTTCTTCCATCTGCATATCCATGAAACTTTGGGACCCTGCAGCAGAGCATAAGCTTATTCTAAAAATAAGAAGGCTTCACAAAAAATGAAGCCATATAAGAATACCCATGGCGAGCTATGAGTACATTACACAAAGCACAATAGGGACCCTATGGAACACAGCAGCTCTAAAGTATTCTAGGCACATTTTTATCCTTAGCCAGCAGATAAAAGATGACTCTTAGTTTTTAAATCTCTAAAGGATGAAAAGAAATTCACCTTGGATTAGGGTAAATACCATGTATGAAAAGAGACAGACAACAGATTTCCCTATGGGAGTAATTTTTCTTGTGAACTTATTCTGATTTTTCTGTGGGTTCCAGTTAACCCAAATTAATGATTCATGTTTGCTTTAAACATTTGCACTATCTTGCGACTTACTGGATCAGTAACAAGGAATTTGTAAATTCTTTTTAGGAAAGCAGAAAAAAAGATCACCCACCACCATCTACATGGAGGCTTTATGGGTTTTATATTTTGTTTTGGTTTTTTAGGCATGTCCTATGGGTAAAGCACAAATACTTATCCAGACAAGTTTTTAAACAACACACCAAATATCTAGGTACTGATGATAAAGTGAACATAAAAATGCTAATCTAAAAGCTGTTAATACCACTTTTTTAATGGAACTGGACTGCAAACTCCATGTATATGTTTGCCTATGAATAAGGGAAAAAGTTACTTAGAAAATGTGCATTCCCTGCAGTGCGAAATGAAAGTGACCCAAACCTACTGTTCCTACAGCTGCCACCCCACTACAAGGTAGTTTTACATGCCACTGTAGAGAGCTCATGATACAGGTCCTGTATCACTGATGCCATGACTACAGATGCCAACGTTGGATGTGGAGTTCAGACACATTTTACACCAAGAGTGAGTTTTTAAGGGTATTATGAAAATCTCATGTAGGGCTGATCCAGACAGAGGAAGCTTTTACAGTAGCTCTGTTTTACAGCTAAGCAAAGGACTCGCCACTGAAGCTAAGTCTGCTTCTTTCACAAGTACTAAATTCACATGGATTAAGTTATTTTAAAAATTATTTTTAACACAGGAAAAAAGTTCCTGGACTTTCACGTTACAGGGAACTGGTGAAACCCTTCGGACGGATGTGTATCTGATAGCATTGCATGCACAAGCCAATTGTTAAAAAACAACTCCAGCAATAACCACCATTAAAAAGTTCCCTCATCTCAGAAAGTTCACCAGCATAATTTTAAGTTCATGATTAGACATGGCAGAGATTAAGTAAGCATCTACCATGAAAGGAATGTAAAGCCTGGAAGGAGGTTTTTCTGTTTGTTTTTAATGTATTGTGTAAGATTACTAGCTAATGAAGAGTATGAAATTCAACTATCTGCAGAGAAGCTGCAGTACGAAGAATTTGAGAACAGTGATGACCTTAGAAAAATTGTGTTGGCCAGTCTATTTTAATGCTAAGAAATGATGATTTTACCTTTTGCCATCTCCATGCATAACTCTCAGTGAACTTCTGAGGGAGGACAAACTGCTGCAAATACCACAGCTGTGATCCCACTGTACTTCTTTCCTCTTTTTTTTTTTTTTTTAACCTGGACCTAAACATGCATCTTGATTAAATCCACAGGGACAGAGGAAACAGTGAAGACAATCTGCCTTGCTCAGCTTGCATACAGAGTAACTTCTTCAGCTTTCAATCCCGACCAGTCTCTGCTAGCATTTTCTCTAATTAAAACAAACAAACAAACAACAACAAAAAAACCCACCACACCCACCACCCCCAAAAACCAAGTTTTTTAAAAAAACCCTTCCAAAAAAAGAAAGGGAAAAAAGAAGGCTGAGAATTGCTGCAACAACTCTGGTGGTTTCCTTCCTCTGCAGCTAGAACAGAAAAGTTCTGTTAACTTTCTTTGCTACATACCTAGGACACAGTCTTTGATTTTCATGCAAAAAGCTAGCTTATGATTATTGGAAAACTCTGAGAAACTAATAAGCCAAATACTTTTACAAATAAAAATTTTATGCAAGGAGAGGGACACCGAGAGGACCACCTTAGGCCCCTGCCTTCATCTTTGTGGGAACAGCAAATCAAACAAACTGCAATTACAAACCACTTGACATTCAATTGACTCAAAATATGTTGTTTTGTAATTTAGTGTCAGCTTAAACTTTATAGTGAAGGCGTAACTTCAATCAAATGAAAAGGAGAAATGATCTGAATCAGTACTCCGAATTCACTTCTCTGTAGCCCACCCTCCCAAGAGGGCCCAATCCATGCATCTCTGTTTCTACTTACTCTAATGCTCTGGGTATACTCAGGTGGTATTTCAGACAGTTAGTACTAAAGAACCTTATTCCTCTGTCCACACTTCTTCAGCTGTGCTGTTGTTACACCATTACAGTTAGTATTTCCTAGTCAATTTGGTCAGAAGAAGGACCAGCTGCAAGAAAAGAAGTGGGCATTCACATTAGTCTTGGCAGCCTAACCACAGATAATCAACTCAGGTGTGCCATCATCTGAGATGATCCTATTTGCAAATCTGTAGGATCATGGTGTTTGGATCCCTCAAGTTTCCTTTCTTCCTGTCTCCTTCTATTCATTTCAAATTACTCCTCCAAATTTTTCCTTTTGATCATCTAAGAAAGCCAACCCTTTTGATCTGCTCTGCAAACCTTCTGTATGTGCTCATCCCTTCCCAGTCTTCTATAGCCTCCAGGGAACAGCAAAACGGTGTGGTGAGGAGAACACTTCAGTACTGCCCTGAGAAGAGAAAAAGTGCAGACAGGACCTGAAAAGCCTTAATGTAGCAACAGACTCCTCAGCAGACCTGTGTAGGAACTGCAGAGAAAACATGGAATCACAGAGCATTTCCCTTCTATCTCAAAACTGTAAACGATACCAACTGCTTCTTTTTGCAAAAGCAGTGAATGAATTTCCATTTCTGATGGTCTTTGGGGTTGTCAGCCACACACTTGCTCCCTGGAGAAGTAGGTGGCACTACTCTGTTGCACAGAGAAATGGGAGGATTGACCTTAGACTGTCTGCTTTGATATGAACCTTAACTGCTCAGTTTGACTTCAGTTTATAAACCATATTTTTTGCCTCCTGTACTGACCTAAATACTGCAATATTTGGTTTACAAACACGTCAAGGGAAAACTGGTTTTGCCCTTGCCCTACATTTCCCTTTCTCTTCCCAGTTTAGCATCTCTAATATATTTCCTTTACCCATATTATAGAAACTACTTTTTCACATAAAATATTTCAGTCATTTGCCAGAATTCATAATCCTGTGAGTGAGCTTCATATCCCACTGTCTAAATGGTCAGCATTGAATCAATTTATTTGTATTAAATAAAAAATTTGCAATTAAAAAACATTTAAAATGCTGCTGCCTTGATTAATGTTTGTAAGGCTATTTTTAAAAAAATAAGAATTCAGGCTGACAAGGAAAACTTGTTCCTACAGTTTATAATTTATAAAATAGAGAAAAACTCACCTCTTCTGACATTCTTTTCATTCTACTGCCTTTTGTTCCATCAGGCTATTTCCTCTGCACACCTGCTCTCTATCCCCATTTGTCTGATTAATTATCCTCACTTCTTGTCTACAGGCTTTGACAAGTTCCTCTGCCTTCTCCAGCTTAATCTTTTGCCTTGTGTGGTTTACATCTCCACCACAGATATACTGGCTCCTCTCAAAATGAAACGACATAGAAACTACTAATAAACAGTTTTAAATAAAGTAACAATAAATAGCAGAACATCTAGGCTATATTCCAATTTTTGGAGAATTTATAAATTAAGTAGTTTTCAGAGTAGAAGCTAGCTGAGGGATTTAGGTTTCCGTGTGATATATACTCCCATGGAGAAAAAGGCCATATTCAAAGAGCTCTTTATGACAGCATTATACATATTACTTCCCTTAGACAACACAGAAACTATTATCAATTCAGAATCTAATATAAATGCTGAGCAGTATTTTCTGTATGTGAAACCATCACATAGGTGCATCTCAGTTTATATTTTTCAACACCAGAGTTGCCTGGTAGTACATGCTATAGCTAATTCTTCTCAGCATTTCCCCAATTATTATTCCTCTCTTGTCCTGCTTTCAGTTTGTTGAACCTTGGTGAAAAATCCTACTTTTAAGCTAAAACATACCTATGCTTCATCACTCATGTAGTTTTTAATACGAAAACTTTGTAGATTTTTATTAGTAAACAGTTCAAAAGCAGATATATAATCTTCACAAAGATGGGTCCGAGTGTTCCTTGAGAGGTTATAGTAGAGAGGACCAAGATGGCCTGGCATTGAAAGCGCACCTGTGTTTTGTGTTCAGCTTCCTTCTCTGCCCAAAATTCATGTAACCTTTCCAAGTCTTTCAGTTCCAGATTCTCAAAGGCCACTAAGTCCTTCAGTACCTTTGAAATCAGAGTAGTCTCACTATTCTACTTTCACCATTTCCTCAGACTGGTAAGGATTTGAACATGATTATGGGATGGGCATTTTAGAAAAAACACAGAGAGTACATTTGGCAGCATAGAGGCAGAGATATAACAGGTATTATGCACCTGTGTGAGGCACACCATTCATCCTCTTTGTCTCAGAGGCAGAGAAGGTAGAAATACTTCGAAGTAATTTTGCACAGAAACATTTACAAGCAATTGCATAGTCTTACATTCTCATCAGCAACCCTTTTCTTTCACACTTATCTAAACCAGTCTGCACTTGTTAGATGCCCATTTGATTCTTTTGCCCATCTTTAAAACTGATCCATTCTTTACATTTAACAAAGAGAATCAAATCACATATGTAGGTATGGTGAGATGTGGGTGTCCTGACAGGAAGATTTGGCCTCAGATGTCCCACCTCCAGTTATTTCTTTTTTTTTCTTTTTCCCTCCAAGCATGTTATTACTGTCTATGAGTCATTTCATTAATCCAGAGAGAAGCCTAGAAAACAAGTGAATAAACACCCTGCTTCACAACCTTCTGTCTGCATTGTTTACTTCTCTGCTAATGAATGAACAGCGAAAAAACAGAATTATCCTAACTGGGGACATTCAAAGGGCCATTATCTCCTCTTTGTCAATAACTGCTGCCTGGGTCTGCCAGTGATTACACTACATGATCAGAGGATCATCTCTGAATGTTCACTCCCAATGACAGTGTAAATCACCGAATCACAGAATTGTTTGGGTCAGAAGAGACCTTAGTCCAGGAAAACAGTGGAAAGGAACACACATGCAAATCAAAAAGTGCACAGGAGTCTCTTATGTGACCACACTTTTCCCATTAAAAAATGATTAAAAAAAGGTGTGAGAAACACAAAACAGTTGTGATGCTAGACACAGGACCCTGCCTCCAGCAGCACAAGCTCAGATCTCTGGAAGTCAGCACATGCTCTGAGTTCTCCAGTTCACCCTGTGTGCATGGATAGGGCTCTTCATTTATCATGAATGTGGCAGGCAACTGTCTGAAATGTCCTACCCCACCCCCCACCCCCCCTTTTATAGCTGTCAGAGCGATCCTATCTCTAGTGACATGAATAAAGATAGAAGATGAAGGACTAAATGAGAAACAAATTACTGTAGCCTCAGTTTTGCCCTCCAATGCAGGAATTACAGGAATTCAAGGTCTAACTTCTGCTGTCATGGAAGCCTGGGTTTCACTCTCCCTTGCAGTCCCGCAGCTGCAGAGACAGATTCAGATGAACTACAGATGGACTGATCCTCAGTGCAGCCCACACTTCATCTGAACTCCTCTTGGATGCACAGAATCAACTTTTTCTTGCCTTGCTCGAAAGCACAGACAGAGTTAAACCCTGGGACTATTATTTCAGACACTGTAAGGTGTTTAACAAGTCCCTTTCAACTTCCAAGATTAGGAATAGTGCAGAGTTTCTTCATAAAACAAGTATTTAATGCCCACAGATAGCATTCTAAATAACATTCAGATTACTATGAATTATTTCCAAAATAAGGCATGATGCTAAGTCTGCTTGTGCACTTTATATACTCTTTCTCCTTTGTTCCTACATATGCTCAATTTCGGAATTTAGTCTAACATTTATATTTCTGCACTTCGGTGCATAGTCGACCATGCTCTGATCTGCTTTCAAAGAGAATCTATTAATTTCTGTATCAAGGGCTGATGTTCAACCCCTGAGCTAAACATACAGCCCAACAGAACATGAAATTCAGCATTTGGCCATCCCCTGATGATTTCTTTTCCTGCTCCCATTGTATAATGGGACAGCAGCTGGTACATGTCTCCCTCATGTGAGTGGTCTATTTCCATTTTTGTGACAACCGGTCACATATGAGGTTTTGTCTCTGCTAATCGTCACACAAGCAGAGGTGATTGCCTAAAGTATGTTCAAACACCTGCAGAAATTGCCGTCTACTGCCCTGCATCCTTCTAGATGAGAATGCGCAGCTGTCTGGGGCAAACATAAATATCGGACATCACTGGTCTGTGACATTTGTACAACACATCAACTTGCGTCACCTGGACTTCTCAGGACTTAGAAAGACAGGCAGACAGCCTCCAAACTTGGTCTGAGCCCTGACAACAAATATGCTGACATCTTTGTGCCTGGCAGCATTTCAGATCAAAAGTTAATATTTTACCAGGCTCCTTGATGGCTTGTGACACACAAATCAACACAAAGCTAGCGTTCAGCAAATAAAATAGCCTTTCCCTAACTCTCTGTGAGACAATTTCAACGGAACATAGTTTTCTTCTTACAATACAATTATTTCAGGAGAAACAAAAAAAAACCCTGAGTATGATTTAAAAGTGGTCAGCCAAGTACTAACCACCACTCCATCACAGAGTATTTTCCCCCACATCTGCCACAGAGTGCAGCAGACCATAACTGGGGAGGGCTGCCAGTAACCCTGGCTGGAGGACCATGTTCTTGCATCCAGATGCCCCAAGGACGAGAGGTCCAGCCCTCAGAGCAAACGTACTGCTCACTCGTGCTCACCATTCACATTACAGGACAGGTTCTCATTCTGTGCCAATACCTCCTCTCCTCCGACATATGCCTACTACGACTGGGCCTGCTCTAAGGGACAGGGTGATAGGACATGATCTGCCAGGCAGCTTCCCACAAAACTGAAATTTCCTGTAGAGCTGAGGTACAGACACTGAGCAGTACGTACAGACAACTAACTCTATGTCCTTTTACCTGACCTGCCATGCCCCATCTGCACATGTAGAATAACAGGCAATTCCCGCCAGAGCTCTTCCTCACTGCTCCTCTCCTCCTCCTCTTTGGACTAAGCAATGTCCAGTGGCAGACAGAAAAGAGATGACAAAAGACATGAATCCAGACATTTACTGGCAGTGAGAACCTTACTTTAGTGATGCTGTGGGAAGAAAAAAAGAGTGAACGTGACAACAAAAGCTCAGACTGAACTTTTTGAGGCTTTGTGCCAGCACATATATCTCTCCATATGTAAACACATATTTGATTTGTACTTCTGAATTGAAAGCATTTGGGCCACAACATTTGCAATACTTCCACGTATACTAAACTTTAGGATGTATGACTTCAGAGGTGTAAGCACACAGAATCACTCTTGACATGGAAATCATCATCATACAAACAGAAAGCTACCAAGTCTGTCTAAATAAATCATTTTTTTAGGACAGTATTTCTGATTAACAGAAATTTGAATTAAATTTCTACTTTCACATATGCAGTAGTTAATTCTAATCAAGCAAGCTCAAGGTTTTCAGTTGCCTGGACAGTCCTAATTAGATTCTTCCACATCATTACTTCAACATATGCAATCATACATGCATACAAATACTAATGTTCTTTTTATCAATTATGAACTTCCTTTTCATATTTTCACTGGAAATAATTATCTGAGGTTGGGAACAAAATCTGCTCCAAAGGGAAATACACAACTTCAGGAATCTTACACAGAGAAGTTTCAGGCTTAAAAGAAATGCTTTAAAATTGATTTCCTTAGTACCACCATTTAGGTTTCATATAGAAATAAAATAACTTTTTATATTAGACTGTAGCTATGGGAAGAAAGTTTGATGCGTATGTGTGTGCACACAAATGACTGTAGATAAGCTATGAAAGCAAACAATATTAACAAACTAAAGTAATCACTTATTATTACTGAGTTCCTGTTAGCCAGCCATATAATTGTTGTAACTTGAAATGATGGAAGCGTCAAGTGACAAGCACCAGATGCCTTATGACACAGTTGTGTACTTTTCGATCTAATGATTGCTTACTAGACAGTTGTTCCAGGATCCTCGAGGAACAGCTTAAAAACTGACTTTGTGCAGGCACGACAAATTAATCAAGAAAACATCTGATAGCTCTACCAAGTGCCAGCCAAGGTTTGAGCTGGATGCAGAGAATCTATTATGAAACAAGGAGGCAGACCTAGCTGAGTCACTTTAAACCAGGAAATTCAATTCCTTCCTACTCCTTAGATTTAAAATATCCTATAGCAAAAAGCTTCTCTAGGATTTTTCTTTTTTTTTTTTTTTAATGTTTAGGGAAGAAACTGAAATACTGCAGTCAAGTCTCTCTAAAGCAAATACTCATAAATTCCAAGCAGTATAAAATACATGAAACTAACAAAATTAAGATGAAAAATATAAAAGGATTTGAAAGGAAGAGAACTAGACCACCTCATTTTACTCTTTGTCGTTAAATGAAGTATTCCACACAAAGACTTAAAAGCCAGGAGGAGGAAATAAAAGTATTTCTGCTCTAAGTGGCTACTTGTCAGTGAGATAATGTACAACCACCACCAAGAAATTCTGGAATAACAGTTCTATGACCCAGGACACGAGCATTGTGCTTTACACAGCTGATTGAAAAAAAGCTTAAATCCCATGGGAAATAGGACTTTAAAGCAAGATAATGTCCTAAGAAATTTAAAAATGTTTTGTTTTGTATAAAACTGTGAAAAAGCAAAGGTTAAAACATCCTGTGCAGGAGCTGAAAGAGCTGATGACTCCACTTACACCCTTCCATTTACCACAGCACATTGGGTATGAGAAATGATGATGGAAGAAGTGCATCAACCTCTGGGAGGAGTCTCAGTGAGGCAAGCATGGCAGAGCAGCTCGTCACACCATCAGGCAGGGGACTTCTGTGACGCTGAAGGAAGACCAGCATCGTTTCAGGTTACCCCTAAAGGAGGCACCCATAAATATTGGACAGTATACCCACAGCCCATTCTCAAACAGGAAGAAAAAGTATTACGTTCCAGCTGGGTTAATATCTTTGTGGAGGTCTTCTATTACCCTCAGAGGGCTATTTTTCCTGCTATTACCCATTGCTTGGAACTTTCCTCCTTACCATTTTACATACAATGTAGTTTCTTGTTTCCTGCCAGGTAGTGGGATTCCTTGAAAAACCTTCCAATACTGTACACCACAACAAGTTCAGAAATAAAAGAAGGGGTGGTACAACTGTAATTGAGCCAAAAGAAAAAACAACAACATTGCATCATGGAACATTGAACTTGAGACAACTAACTAGATTTTTACTCAAGACAAAAGTCAAACACACAGTGATAAAGCGCAAGATAGAAACGCAAAATGTCTGAAAGCAAAAAAGAAAGTTAACCTCACCTTGACAAGGTTTCTGCAAGCAGAAAGGGAGTTCACCCAAGCAACTTTGGGAGAGCAGAATTTAATCTGCAAAGCGTATTTGTTCAGTTATTAGTTGCTCTAAAAACTGGGCCATTTATTTGGTATATTAAGAGCACTTACTCAAAAGTCTCATTCATAAACATCAAGCTGAGCCTTCCTTTAGACTACCTCAGAAAAAAAAATGGAGTCTGCAATGTATATCCATCTTTAGGGAAACATAATTATTTCTGAATTCAGGAACTGCTCTGGGTTGGAGCAGCAGCTAATATTCCAACCAGAATTTCCTTGATCATTACTCAAGCAGTAGCATTTTTATTTTAAAAAACCTTAGTCCTCCTCCCCCACCAGTATTCCTCTTCTAACACATTCCATTCTAATTTTAGTCTTTTGAGAAGTTTCTTTTCCAGATCAACCCACTCTTTTTCACATTTAAATAATTTTCATTTTTTTTAAAGAGCTCAGCTTTAGCAGGTGTTTCAGTAGCTAAGCAATAAGAAATCTCTTGAGAACATCTTCCATGTTTCCCAAATGGATTAGCCTGGAAGTTTTGGGAGAACAGTATTAGGCACAATAGACATGCCATTTAATTTCAAAACTGGAATAAAACCCTTAAGACAAAAAAGACAAAAAGAAGCTCTGAAAAAGAAGCACTTAGCTCACTGTTAACAGATAAAGTAGGTGCAGTAAGAAACACTTGTTAACACCAGCAATACTGGTAATTAACCTGAATGCACTAAAATTCAACAGAAATAAATCTAGAAGCTTAACATGGAAGAAAATGATGCAACACCACCTTTTTTGGAAAATTTCAGCTTCATTGCAGCCCCAGGACCACGAATACTAAGTGGTTTGCAACCATGGACCAAATAAGTGCATTGCAGTGGCTAACGGTGGAAAAAACCCAGCATGCTGTCAAAGCAGCTAGTAACTTGGGCCAGCAGTCCCACACAGCTAAAACATATTTATTATCAGATCTGGAAGCTGAACTGAAGCAAGGTCAAGATACCTGTACACTACCTTCAAGTACCACCCCTCCCCAGACAAAAGACAGCCTGGCCCTTCCATGTCACCTCCAGCTATTTGAAAGCTGCATTTTTTCTCTTTTAGCTTCTGAAAGCCCAAAACACTGCAGTACATTTCAGCAATTGCTTCTTTTTGCAGTCTCAAGTAGTATGAGGAAACCCACTGACGATGATGCCTCTGTGCCTTTATGCAGTTAGAGCAGACCTATGACAGTTTGGCACCTGGTAGATTCATGAGGCAGGAAATTTTGAAGCGAATTTAATGCCAGGCATCATTTACAGATTTACCAATATAGATGTTCATCTACAGTCACAGGGTTATCTTCCACACTTCCCTAGAGTGCAGCAAGATCCTCCTTCTCCAGCAGTGAAAAAGTCTAATAAAAAGTTGAATCTATCCTTCTACATCTGCACAGAGATAGCACTTGCAGTAAAAAATAAGTTGGAGTAGAATACAACAGCAGACATTTCTTATCTTATTCTTCAACATGACATATCACCCCCCATTTCAACTCACTTTGCCTCATTAAATACTTCTAACCACACAAGACTAAAAAAAAATTTTAAAAAATCCTATTTTAAAGCTGTACTTAATACTCAAAAAGCATTTTCTTACCCAGCACAAAGATTTCAGGGAAACATTTCTTCAGCAAATGTTATTACCTAGGAGTGCTCTAACCTCAGTTTTCCAGATGTGAGATGCATTTAAGGATGTACCTGTAGTAAACTTACTTGTTGTTAGCTTGCAAGAATTTTTGACATTTTTTTTTTCTTTGAGGTTTCAAGGATGTGTTCTCTGCCTTCCAAGTCTGCTCCCTTGTCTTCATCCTGTTTAGGTTCTCTAAAAGAGAATTAACTATGTTCACTCTCAGCCACGCCAGCTCCACTACTGAGAACAGCCAGGTGAAGAGGGGAAATACTGAAACAGGAAAAAGAGAATCCTGGTATTTCCACAAAAAAAACCTCTCCAAAACATGTACTCTTGGAAGAAAGGAGTTCTGCCACATATACATTAATTCCCTGCTTGCCTTCACTCCCTTTGTCCCCGTGGTTTGTTAGTGAGTGTGAAAGGGCACTGGTGAATGAGCTGGGGTGCATCCTGAAGGACAAGTTTTCCTCCCATTAAGTACAGCTGATCTGCCTCCCATGGCTGACTTCATCCTTAGGCTAGGCATGCAATTATATCAAAGCAGCTGGACATAGATTAACACCTCTTCTCTACCTTTAACACAGGTTTAAAACAGTACATGTAGTCATGATTACATGCAAGTAATTAAAAGCTTCGGCTCTCTCCTCCTCACTAAATCTTCCTTTTCTCAAAAGCGCCTTTGCCAAATAAAGACTGAATTGAAAAGAGGACAGGAAATTAGATCAAACCGAGTACGTAGCATTCTCATTATCCCTCATGTCAGCCAAGTCAGAAGCAGTTACATAATTGGGCCTCTAGACTCTAGGCAGTGAAGTGTTAAGAGAGAAAAGCAATCCCAGGACTGCATGCTGGGTTTGACAAATAGAAAAACACAGAAGTAGGCCAAGAGCTTACCATTAATGTTAGTTTTTAATTGTACCATGTCAAAAAAAGGTTCATCATATGGCACATGTGGTCAAAGAGGTAAGAAAGTGTGCAGTGCAAGAAATGGAAAAGTGAGGGAGGGAATTTTATCTGTACTCGTGTACACACTTGTGTGTGAATCAGAGAAAGTGCACTTGTGAGTGAGTGAGCAAGAACGCATGTGTATGAGAGAAGCACAGTGCAGAGAAATACAAGGGGAGGCAGCGGCCCATAAGCAATTGCTATGAAAAGGAATGGGGGCGGGGAATTGTGCACAGTCCTTTTTTAGCTTCTGCTGTAAAAAATAAATAGACCTTTTAATCTGTGTTCTCCTTGAAGCCTTCTCTATTGACCATTCATTTCTTCTTTCCCTTCCCAGCTCTTTACCTCCTCTATATGGCTGATGAATATGCAAATGCATAATCAGTTCTATAATAGCCTATCCTTTCTAAAAACAGGCTATAAATTTGGATTCTAAGCATCAGGTTCTAAAAAGACTATTATACTATATGGCTGGGGGAAGAGGCAAGGCTCAAATACCACCGCTAGCACACCAGAGTTCTTTAGAACGTGTGTGAATGCAGCTAGAAGGTGGGCCCTTCCCATAACAGCCAGCAGCCAGAAAGGAAACATCTTCTGCAAAACGTACACAGGAGCCTCACTGCAGGCTCCCGCACGGCACAGCGCACGTGCTAGCACCAGGCAGTGCTCCCTGCGGGCGTTGGCAAGAGCACCGACGTGCCACAGGCCCCGAGATCCCGCAGCTTTCCGCTGGAACTGACGCCAGTTACCGGAGCTGCGGGAGCCATCGGGAGGCCGGGGACCTCGGTGCTGCTGGCAATGCTCCTCCGGCGGGCCCCGCGGCCTCCAGCGCTGCAGGGGGGCGCCACGCCCAGCAGGGGGCGCCGCGGGGCCGGTACGCACCCCCGGGGGGCCGGCCGCTCCCCGGTGAGGGGTGACGAGCACAGCCCGCAGAGCCGGTCCCCGGCAGAGGCGCACAGCTCCGGCTGGCCCGGACACGCTTAAAAGCAGAGCAGAGCCCTGCTCCCTGCTCCCGGCTCCCGGCTCCCGGCTCCCGGCGCGCTGCGGAAGGCAGCGGGGTCCCAGCGGGCGCGGGCCAGCTCCTGCCCAGCTCCCAGGGAGTCGCCTCCCTTCGGCTGCAAAACGGGCACAAACGCTCCTGTGCAGTACTTGCATACACTTCCACGTCCGCCATTCTGAGGCCCTCCTCAGGTTCCCACCGGGCTTTACAGTATTCCTGGATGTTGCCACTGCAGGGTAGAACGCAAGAATGGTTAGTCCGAATCTAATGAGGTGGTATTGTCCTACTATACAGCGACTGAAAGCTGAAGGCGCTGTGCCCGCATGCATCACCCATCACTCCAGCTTCTGAACTGCCGCACGGTTCAGACTGGAAACCCACAGGAAGGAACCAGGCCCAGATGTGCTTTACAGTTCCCCATGGAAAACTACTCGGGAAGAGGTACCATGTCTTGGAGCTCCAGACCGAACTGACAAGCAAGGCAGCACCTGCTGGAAACCAAAAGCTCCTGCTCAAACTTCGGGAAAGACAGAAGCAAACACGTGGGTTGCAACAGTCTCAATACCATGCTACCCAAGGCAGCCAGGACACCACCACATCGTACACAGGTTGCTCTGTTAACTGGGCTAGTGGGAGCATGTATCACCCTGATGGGCACAGAGATGGGAAGGCAGCAGTGATGTACATAGCACCCTCAAAACTTTGGATAGCATGGGACAGAAACTTGGATCTGGCTCTAATCCCAGCTGCTGCACCCTGAACACATCACAACTCTTCATTTGTTGTATTATCATTTACAGGTAGTGAATAACACTTGCATAATTTCTAGGAGTAATACGATAAAATATACCAGATGTGCTATAATCATAGAGATACTAGATAAATATGAATAGTTTTAAAACACATCTTTGCAGAGACTGACACTTAAAACGAAACCCTTCAAAAAATCTCGAAGTTGGGTGGACATCACTGAACACTCCTTCCCCCCTTTCCCATCACCTTCAACACAGATGTACCTTGCAAAGCAGTACAAACTCTGCAACATCTCAACAAAAACAGGGGTGACAGGAGGAAGAAATGTTGTAACACGATTTATTAAAATCAGTTTATAAAACCCTAGGACCATTTCACAAAGAAGAATGGAGGTCTCATCCAACACTGTGAAGATGGGAACAGAGCTCCTCAGACACGGTCCAAAGCCTCCTGTTGATCCTTGTTGGAAGTAACAAGATCTATGTGGCAGTCAGATTTGACGATTCAGATCCTCTCTGGAGCCTTGTTTTCCTTTTTGTCTTTTAACATTCTTCTGAGCCTATTAACACACCAGTACTCTGTGTGCCTACCTCAAAGTAGTTTTTGTCTGCATCACTGGAAGCACATAATTTTCAGCCTAGACTGATAATACTTTCACAAATATTTGCTTCACCTCAACTAAAAAAACCAACAAATCAAAACACAGCGAGAGGAAATATTTTGATCACAAAGTAAAACAAACTAGCAAACCAAGGCTAGGATCGCATAAAACAAGAATTAGAATAGGAAAAAAATAATGGGTGGATATCCTTATAGGTAATCTCCCTTAGGTGGTGAAAATCTTTGGATCCAGAAACACTGACAAAACACTGCTAATCAAGTAGCCTCCTCCCCCTCTCTGACCCCAGGAAACAAACCAACCCCAGCACCCCAAAATTTGCTATGATCAGCACATCTTAGGCACAGAATCTGGAGATAATTACCAGAAGGAATGCTGGCAGACACCAGGGTCCATTCAGAGAACATGCATTTGCCACTTCTTCCTGAATTTCAGAGTGTCTCTTCCAGAGCAGTCTCTTGTATACAACTGCATGTCCAGTTGCACGCCCTAGAGGTTGTGGATCCAAAAGGAACAGTAATATTCTCTGCAGGATACTTTCAAATAATTAAATCCTTATTAAAAATCTTCACATAAAGTACCATTTAAATGAAAAACATTACAAGAGAGGGGCCCGACAATGGCATAGACATGACATAATGGTTACAGTTTAGAAAACTTACATGTTACCAAATGAGATTACATGACAAACTCAAACCTTCGCATGGGACCACATGAAGACTTTTTGAAAATGGAAATGTATGGATGCTTTTTCCTGTAACAGGAATAACTGTTTACTGTTTAGGTGACATTCTGTAACTATAGGAGGTAAGTTTGGAAATATTGACTATTACCAATTCTAACATGAAATACTGTCCAGATGCATCCATAACAGAACTGCACCTGTGCTACTCATATAAAGAGCAGTGACATTTTTCTTCTTTCTCAGCACTCATGTTTGAACTACCAAAACACTCCTAGCAGAACACTTGGCATTTTCTCTATTCCCAAGTTTAAAACACTAGCAGAAGTTACTTTTGTAGATGGCTGTTAAAGCTTCAGTGCATTAGTATGCTGAGACTGACTCCTGCTCTCTCCTCTTGTCTGATACATTTAAAGCCAAAACAAAACCCCGTAACCTTTCTGGTATTACTGTACCTGCAACAGAATCATGTCATATACATTAGCCTTTAAAAGCAAAGCCCTGATTCAAGTTATAAAAATGTAATCTTTCACACTGCTCCCTCTTTGCAGGATAGCTTCTTCATGGTCTCATTGCCTTGTGGTACAGACTGAGTTGATCACACTTATTTTAAATTGCTCCTTTTAACTTCTACCCTCCACCCACAGGTCCTTGGCTTCTCTTCTCATTGGTTATTGCACCCTGGGGCTGCAGAAGAGGCGCCTGCCTGCTTCTGCTTCTTACGGCGTTTGTTCAGGAGGCGGTTGTTGGACGTTTTCAAGTCTTTGATTTTCACCTGATCATAGTCCACCCTCATAGTAGCCAAAGCACTGGTCATCTCCTCCTGAAACCAAGGAAGCAATTTATTGAAAACCTTGAGGCAGAAAGCGCACAGCCACCCCACAGTACTGCCAGGAGATGAATGTACAAAAAGGAACCCTCTGTTACACTACAGCCAGAAATAGCTGAGCCCTTTCTGCTGCAGTGGACTATGACTAAAGGCTTCGTTCTAGTGATGGGCTAATTCAGGAGGAACTATTCACACAGTGTTTCATATGTGAGCATGCAAGACCACACTCCACTGGCCTGAATTCCACGATGTCCCTATGCCCAGCATTTCTTACTGGCTGGCTCTGGGCCTTCACCAGCTACCGAGCCTGGGCTTCTTATACTGGACTCAAAACACTGCTTTCCTTGCTCTGTCACCAAACTAGGTTAGCAGGGACTAGAATAAAGAGTCCACACAAAGTTGCTTAAAATTATAAGCTTCAAATTCACATGCTTCCTTAGCTGCAATTAATGTTTAAGTGCAGGCAAATTTTAAACTTTTTAAGGAGGTTGTGAACAAAAATCCGCTTAAGTAAATGAATGTCTAGGCATTTAGTTCAGGAACGGAAAACCAATTAAATGTTATGGGAATGTTGCTGGCCCAAGGGAATACCTCTGGGACCTATACAAAGCACAAGCATAAGAAGTTCTCAGAAACATGGAGATGAAGAAGGCTAAGTGAAAATTCGACCTCTTTTGACTTGGGAGGAAAATGTTGCCTAGGTCCAATGAAATTTTACTATTACATAGCTCAACATCTGACACTATACATCAGTAATTTAAACAGAATCAGTAATCAGTAAAATATACTACAGGAATGTTGCAATTATCAAAACACCAAGCACTAAGTGCAGAAAATTCATAATTAATTGTAAATGCATGCCAGCCTGATAAAGGCCAGCCGGAAAGAGTTAAGGCTTGCATACAACTTTTAATCTGTCCTATAGTTTCACTGTGGAGGAAGCATTCAACTGTCATCAGTACAAACAGTAGGTGAGGCACCTGGTTAGATTAAGGGAAAGACAGATACGTTTGTCCCCGCTCCCACCAAACGTCATAACAAGACAAGGCTAAGGTATTTAATGGTGTTTTACAATACAAGAACAGAGTAGAAAACCACAATGCAGCTCAATCCCTCCTGCCCTGTCCCCCTAGATTTTCATCATATTCTTCACTTCACTATAATGAACTTGAAACTCCCTCAACACTGTCCCTTCTCTGTGGTTACATACAGTGGCTCAGCAGGTAGCATCTTTAATACTTTTGATCATAAATGTGATCTTTGTTGATACTTGGCACAGCTGTAAGGCTGTCAGATGAAGCTCAGATAGCTTTTTTTTTTAAACAGTTATCATGTACACTACTGTTGTAACCAAGACTGTTAATGCTTCCCTTGTTTAACACGGTTGTAATCAAAATAGCCATAATCTTCAAGGAAATAAGCAAATGCAGAGAAACCAGCCCATCTAATCTCTTATCAGACTTGACTTCAAGAAATCTGAACTACATTTGACTCACTTTAACTTCATCCCAGTGGTCTTTATCCTCTTGCAGGACCCGTGCAGTATGGAGAGGAGTTGGTGGCACTGCCATTGATCTCTGAGAAAAGGGAAAAATTCTGAAAGAAGTGTTCTGCAAAATCAGGTTTGGGAAGTGACTGCTTGCTCTTTTATGTGTATGCAGGGCATAAAACTTTATCTGATGTCCTTTGGTGGCCCTCATTATTCATGCTTCCAATCACTCCACAAGCCAATTCATGTGTGAGGTAGAAAAGGACTATAGTCCCCACATGACAGTATCTTTAAAGAACTAAAGGAGAGAGAAATCAGTGCTGAGTTTCTCTCACTCAGCCCCCTTCCAGTCCAACCAATAACCATGTGGTAGACAAATTTTTATGTACATTTCAGATTTTAACTGTCATTTCACTATTCATTATTCAATGTTTTAAAGTGGTTAATCTGACCTTTATTTTGTGGGACCTTTTCTCGTACATATACATTAACTGAGATTACCAGTTTATCAGATCAAAAGTGTGCCCAAAAGAGGAAATTATACTATTATTCAGACTAAGGGACACTTCAGAAGACAGTGCATCATCTGAGATGCTCTTAAACACAAAACTGAGATCTATGCTCACCTGCCACAAAAGATCAGTAAATACTTTAAATTAGAATAAGGTACAATTTCTAAAGCATGAGGCATAGTTCCCTAGCTAAATTCAGCAAGAATCATGGTATTTCTTGCCAGTCCATAACCCAAACTATAATTTCATTTGGATATTCTATCTTCCTTATGTTTTCTACCCAAACTTGCTGTCTACTGCTGTGGCATCCTACACCAGACACAGCTGCATGCCAACAAAATCCAGGGAGATCCCTGCACATATCACTGTAAAAGAAGCATTACATTGGAAGCAGTGCTTATACTCTACCAGGCTAACAGAAGCACTGCAGTAGTTACAGAAGTGGAAGCAGAAATCATAACTTGTGCAGCCTCTGGAAAAGGATCCTAGCTGGCCAGGGTATAGTTTTATCAAGTACGGCTGGGACAAGAGAAATGGAAAACCAGCAGATTGGCTTCAGTGATGTGCCTTAGCAGGTGTTGAAGGCGCCCTCCTATCTGCTGTGAGCTGCTACTTGTTAAAAAACCCTTCTTATCTAGAAGCTAACTGAAGGATTATGTGCTCCACGTAAACTGACAATTTTTGCATAGTTCACAATAATACTTCTGCTATTCATCTAACAAAAAACAATAAAAAAAGAAAGGAAGAAAGAGGAGAGACAATCACCCTCCTCTGCTGTTTGTGCAAGGAAGAACACAGACATTCACTATGTTGGTTTTTCCCTCTCCCTCCCTCTGCCTCATGGGAAAAATACATTCAGCAGAAAAAAATGCCAATCTGCAGCTCCTAGAGCATTCTTCCAGGAACATTATCTAGCACAGCTCTTTGGTGCAGTGGAGTCTATAGACCTTGTCTCTAATCTCCTCCTTATTAATTGGTTATATGCATATTTCAAGTAACATGTTTAGCTGTAGGTGGTAGCTTCCTTAGCTATTAGGCACTCATTCTGTGAAATTCATCGCCTGCTGACTTCTGAAACACCTCCTTCTTGGGTGTTCAAACACTTAAAGCTAGAGGTATTTATTCTGAACACTGATTACATTTTTATTTGGTTAAAAAAGACTTAGAAACATTGTCTAGGTTCTGTTCTAGTTCTACAGAATCTCTGTAACCTCAATTTCTCAGCTTTCACAACTCTAAATGAACACATCCATTTACTTCGTCAGGATGTTACACAGCTATTTTTATATGATTCTAAGGGCTTTCAGATCTTCAAACAGGCATTACAGAAATGCTGTTAGTCATGCCTCTGTTTCTGCCCCTTCCTCCGAGGATCAGCACAGACAGAGAAAGCACTATGGGAGAAAAGGGCATTCTACAGTACAAGTGATTCTGTTCCTGGCTGATGATTTTTCGGGCAGTGAGAACAAGACTGGTGTCTTGACAAGACAAGACTTTTAGGCCAGAGATGTGAGAAGTATAATCTGCTATTTTGAGTGACACCTACAGAGCAGAGATGATATCCTGAAACTCAGCCTGGTAACTCCTGAGATTCTAGTCTCATTTGAAATAGTAATATTATATTATTAGAGTCTTTTTTTTCCCCCAAAAAAAATTTTTTAAGGAAAAGTAAATTCAACCAAGTCACAAAATGAAACCTGAACTGGGACCTTTAATAGCTCTGTGTACCGCCCTATCTGGCAATCTCTTACAGGGGACTAAGCTGAGACCCTTGCTCCTCCCCCACACATTTCCAAACAAGGATGAGAATTCCCACTAAGCATAGGACTGTGTTCACACTAACACAGCTATGCACAATGGTGCCTGGGACCACTAATAATAGCTTTCTTTAAATCCTGCACTGATGAAGTAAGTACATACAGTTTATTTTTATATTTTTAAAGAGAGTAACACATGCATATGCTGCAGAGTCAACAGTGACTGACTACTCAGAGAAGATATAGATACATTCGACTTTTGCTTCCAAGGACACTGTTGTGGGTGTCTTTCTTTACGTGTCCTCTGGTAACATCCAGAAGAACTGTGGTTCTACAGGCAGATGACCCTCTGTTAACAGTAATCATCATCCTTCTTTTGCTGTGCTATGTGGAACTACATGTAAGTTCTGCATGTAAGAATTCATCTTGTAAAGATGTGTAACTCACATTAATCCAAGGGTGATTCATAAATTGAGAAACTGTCATTCTCTCTGTCGGGTCTGTCTTCAGTAAATGGCGAATCAGTTGTTTGGCTGAAAAACAAGACCAACATGGCACGTTGTAGTCTACTACTGTGTTCCCAAGTCACCTTGAGAAGAAAGACCTGCTAAATGAAGAAAGATAATTTTGCAGAACTCAAAATACCTACCTATTGCTGTTACCATGTTAAGAAGCCATGTACAGTGAGGTAGGTTACTATGTTTAAAGAGACAAAACATGAAAACATCCAAAACAAGATGTAAGAAGGGAGGACAAAGGATTGGGGATTCCAGCTATGCTATCTACATCACCAAACCATTTTGAGAGCAAGAACCTGAGAAAAAGAGAAACATGGGAACAGAAAGCTGCCAAGCTGCCTGTCTGAAAGATGGCAACAGGCCTGGCATTATGGGCTGAATGAATGCATAAGCTGATGTTTTGGGAAATGACAGCAGACAAAAACTAGCACGGGCTGTGGAAAAAAAAGGACAGTAAACTTTTCTTTGACAACTGAGAGGCCGCTAGAAGGACAACAAAGTCAAAGAAATAGATTGTACAAAGAGGCTTGCAGCAGTTTCTGTGAACACGGTATCTGCCAAAGCAAGAGTACTAAGTAATGGAGATACGAGCTGATGAGAGTCTAGACAAGAGTTTCATTAATGCAGGCGACAGACCAGGAACACTGCATCCAAGGGCTGATATTTAGAAAGATGTACACATAACTTCCTTGGGGGAACCTAGAAAAACTTCTGAATAAAAGTTCTCTTAGAAACATCAAATGCAAGACGACTAAATGCTTCTAAGAAGCTGCAAGAGGTACAAGCTGAGACTTTAGTTTGTTGAGAGAGGCTGCACAGGAGTTTTACAGTACAGATTACTTGAAGTGTAAAATGCACAGGGAAACAAAAGCAGGGGACAACAGAGCCTGTTAAGGTGATTACAGAAAGCTGGAGGGGAATTTAGAGGAAGCCTCCATAGATGATGCAATAATTAGATAAAGAAAATCACGACAAGAACAGTACAAAGGAGAGCAAAAAGAAGCAGTCTGCTGACAGTGCCTGATCAGCCTAGAAGAGTACACATAAACTAGGTGATCTTAATAGGTTTAAAGGTAGAAGGCACTTATCTTCATTCAGGCAAGCATACGGAAACCCTACAGATTTTCCAAGTGCATGTTCTCTCACCAAGCTCCCCTGGCATTTTAATAACTGCTGTAAGATGAACAAGACCCAAGGCAGACAAAATATTAAGCCAGAAACACATAAGTAAAACATCTTCCTCACTAATGTTCAGTAGTCTATGCTGCACACGCAGCCATGAGATCCAGCGAGGGGTTAAAATGCCACAGATCTCAGTATTATCCAACGATAACTTGTTATTGCTAAACAGGAGACAACAGCATGCTAGCAACAGCAAGATAAAGGGCTTGTTAGAAAAAAAGATGTGCCCAGAGGTTGCTGACCTTTCCCTCTAATACGACAGGCAGGTGAGACTTCCAGCTTATGAGACTCTTAGAATAAGAGGGAACAAAAAACATCCACTTTCAGGACACTGATTTGAGCTCATCCAGGTCACAGCTGAACAGCAGCAGCTTTTGGTCAATGACTTACACAAAATAAATTGTTGACCTTGATTTAAGTGGTGACTGGCAAGTTCCCACATCACAAAAAACTAGCATGAAAACTTGCCATCCTTGGCTGTATCACCAAGGAGGGCAAAGACTGAATGAGTTCTTCAGACAGTTTGCCTTTCTTCCAACTCAGCCTGCATTGCAGCTGTCCTGGCAGTCTCCTTTCTCGGGATTAAAGACTTTGTTTCCAGAGGGTTTAATCTCAGCATTCACTAGCGCTAGCTGGAATTTGAAAGAAAGTTTTCAGCAGTCATTTACTTTCTGTAGTACTTAGGTTGCTGGCTAGTATCTGAGTTCCCAGTCATCCTCTGTATCACTTTACAAAAAATGAATTTAAATTCTAAAAGAAAGGGAAACAAAAACTAAGACAGGCTTTTAGAAATAGTCTCTTGTAAGCACTCCACCACTGCACAACACCACGCACATACTCATCAGTAGCAGTGAGCATTGTTACCTTCATCTGATACTTCAGCCCACTCTGGATTGGGAAACCCATACTGTCCCATCCGAATTCTTCTCTTCATCCCTGGAGAAATGGCTTGACCAGTGTTTGAGTAGAATGGAGGGAACCCACAGAGGCTGTTAGAGTGGACAAAAGAACTCTTTAACTAGGGAAGTCCTTTCATCTCTTAAAAAGTCCCATACAAGCTTATACTCCTGTGCAGGTTGCATGATCCTAGTGACTAATTACTTGTAAGTGCAGATTTAACAAGATGTGTCTGTTTTCTATTTATCAAGCCTCCTTCCAAATACTTACAGAATATATGTGATGACACCCAATGACCACATGTCACATGATTTGTCATACTTCTCAGGACCAAGGACTTCTGGAGCTGAAGAAGATTAAACCCAGAAATTAACAGAGTACCAGATATTTTCTTTCCTCTCCATCACCTTATAAGTAGCAGCACACTTCATCAACAAATATCAGAGGCATTACAAAAATGCAACTCACTGTAGGAACTGGGTACTATTTCCTATTGACAAGTTCCTAAACACATCTAATGTAGCTTTAAAGAGGAGGAACGAAGCTGGCAAAATGCCCTACTCTTCACCTTAGTGTCTCTCTGCTCAAGAGAGTACTAAGATTACAGAAAAGCAGAAGGAGCTATAGCTAAATGTGTACAGGGAGACACTGCTCTGAAAGAGGCAGAAGCATATGTTCCAGAAATCAGAACAGAGAGGACCTACTTGAGCTGTGATAAAATTTTAAACGATACTTAGGTGGAGCGTGTTTAGCTCCAGCAGCTACAGAGCACTGTATTTTAATTTGGCTTCCAGAGCATTATATTTCATTTTTTTCCCCTGGGGCAGGTGAACTGGCAGGGAACTTGATTTTGTGAGGAAAATGATTCTCTAAACTTATGAGCAATCATGCTGGTTTATAAAAAGGTGTTGAGAAGGGAAATGTCAGCTTGTTTAGATACAAATATAAAGGCATAAAAACATATATGTGTAAATTACTTAACATTTTATGACTAATCACAGCTTACAAAAATATAAAGAAAGCATCAGAAAAAAAATATGGCTAACATAACGATCTGCTAACAATAAATAACAATATCTTTCAATACAAAAAAATATAAAAAACTTACATTGTAGAAATGAACTAATTCTTTCAAAAAATTAAGCCCTTTCCTCCAAAGAAATTCCAAGCATGGACTGCCTCAGTCATACCATATGGTGAATGGCTATTAACTCAAAGACCAAAAGAGATGTACCCTAAAATGAGTGCATAAAGGACAGTCTACTGTGACATTCATTACACAGCGCTCTGTCTCTGGACCAAATACAGGCAAAAACTCAGCTGTGATTAAGTCACGTTGGTCTTTTATTACTAATTCCTCCATTTGCCAGCTTTAAGAAGCTTTACAACTGAGGCAATACTCTCCCTGTTATCTTTTATTGCATTAGTTAAGCTAAGGGACGTTTCGCAAGGAAACACCCAAATAATCATGAAGCTGAGTTCAAATTATGGCTTTTATTGCATCATTCAAAGGAAACATCCGGATTACTTCAAGTGCAATCAGAAGCAACATGTCCTCTCTCCTTGTTCCTCATTTGCATCCCCTGTTAAGGTTGTTTCCTTTGCAACCGAGGAAGAGAGCAGGAGAACTGAGTTGTACTGGAACCAGACTAGTTTGGGTTGGATCCCAGTTAAATTCTGCAAGCTACCCCTTTGCATTATATTCACAATAGAAAATTTCCCATCCATTCCTACAGTTCACTGTCCCACTAGAAGGGCAGGGATGACAGACTGAAACAGAAAAGAAATGCATCTTGGTTAACTTACCCACATAATAAGGAGTATAACAGGGTGTCTGCAGCGCGTTTAGTACAGTGGTTTCTTTGGCAAAGCCGAAGTCTGTGAGTTTGAGTACAGTATCCTTCTCTTTAGATGTGTAAAGCAAGTTTTCAGGCTGAAAGGCCACCAAGAGAAAGGATAAACTGGACAATGAAGAGATGTCTCTACTGAACTGAAAGGTCAAACCATTTCTGCTTGCCTGGATCACCACCAGCATCTGGGTTGTCTTATTTCTCTCACATCCCCACCACAGCATGCAGAAAGTTCCCTCCCAACATGCAGCATTTTTGCTCAGACTAAGGATCAACATCCTTCTCAATATGGTATTTAGGAGAGCAATCACAAGACTCTCATCATGTCCAATGGGCATCAAGTCTGGCTTCTTGAACATCTCTCTAGTTCACTGCACTTACTAGGATTGTTCTGTCTAATCAACACCAGTTGATCTGACAGCACTGTCGTGGTTTCGGCTGGGATGGAGTTAATTTTGTTCTTAGTAGTTGGTGCTTTGCTGTGTTTTGGCTGTGATGTGAGAGCAATGTTGATAATGTGCTGACGTATTTAGTTGTTGCTGCGTGATGTTTATACTAAATCAAGGACTTTTCAGTCCCTTGGGCCCTGCCAGCCAGAAGGCTGAGGGGGGCATAGGAAATTGGGAGGGGACACAGCCAGGACAGGTGACCCAA
>JAVJGI010000050.1:648306-688431 GCA_035590275.1 Ibycter americanus | reverse complement strand
CCCATCTTTCTGGGTGAGGGGAGTGAGCGGGTGGCTGCGTGGTGCTTGGTTGCCGGCCGGGGTTAAACCAGCACAAGCACTCTGTACTGCACTCAGGTAGCTCAGGTAGAAGACAAGAGAAGTCATCAGCCAAACTCTCAATAAGCACCTGACATAACACCATCAGAATTAACGGACACAGACACAGTCCCCTTCCTGTCCATCCCCAACCCCCACCCCAAAACCTGAGTTAATTCCACTCTTGCTTCACACTCCATAAAAAAACAGAAGTGGCACAGGAGGAATCACGGAATCACACAGCTCTTGTGCACAAAAACAGGGACAACAGTACATCTCCAGAATCTGCAACTGTTTGAATTTGTTCTCTAGCTTCTCAGTCATAAGGAAGCTATGCCCTCTCACATGCTAGTGTTTAGGGACATAAAGAAGAACAAAGGGCTTGAAAGCAAACAGGATTTAGGATCTATTAAGTAATTTGTACCATTTCTATGTTAGTTCTCTGAGTGTGTGTAGGGGGTGTTTGGGGCTAAGCACTTCAGTTTTTGTGCTGGTGATAGGCATAGCTCCACAAAAGGGAATAGATTTTTAGTCTCTGAACTCTTAAGTCATTCTCCAGTTCCTATGTAAAGAACCCTCAAACCTACCCCTCAGTGACACCAAGCAACAGCATCTCTCCCTCCAGCTAAACACACAGAAGCATCTGTAGAAAATTCACAAACACAGAACTTCGGAAGCAATCAGATGCCTCAGTCTATCATTATGTGACCTGCTCTCCAGCACATTCCACACACTGCCGTATTGCTGCGCTAGAAATGCCTTGGTGCAGCTATCTTGTCTTTGCTTATACTGTGCACTTTACAGAATGAACACAAAATACAATACTACAAACCCTGTCAAATCTCTACAAGATCTGGGTACAAACTGTAGCTAATAAAACACTGTTCCACATAGTAATAACTGAGATCTTCCCATCTTCCCAAATATTTACATATACTAGTAAAGTGGGTTGGATGCATGGAATTGGTATTATTCCTCCCATATATGCAGTTTCTCCTGTTTCTGAAGGGGGTGGTGGTGGTTGTTTTGGGGTTTTTTTTTTTGTTTGTTTGGATTTGTTGTTTTGGGTGTGGGTTTTTTGGTTTTGGGGGGTTTTTTGGTCTTTTTAGGCAAGTATAAATCTGAAAACAACTAATAACTGGCAAAGACTGTACATAGAGATATAGCATCTAGCATAACTTCACTTCAGGCAGTGTTATTTTCTTGTTAATTAGCTGGATTGCAAGTTGGTAGTACCTCTTTAATTAACCATCTGACTATCATGAGATTCTTCTGCTTTCCCTACACACCTAGGAGGCATTAGCATACATAATATTCTGACCTTTGACTAGCTGCAAACTAGTTGTGAACAGATCCATTCTCACACTGGCAAAGGAACAGGAACACTCTGACCATCTGATTGTACTCCTAGATCTATTTAAACCACCACTGCCCATTTATTTTTCTGCCTTATGCTTTTTTCTCCCTGCCCACACACCTTCAAGCCTCACCTTGACGTCTCTATGGGCGATGTTCATTGAATGCAGATACTGGATGGCTGTTCCAATGTCTCTCATTATTTCAGAGGCCTCTATAAATACAATTTTAGAGAAAGGTCACATTAACATTCCCACTGTAACTCAGGGACATGCTTGGGAATGCTTATGACTTACAAACAGCTTGCTGGAATACAGGGCTAGCGTCAAGACTAGAAAACCTAAAATTAGCCCTAACAGCTGTGTTTTGGTTTTGCAGGCAACCATAGCCCCCAATTCCCTGGCTGCTCAGCCCTCCTGAGCAGGCACTGCAACTGAACAGTTGAGTCTCCTACTCTTTATGAGCTTGTAAATTTGTGCTTTAACCTGCTCACTGGAAAAGCAGCAAGAGCAGAGCAGGTACACAAGCAACATGCAAGACTATGGAGAAAGAAGCCCCAACCAGGACATAACCCTGACTGTCCAGGACATGTCTTTGGTTGTCTGAGACAGAAGTTCAACTTTCAGCTTCTAGTTCAGGGGTAACAGGAGGATCTAACAGATTGTCTAAAAACAGAGCAACATAACAATATAGTACTTTTAGGATAGGTTACATCTTCATTCCTCACAGTCTTTAGTTTTTCCTCAGGAGAAACAAAATCAACAGTTCTATTCTGCAAAGCCCAAACTGTCACCTTTGAAATAATGTTTCTAAAATTTAACATAACTCCAGTGGGAAATTTTAGTGTTTGGTGAGCTGCCTCGCAACAGCAGTACTCTTGAAGTGTGGAAGAGTTCAGTTACAAAGGCAGAGGTTTCAGAGCAGGGAGGAGTGACATTCCCATTGTACTAAGCGAGCATTATATTACATCCCCATTGACAGGGAAACAATCAGCAACTTCAACCTGATCCTCTTTTTTCTGCATAGGTGGAAGCCTTGGCTGCAGCAGTGAGAGAAGGTAGAAATTCTTGTACTGTAACAACCTGGAATCCTTTTTGACATGGCTTGAGATTGAAAATACACAATCTCAAGCAAGGACAATCAGAAGGCAGGAACACTCACCTTCTTCAGGGAAAACCATGGCTCCTAATGGGAAGTTGTGGCTGATACATAAACAGCTAGTGAACCTCGGGAATCCAGTGGAACAGGGCTCATTTATCTCAGGAAAGAAGGTGGGTTTTTTTTGTTTAACACTCCCAGATAATTTTGAGTAAGTATTTAAGATGTTATACAATGCTATTTAACGTAGAAAAATCACGTTTTTAGCAGAGTCGAGTCACTAATGTTCAGAGTCTTCCCCCTGGAATCTTTTATTTTAGCGAGGAAGAAATAAAATTCCTGAAAATACTCATTTTCCCTACACGAGTCTTTCATACCACTTAAAGGATTCATCCCAGGCTAGGAAACACAGGATCACAGGACCAAAAAAAGCCTGGCCTCTGTAACAGACTTGCAAAACAGTCACAGTAATTTACAAGCTCGGGTGTAAATGTTTCTTCTTCTAACCATTCTGTCACAGCACTAGCTACAAACACTAACATTTTTACTCCTGAGCAGCAACAAGCTCTTGTCTATTGTGAATGGACAAGGATAACCACAGTCAAGCACACCTGTGGTATTCCGCATATAATAAATAGCAAAGACAATAAAAATGGCAAGACTATTCTACTGCAAGCTCTGTCACTAACTCACACCAGGTCTTTAACTTGTGCATATTCCCTATCATAGATAAGCAAGCTTGTTTACAGTGAGGCTAATAACACTTCCCTTCAAGTAGTACTTTAAAACCCTTGAATAAGAGATGTTTCATCCAATGTGATTTCCTTGTGATATTAATCACCTAACAGTACAGCTGTGCACAGTGATGCTGCTTGAGGGACCTCCAGAAGAGAAATCACAGCAAGAGCTGCGCTGATCATGTCAGAGGTGGTCTGGCAGGAGACCAGGGACTAGAGTAACACAGGCTGCGGTGGCTCAGAAATGAAGCTGAGCAGATTTGTATGAAGAATTTTCCTCTAAACCTTCCACACTGTGCCTGAACTTAGCCAATTCTGGTAATTCCTGATTTTCAGGAACTTGTAAAAATAACAGTTTAATACAGTGTTAGATGGAAAATTAAAAAAAAAAAAATTTTAAAAATTAAAAATTACAAACAAAAATCAAATCAAAGAAAAATTCCTGGAAGGTAACTAAGCAAGGGGACAGAGAAAGGGAGAAGCAATCTTCCACAAACTTTAAAATTAAACTTCTGATTTTTCACCTCTCTCAGTGAAAGCTTGATCTCCTCTCTCCTGGATCCTGCTAAACAGCTCTCCTCCCTCCATGCTGAAACAAAGAACACAAAAAAACCCCCACTTTACACAAGCAGAAAAGATCAAATTAATATCTGATTGTGCATCCATATAATGGCACAGAACCATGGCAGGAACAAGTTAGAAAAGATTACAGGCTGCCTCCTATGCCAATGCTTCCTAAACATCACACTCATCTGAATCAGTGCAAAAAGCCATTCTGATATGGAATAAATAGAAAACAAAACAAGACCAAGAGATTTTGATGCTTTCAGTTTAATGTACCCTGTCACAAGAAACATGACACAAATAGTTGGGAAGTCAGATACACTAGGACTGGGAGGCTGACCAGTAATCTTGTTTCAAGTGCTGAAGATGAAAAAAAAAAAAAAGAAAGAAGGAAGCAAATATACTGAAAAGGATTAATTTGTCCCCAGTGAAGACAACAGTAAGTGCGGTATTACAGATAAAGGAGAGAACACGAAAAGTTAAAGTCAAAATAGTAGCAAAAAGGATCATGTCAGATCACTGGATTTACATCTGAAGTTGGAAGCCAATCACAATCAAAGTGCATCATATTTGTAGAGACATATCTTTCAAGATGGTATTAATCAGCGCTTTAATGAGGACAATTGTCATGGAGTACAAGAAAAAATATTTACTGGTTAAGATTCCTCATTCTTCCATCATACAAGACAGCTGGAGCAGCTGTACATTTCCCTACCAGTACCATAAAGACAACGAAAGGTTTGCTGTGCAAACCAAAATCATGCTGCTGAGAAAGCTCACCTAACTCTTATCTAACATTCAACACATTCTCCCACTCCCTCCACCCTCTCAAAGACCACTGTTTGATGGGGGGCTGCTGCTGGTCCATACCATTCCATGACAATGAGGAGGCATCTCTTTCCGTGATGTATATTCTCATAAACATCCAGGACATGGACAATGTGGGGACACCCTGATGCTCGCCAATGATACTCTACTTCCTGACGGGCTTTTGGGTTGTCATACAGGAGCTGTAAAGAAATAGGAGAGAGCAATGTCAGTGAGCCAGCATCGTTCTGCTTCAAATTGGCACCTACATGCATTTGAGCTCAAAGATAGTGGCACAGGCTCCTCTTAGCACTTTCTCCAGCCAAAGGATGCCAATCCATCACAAGACTTGCACCATCTCTGAGCTGCCCAACTTCTTAGATTGAGAAATACAGAAACAACTGGTCCCTTGGAACTGGAAAGACCTCAAATGGCAGTGAGGAGAGATTCTGAATCTGAGATGGAGACAAACCTATCTCACCCACCTCTGGGTGGGAAACAGCAATTTTTTTCCTATTTGTTTGCAGTACTTGCAAACAGAAGAGAACCCCTCTGCTAAGGACAACAACCCTCCCACCTGCTGGGAGAAGACACTTCTGGGTGCAATGCAAATCCTTTAAGTTCAATGAGATTTAAAACAATAAGGACTTTCACACTGACTCTGAATGGGCTTCTTAAATACTACACAAATTTCTGGCCCTGTCAGGGTTGGTAAAGGGACTTTTCACTATCTAGATGCTTCAACTTCTCTGTCACATGCAGGGCCAGTTTATTTTAAAGGCACTAATCTCTACAAGAGAGGTAAGAGCTCATCATTCCTGATTCTGCAACTTTGTACACAAGAAATGTGTCCCTTACTATTTGAAGAACTGGTCTGTATCAGACCCTACAACTGAGCTTTCGTCCAACAGGGGCACATTGCTGAATCATGTCTTTTCTTCTCTCCCTCATCTCTCTAGATACCACTAACACTTTGTGACACAGACTCTCACTTTACAGCACATTTATACGGTTCCTACACAATGCGGCTGTGATCTGATTTTGATACTTTATGCCTATAGTAATAATCATTGCAATGAAGGAGCAGCAACAAAACTGATGTATATAAAGCATTGTTAAATGAGTTAAAACAGAATAGAAAACAAGCAAACCCAATCACCTCTGATCTATTTGCCTTAGAAAAGGACTACAACAACTGTGGGGAAACTTTTCAAGTAGGCAAACAAAAAGTATCATTGCTGCACTATTAGGCCTTAGCCTGAAGCTCTTCTCACTCATGTTTGCTATCAGGTCCCAGTCACAACACAACTGCATAATTGCTGGAAACAAGTATTAACGTGTAACCTGTCATTAGGGACCTATGAATCAGACCAGGAAAGTAAGATCGCTTTTCCATTCAGTTGCCAAGCTAAGGCACAAGTGGAGTCACAGGCACCTCTCAATACAGGGAAATGCATGATTTAAAGGTCACAGGAAGGAAATCACAAGTTCTGTTTTCTTTACTGACTCCAATACAGACAATCTGCATCACTAGGGAAAAAACAGCTTGCACTTCTTTGCTGCTTCAACATCCCTTTAAGCAAAGCAGACGCAGTAACATGGCAGGAAATGCCCATACACTTTATGAAATACTGGGGAAGCCCTAGGGAACTACTGGACAGAAGGTAAGAGGCTTCTTTTCCAGGCTGGGAACAGGAAACGGGTGCCAAGTACTTCTCTGCTGAGTGCACCTTTTAGTGTTTTTGTGAAGCACAGAGAGGTTGCAGGAGAGGACAAACTGCTTCAGGAGGGCTGCTGGCTCCTTAGCTGAACAGGCAGGGAACCCCACCACCATGACCTCCAGGCTCCCTCAGCTCCACCCCAAAGGCTCCAGTGCGACACCAGATTTTCAGCAGTGCATGGAGCTGAAGAAGCTTTCTTGCAAGTTCAATGCCCTTGCAGCCAACCTACTTCTTCCACAGCTGTTGTTCTACACCCAGAGCACACCTTTTGAGATCACTAACTATCCGCCTCCTCCTTCCTGCTCCAGCCTGGCTGTGGCCTGATTTCCAACACAAATAACTTCCTAAATTAGAGATGGCTCCAATTTGGACAAAAAGCCCATTAGTGAGTCCAAGTGCAGTAGCTTTACTTTTTTCAGCCATCAGCCCATTCAGTAACTTTTCCTTCACAGCCACTGTGTTCTAGCTCAGTAGGACTGTCTATCAGCATTTTCCTCTCTGCCCTTCTGAGTTTGGGCTGCTGCCTAGAGGTCTCTTTAAAAGTTCATTAAATTACATGCTCAACAATAAAGCCCAAACACCCTTAGGACTAACCAGGCCATTTAGAAAAGCATTAGAGGGCTTACTGCTTGGATATTACTGGATTAATGCCACTTCTGAGAAGGACACTTTAAAACCTTCTCACCTATCCTATGCTACTAATTAGACATAACCATTCTCTTTACTATTGTTAACTGCACTATAACCTGTGTATCTTGTGCTTGCAGTGTGCAGAGATGTTGTTTTTCCTGTTTGTACCAAGTGCTTATGAAAATTGTTTCATAGAATTGAATTCTCACTGTCTAAAGAGCTTTTACAAGGCATTTTGATATACACAAGGATGCTGCATTTTCTTTTCTCCACCCCTATCAGCAAGTTTCATATACTCCTTTAGTGCCAAGCTTGAATGTACTCATGTCAAGATGACACCTGGAGAAGCAGAGGAAAGGAAATGTAAAAATAAAGCACAGATACGCATACCAAGCAACATCTGATATATCAGCCAACTGTTAACCTTCAGATTTCATCTTCTGAGCCTTAAAAATAAATTAAATCTTTTCCTTATGTCTAAAACTGGAAGCCATAACTATACCTTTTAAGACAGTTTATAGAGGCCGACACCTGTAAGATGAAAGTCAGGCAGGGCTGAAAGCACCAATTTCTACAACATTTAGGTCATGATTCCAAACACAGACTGAAATTCTAGCCCTGTGGTTAAATGCAACAAACTTGCAAAAAACATAAATGGACATTCTGCCATCTTCCTGAGCCTGAAGAGTCTGTGCTTCTACTGTTGCAACAGCTTTCGTAAGACTACAACCAGCTTCCCCTGACATTCTACAAAAGTGCACAGGTTGTTGTGACCAAACTCAGAGTTTCAGATAAGTTTTCCAGCACTTCGGGTTCATGTTGGTTTGAGGAAAGAGCAGCTTTGTCAAACAGTATCAGCTCAAGGAGCCCCCAGTCATCCTCCTAGAATTCCCACACAGTTCAGCTGAGTCACAGATTGTCATGATGAGCTGTGGGCTGGATCATGAACCAACCTAACTCCAAAACAAGACAAACCCAAGAAACATGCCCTATCTCCCAATTTTTCATGAAGCCAGATCAGTGATCCAACATACAATGCACAGCAGCCTTTGCATAACAGCGAGGGGACACCCATGTGTGTGGTCAGACAACACGATTTGGAACAGGAGCTACACAGTAGAAAGCTGTATTTTTGCGGGAGCTCAGCATTACTGAACCACTGCCTAAAAGAAGCAGATGAAGCAAGTATTAACAATTATTCACTGGGAGATCACCAAAACCACAGGTGATGGAAGGCAAGAAAGTACAAGAGCTCCAGAGCCCTAACCCCTAGTGATTCACACAACTCTTCCTGGTATCTGCAAAAGCTGGAGGCAAGAAAGCTGCACCATGGGGTGTGCTCAGCCTGTTTCTGAGGAACAACGGGGCAGACACCAGCAGACACTCCAGGATGCCCTGCTAATTCCGGGCTTGGGCAGTGGAGGGAGGCCTGAACTCTTTCAGTTCTGGGGTAATGGCCTAATTCTAAACTGCAGCTTGGAAGGCCAGCTCTGCAAAATTTCCCCCTGTGCAGAATTTCTTGATAGAAAAAAAAGAAAAGGAGACTAAAAAGAACACAGTATCATCTACTTGCTTTTCCATCGATTCAGTGTTTTGTAAGCAAGGAAGGATAGCAAGAACCCTCATACCTTAATGGACTGATCTATACAGGAAATAGCCTTCTAAGGACTCCCGGGAGCGGCAAGTGATTTTCTGGACTCTGAAATCGTAACAACAGAGAGAGAAAACATGCATAGGCACAGGTATGAAACAGGCTGAGGACAGGAAGCAATGACTTCTCTGTGACTTTCTCTTTAATATGCACCAGCAGATAACACAGATTACTATTACACCTGCTATCCATTCCCTACATAGGCGATTAAGACCCCCATATATGCTTTTTTATTTATTTTGAACTTCAGCAATCCTTCCTAGTTCCAAACAGTTGCAGTGCTTGGATTAGAACTGTTACAGGCTCAGTTCTCACCTACTGCACACGCCACATTAAAGCAGCATCTGACACTGCAAGCAGCTTCTACTTGCACCACTTCCAGATTCTGAAGTCTCCTTCAACTGACAATCAGTTTTATAATCTCTACACTATTTTCCTCACAGGAAGGCTTCCCATTATTAAAATAGCAATGGGACCAGCAGAGACTTTCAGTCCTAGGGTCCTCAGCATATAATACTGATATATAGGCACTTAAATATAGCTTTTGTTTATTTCTCTAGCTGGGAAAAGAAAAGTCATAAATGGGCAAATGTCTAACTTCTTTTGCTTTCTTTCCTCTTTGCTTGTAGCTGTTACAAAAATGCTGAATCCCACAAATAAGCCTTGCAATCTAAATTCACACTGATACACAGAAACTAACACCATTTGCTGCAGAGCAGCTCTTCCAGTCTTTCTTTATTCAAGAGGAGTTGATGGCAAAAGGAGGCTTGGATAATGTTTCTTTCATCTCCTCCCTCCTCTATGCTACAAAAAGAAGTGGGGGGAGGGGGGGGGAAGAGCTATCACTATGGTTTTGGACATTTTGTTTTTTATTACATCCTGATTATTTGCCCTACATCTATTAATTCAATGTTAATAATCTTTATCTGTTTTCAGATCTCTTCATAAGGGATAAAGCCATCCTCTGTGTTAGAACGCTAAAGGAATTGAAATTATCAAGGTTTTCTTCTTCACGCATCAGCACTGCCAGTCAGTAAAGCTGCAGCAAGAAGCGTGTGCCTTTTTGCAACGGCAGCCCAGGAAGAAGGAAAATCTACACGTGCAAATCTCAAAGAAAGCATTGAATTTTTTCTTAAAATAAAAAATAGAACACATTCTGCTCAAATTATTTAGTACTGAAGCATCAGTCTCTAGACAAGGGATAAAGCCAGGGCAGGGCAGGCACAGGTACTGGGTCATCACTGAGTCTTTGACCTTTCTGCTTTTATTTCAAACCCAGCTTAGACAATTAGAAATTAAATCTGCTTGGAGGCTTCGTTGAAACAAACTGTCATCCTGATGCCCACAGAGCTGTCCAAGCTGCTGCCGCAGTTGGCATTAACTGGCATCTCCATCAGTGCTCAGGTAGACAGCCAGTCCCAGAGGTGGGCTTCTACAAGTTAACAATAGTCAGTAATAACACTCAAGTAGCACAATTTTGCAATACTCCTGCTTCTGGTATCTAATCCTTTCATTCAGTCTACTGAGTATCAGGGTTTTACCATCTCCACTGAGGGACCCTTCTCTATACACCTCTTCTCTCCAGTTTTCCAATCTCTACTCAGCTTATACTTTGAAATGGCAACAGCTACAACAGATCTTTGGTATCTTGCCAGCATAAGTGAGAATGAAGTGGACTAGAGAGGACTGCTTGCATGTGGTGTCAGAGTCACACTCTGAAACCAATTTCCTGCTGACATACAAGGCTTCAAATTCCTTAAGCACATGTTTTAAGGGGAAAACAAGAGGAAAGAGTAGAATGGACAAAAATAAAAAGAATAGGTTAACAGAGATATGTGCTCTTTTGTAAGCGTGTGCGTACTAGATGTACAGCAAATCTGCCAAAGAATTTAGCTCTCCAAGCATTCCTGCTTCTTCATCCCCAGAGAGCACACACCACATAAACATTATTTCACTCCATGCCTCTCTCCTGCAGTGAATCAACTAGGTCTCTCAAAAATACCTTTGGTGTGGTTCTGAATCTTATTTATTGTAGCAGTATTCAAATCACCACCAGGCACTCAATATGACTATACCACCTGAGGTAAATAAATGAGACATACCACTATTAATTATCTAATTACACATGCATCTAGTAATTCACTCTGCAAAGGTCAACTGTCTTTGCTCATAAATGTTAGTGGAGATATGGCAAATACAACTGAAATGGCAAAGCAGTGGGCCAGTATACACTTCAAAGTTATCCCCTTGCACACATGAGGTTAGTAGAAAAGACAGGCACAAAAACAAGCAAAAAATGCCCGTGAAGAAAAGCTACTGTCCTGATAAATACTCTGATAATATTACATTAATCTATTTGAACTGCAGTGCCAAGGTATGTGACTGTACATTCAATATGATGGGGTATATATAAATAAAAAGCATGCTATGCATTTTGCTACAACTGCAAGATTACTTTGCATTTTAATACTATGCTGTGTGGATGGAAAAATAACTCTTACTGGCACCTTAAGATTCCAGTTGTACTTAGTTGTGACAGGCTACAAACTAGCTACATGTGGCTTCTATTTTATTCAAAATATCACAACTGTATTTTAAATTAAAAATAAATCACCAACAGCTACTAACATGCTGTTACCAGACATGAACATTTTCAAATGCTTGTTTATATAAGAAGGCCTAGAGATCAGCTCCTCTCTACCTTCCTTATGACAACTTCTGCCACAAAACGCTGCCATTTAGCCATCACTGACAACTGCATTCAATACCTGCCGTGAATATTCAGCATCTGGGGAGACCTGCTGTAAAGCCCTTTCCGAAACCCAGGCACACTACAAAACACCCTTTCTTTCCTTGATTCTTTAATATGCATATTATGACCATCTGAGATGAAACAAAATTGGGAAGTGCTCTAAAGGTCTTTCCACCCTTCATTTTAAAACCTGCTCTTTCTCTGGGAATACGTAGACATGCAGGATGGACAGGCGAGCTACAGATTTTGGGTTCACACTCTTTCAATGTCTGATCTTTGGTGTATAGTACCTTGACAGGGCTTTGCTCTGTACTGAGATGCTCTTCACCACCAAAACTACCCACTCCTTCCTCAAAGCAGGTTTTTGACTGTAGTGCCTGCATGCACACAGCATGGGACACCCAGTAGCTGCGGCACCCAAAATGCAGGATGTTCAGCTAGACGTGCCAACACTGCTCTACCTATAGCATACTCAGGTTACTAGCATAATGCAAAATTTTCCAAAACTTCATATGGCATAAATACCTACAGGAAATTGGGACTGTGATTAAAATAAAATAACCTGTAGCTCTACCACTATTTTTACTTTTCCTGCATTTCTGAGTTGAGGAAATCTAAAATCCCAGCTGAAAATTATGACTTTTTACTTTACAGTTTCACTCTAGTGCCTAATATGAGGTTTGCCTTTGAAAAGGAGGGGAAAAAAAAAGGGGGGGGGAGAGAGAAAAAACCCTCAACAAAAACTTCACTCCTGCCAGCTAAGAGTTCATAGATTCTGATAACAAGGATTCAGGTGACTTGGCTTCAGTAATTCATATATCTCAATCCTTGGCTCGTCAAAAGTAATACAGCTCACTTGTGAAACTTTGCTGTTCAAGAAAATTCCAGCAGTACAAAATACACCTGAGTACACCTCCTCAGATCACGAGCCCATCAAACCCTCCCTCTGCTTTGACTTTAGGTACTCATAGAACACTAAAACAAATTCAAGACCATAATCTTGATCTTCTAGGTGTCTAACACCTTTATAAGCTTGAATCACAGCATATAAAAGATGACTTAAAACTTTGAGACATACACTATGGCCAACAGTTTTGCTACCCTGCTAGAGTGAAATTTCCCACGAGGATACATTTTGCCTATACAGGAGTCAGAGATGTCTTGGGGGCAACCTGAGACTGAGACACAGATTTCTGCAAGAAGTACGGCCATCACAAAAAACTCTCTCCTTTGTGTTTTCTTAAATTGTATTTCCTTACCTTTGCTTTTCCCCTGTGCAGTGACTCTGATGCAGCAACACCTCCAAAAAACATACTAGCACTTTTCATGGTCATGAAATGGGATGAAATGCATGTCTGCTAGGATGTGACCCTCTCACACACTTCCCAATATTGACAGCCACAGTTGCTAAATTCCATTTTAACAACCCCTAACACCCCCCCATCCCAATGATATGACTTTTTTTTAATACATATATATAGTCTTACACTTTTTTCTTTTTAAAAAACCCACACAACCCCCCCCCAACAACATGTCTAATTAGCAGCAATAGCCATTGCACTCTATACACATTTTCCACAGAAAGAAGGAGAAAGAGCAAATACCGTAGATGTTACTCAGAATGCTCAACGCTCATTTCCGTGCTAACCGCCATGAAACCCACCTGTACAGCTGTGTGGGACAGCAGGACAACGATACCAAGATTAGTGAGGCATGGCACATCTTTGTTGGAGCAGGATGTGGCAGAAGGCACAGACCAGAAACAGCAGTACTGAGAAGATTTAAATCTAATGTTCCCTTTCCTAGTCTTCATGCTAATAAACGTATCAAAATTAACACAGAAGTAGTAATACTGAACAAGGTAGAAGCAAAAATTAGCAACATATTTAATCTTGTTAACCACAGATAGCAGTAGCTCCAAGACGAACCGGTGCTGCCCGCCAGCCTTCCTCTGTGTTTCTTGCACGTGTGACTACAGACATGAAGATTAAATCACTCAAGAACTCCCAGGAAGGATTTGACATCCATCCCCAATACACAGAGGCTCTTCAAGGTGCATGCTGGATTCATGTAGGCACCTTCCATGCATCTGTCTTTTAACTCTGCTCTGCACCCTAGCCCCATTTTTTGACAGTTAATACCTTAATGAGCCTGCAGGGAACCCTTCAACTGCACCTATGTTCTCCTCTACAGCCCCACCATTTGGTAGCAGGATTCAAAATGAAGGTACCATCCTCTCATACCGCTGCCCACACACCTAAACTCCCTTTTAGCTGACTTCCCCTTCCCTTCCACATGAATTTAAGATTGTCATCCATGCATGCAAAGCTTGGCAATATGCCACCGCAGGCCAGTTCTTTCTCATGTATTGCTGTTCTTTCTCTTTTTTTCACATTTCCTTTCTCGACACCCACATTTGTGCTTTCTGTAGCATGACCTGACAGGCCAAGCAGTGTCTCTCTCTTCTGCTGCACCATCTATCTCAAGTATTACTAAATCATCCAAACATAAGAACCCAGAAGTAAACAAAGAACTCTCAAATCTTCCTTCTCCCATTCCACAGGGCTCATCTACTTCCTTTAAGCCTTATCTTAAGGGGAGACTTGCTAAATCCCAGACATCAGTGGCACTGACAGCAACTGTACCTCACACCCCTCAAAGAGATACTGAGATTTCACCCAGTTCTTGGGAATCTGAGTGAGCCTGACCAGCATGTCAAACACTCATTCCTTAAAGCTGCCACCTGTGGGAACTTGACTTATCTTCAAAAAATAAAACAAAGCCCTAAAATCCTCAGCAAGGATATCTAAGATTTCTCTTTGCTTCAAATCACTGCTGTATATGTTTTCACACTCACATTTGTACAAGCTCTGCTGTTGGCATTTTCAAGCAAAGATCTGTATCTATTTCTAAGTCACAACTCGGTAGATAGCTCAGTGGTTGATGGTTTAAAGGTCCATCAGGCATGAAGATCCCTGGAACTGTTTACTGTGTACAGCAAAGACATGATAGAGAATGGTGTGACTGTGAATGGAAACAAAACCATGCAGCATTCAGCAGAGGCTAGAAATGCAAAGGAAGCCATTAAGAGAAAGAGGAAAGTAAATTGCTCTCCCAAGACTACTTGTGCTTATTTTGTCTGAATATATATTCTAAAGCCAAGTAAGCTATTACATAGGAAAGGAAAGAAAAGAAATAAACTGGGGGAAGAGGGAATTCAACAGATGGAGTCAACATAAGCAAGTGACAGTGCAGTAAAACTGTTATTTATGTTGCAATTCTCATTGATTCATTTTGCTCCGCGCACTAGCTTAGCCACCCAGGGTTACAGCTCTGCTTCACAAGAACAGCATCAGAATCCAGCAATCAAAAACATTACTTTTCTCCCAAGCCCCACAGCACACTCCTGGAGCAGCTAACACCTTACAGCACTCACTACTTCATCAAGTGCTCTTTAATATCCAGGACGCTGGAAAACACACACTTCCTAGAACACAACTGGGAGCTGCCAGTTCATACATAGCCTAACAGTCCTTCCCAGCTCCTTTCAGAAACCTTCAAGAAACACCATGCAAACTACCTTTCCAGAAGATCTCCTCATCACATAAACGCCCCATCCTTCTAATCTAAACCCCTCCTGAGCCATAGCTCCTCTTCTTCATCCAAACCTGTTTAGTTATTTGCCCAGCCCATCCAGACTCCCACCCTGTCAGGTCAAACACCGAAGCCCTGGAGGCTCTCCTTCATCAGTCAAGAATTTCTGCTAGCCCCTGACAAGTCACTGCTTCTGGCTACTCCGGGCAAGCAGACTTCATTTCCCCGAACTTCAGAGGGCAAGGAGCATCCTTCAGTTTTGCTGCCCATTTTTTAGTCACCTTGGTCCCCCTCTAAAGATTCTCCCTATACGAGGATATGCTGTGGCATGAGAGGTGGGAACAGAGGGCTCCCTCCCCATCATCCATGTTCCATTTCTTTGACAGACGTTACAGAGAACTCCTTCACATTCCCTGCAACCAGATGACAGAAAGCAGTCAGACACCACAAAGGTAGAACAGAGTAGCTTAAATGGAAGAGTCTCTCCTTGCCAAAATCAAGAGCATTTCCTTCACATTCCTGAATAGATTTCCTGTCTGCTCCTGCATTACGTTGGCTGCCTCATGACTACACATGCAAAAGGAAGAGGAGGATGATCCCAAGAATATTTGGAAACCTAATGTTTTGATGTCTCAGTTAAAGCAGCACCATGCTGAGGACTGCACAGGGGTCAGAAAAACAAGATGTAGCAAAAGCACTGCTGAACAAAAATCATTCCAGGAATTTCAATCCTTTTCATCTTTCCAAGCTGCAACATACATCCATTTCCCTCCCTTAAGACACTGTCCTTTCCCCCCCTCTGCCTGCAGCAGTATCTGCTTGTGGTACACTGCAATGTTGGCTCATTTCCACAAGCCAGAGTGCCTGAGAGAGAAGTCTGGGCTTGGGGAAGGGGAGGAGGGAGTGAGAAAGCTGGGGCAATGGAGAAAAGGGACTCGGAAGATCTTTCTGGCCTAAAGTCCCCTGCCTGATTCCGACTAACATTAGTACCATGGAAACAACTGCCCCACAAAAGTGTTAATGACTTTTGAGGTGATGATTTCACAGAAGCAATGTGCCATCCAGTATCATTCTCCTAGACATGACACACCAGGGAATCACGAAAACATAACCGCATTAAAGCCATGTTAACAGAGAAACAGATTGTCTGAGCTGTGCAGATGCTGGTCTCTCAACAGAGCTGATTCAACACTTCACAGCAAGCGGCAGCAAGGGGAGAAGGCACTCAGCCATGATGCTCTGCCCATCAGTTGGAAAGACAGATCCCCAAGTGGAGACAGGAAGGGTAAGGGAAATGTGCAGATTTTGAACACCATGCAGCACTCCATAAGACCTGGATGATACCTGCTTAATATGCAGGATTTTGTCCAAGACCTGTCAGGTGGTGGTAATTTCAACTTTCATGGATTAATATGTCTCCTATCACCAAAAATGCTTGTGTATTTATTTATATGTGACCATATAACACTTTTCCATACAGTCGTAACTTTGAAAACCTTTAGAAACTGTCTCTTGGTTCACCGATTCACCATTTGATAGTTATGTGTCATAAGATGAAGGAGGGGGTTATTTGTCCAAATTCAGAGGCACACTTGTGATCCTCCTGCCCCCCATTAGTTACTAATGGAAGTTATAATGGCTGCTCACAATCAGCAAGAGACTAGCTCTGAAGAGCACCCCAGCATCCCTACCACTGCAAGCTTCCTGACTCTCACTGCTCTGTTTCGGGTGAGGGAGGAGAATCCCTGAGGTCCAGGGAAAGAACATCAAGACAGTGATATATTGTTCTCATCATATAACTATGCAGTACAAGCTCAACCAGGTCATATGCGATCACTTTCAAAACACTTCTTAATACTAAATGATGATACCAACTATTGCAGAACCTGGAGACATTTTTCAAACCTTAATGCATTAAACCTTAAAGCTCCTGAAGTCTCAGCTTCTTCCTAGCAGTTGACTATTCTAAACCAAGAAGCTGTGATATTTTGAACAGGGGGGGTGCTCTGCCAGAATTCATAATTATCCATCACTAGCTGTACCTCCAACCGCAAGATTATAACTATTTTAGTCAAAACTAGAAGTTTCCACACAAAAATATGCAACAGATGGATAGAAAAGAATTCTTACGTCCTGGACAGAACAGACATTCAAAACCACCAAGAGACCCTGCATTTACATATCAGATAACCAAGAGCTGATTTCTCTATTAAGTCTGAGTGCAGAAACTCACTTCCAGATCCTTCCTCTGCCTGAATGAGATCAGGGCCTTCACAGCTCTTACAGAGAACTCTCTGCTTGTCTACAGTGTGCCATGTCTCCCAGTTTCCACTACTGAAACACAAGCTGGCAAAGCAGGTACATAGCCCTAAATTTCTCAGACCCCAGCTGAGTGGGAACCACTGCCTATTTTGAGATGGATATGGCTATTCTCATTTCTCATGAGGAGTTTTAAAGGTTCATGGGTGTTTCTAAATGTGGGGAATACAATTTTTTGTATTTGATAAAAGTTTTCACGCAGTCAAAATACCATTTCCTGTTCACTTTTAAGGGAGATATTTCTAAAGACAATTGCCACAAAAGATGGGAAAAGGTGAGCCTTGGCAAGAAAACCTCCTTGGGTGTACACACACTTGTTAAATGCAGCATGAGGGAGATTCAGAAGAGAGCCAGAGAAAATAACACACCCCTAAGACAAGTTTCATGAATGCTGGCAGAACTGGAGAACACCAGGACTCTCACGGGGTCTCTGGGGGATGCTATGCGATGTGAGCCTTAGGTGAAAATACCACAAGAACTTGGGACTTGGAATATGAAAGTGAAGCCTTTTCATAACTCTGCAACATGCTTACCAAGGCAATTTCTAATAAAGGGTGTTTCGGCCTCTGTATCAGAAAGAAAAAATACCTTGCTTTTTGAGAAAGATGGAATAAGGCTTGGCTGCAGAAACATGACTATAATCTGGATGCTTACTCAAATGACTAAGCACATATTTTTCATGACCCAAATTCTGGCTACACCACAATAGCACCAAAAAAACCCCCAACAACCAACCCACCAAACCAATGTTATAAAGCATAGAGCTTCAGATTTGAATGAGGCAATTATTTAAGGAAGCTAAACCACACAAACATCAAGCCAAGACTGTGCCATCAAATGAAGCGAGCAGCAAAGCTCACCATCCTCCTTTAAAGACACACCTGGAAACTCGGAATTGTGACATTTAGCCACTACCCATAATACCACCTCCTGGTCTGCTCCAAAAAGGCCTGACTGCAACTTTTAAAGCTGCACAGCCTCTATGTCTTTGGAAGCTTGTAAATAAATACTACTCCTCTTTGAGCTGTGTTCCCCTTGACAAGCCTGCAGGCCTTGGCCATGAATCCCCCACTGTTTTGCAATACATGCAACAGCTTTGTTCTCTTCTATATACAGCCATGCAGTTGCCTTACATACTTTGCAAAAGGCACAAAAACTAACAAATAATGCGGCAGAAGCCAAAGAGAGAAAGACAGTTAAATTGCAGGATGCAGCAGTGCTCTCTGGCATTTTAAAGGTAAAATTTAAAGGTTCCATTCTGCAAAGATACTATCAAATTTAAAGATTACAGATTTGCTGATTATAAACATGCTATAGTGTTGCAGATTCTTGCAGTACTCCTCAGTTCAGATTTCATTTAGGCCATGTTGCATAACATCTCCTTTGACTACACAAACCTTCCAAAAAACATTTGTTGTTGCCTGTCCCAAAATTGAAGATACCCAGCCAACAGTCACATTCCTCTTCTTATCTTTGCTGATCTCCATGCTGTTAGCCTGTAAACACTGTCGCCTTAGATTTCCTCATCACCAATAACCTATAGTGTTCAGTGTGTGTTTGTTATTTATTGTACCTTTAGCTCAGACATCCTTTCTCTAAGTTTTTATTATTTGGGTAAAGTTAACATAGAAGCTCACTGGGGTAGCCCTACCAGTTTAACACATGAAGGAAAGCAGACATTACATGCACAATCCTGTGTCCTCCCTCCATCTGCCCCAGACCCTGTGGAGCCCTCCATCTCTTCCCCAAATACCCTAATATGGACTCTTTTCACTGGTCAGAAGCAGGGCTCTGGGTTTAAAATCTCCAAATGACGTTTGGATTTTTCAGATACATTAATATTCTTTTACATAGCTAATCTGTCAAAGCCATATCACTAAAAATTAAACCACCACCTATATAGCTTATTTTCCTACCAGGACCATTAGCAGTGTTTGTTGTAACCACTACAAACACCTAGAAGCACCTTTAAAAGAAACTGCATGGCAGTTCAAAAACCTGAGCTTCTGATCCAATGTAGGCAAATGAAGTAATTTTTGCAAAACAAAATAAAGAAAAAGAATTGGAAGTCGAATTCTTTTCTTTGCATATTCCTGACCAAAAAAAAAGATAAATTAAAAAAAATTAGCAGTAAAGCAGGCAAGGCCCAGGTTGCAGATTTCACTGAAAAGGTTTAACTGAGAGAAATGAAGAATAGTGATGCTTTATTGGAAGTGATTGATAGTAGAAGCAAAAATAACCCTACCAGCAACTGAACTTCTGAGAAGCGTTTATTGAAAGCTGTTGTGCAATACAGTCTTTACATGTTGCATGGACTGCAAGTTTTCTGCAGCTCAGGGTGCTGGAAAGTGCCTGTAAGATTACGCTGTGGACTTTTCTGACAGAAAAATTTACATACATATAGGCAACATGTGAACTGCTACGGCATGGTTAAGAGGTGTCCCGGTTTCAGCTGGGATGGAGTTAACTATCTTCTTAGGAACTAGTACAGTGCTGTGTTTTGGCTTTGATGTGAGACTTCAGTTTCTCAGGCCTCATTAGCGAAAAGGCTGGAGGGGCACAAGGAATGGGGAGGGGACACAGCCAGGCCAGCTAACCTGAACTAGCCAAAGAGGTATTCCATACCATGGGACAGTATACTTGGCATATATACCTGGGAGTTGGCCAGGGCCAGCAGGTCGTTGCTAGGGGACTGGTTGGGCATCAGTTGGCAGGTGGTGAGCAGATGCATTGTGCACCACGTGTTTCTTTCTTCCTTTCCCTCTGGATTTTATTATTGCCCTCCCCCTTTTCATTGTAACTGTTATTGTCATTGTTATTATTGTTCTTTCATTTGTATTCTATTTCAATTATTAAATTGTTCTTATCTCAACCCTCAAGTTTTACATTCCTTTCCAACTCTTCTCCCCATCCCTCTGGGTGAGTGGGGAGTGAGCGAGCGGCTGCGGGGTTAAACCACGACAAGAGGCTATGTACTTGCCATTAAAGAGACCGGACTCAGGAATCTCAGATCCTTTTCTAGGTCACAGGCTTCTTTTGGGACAAAAGCTGTCTCTGGATGTCATTTCCCTCATGTTTTACTGCAATGGGGTGCTTTCAGCACAAATTGTTTGAGAATCTCCAACACAGAAATGACAGTGGCTGTAATAAATCCTGATAATGTAAAATTCTGTGCATACAGCATAACTTCGTAATTTCATCATTCTGTTGTTGCTCTAAATTGTTTTTTCCAAACTATTTAATACCTCCCTCAATAAATATGTAATAAATAAAATGTTGCAGATGAAGAAACCCACCATTAGTCTGTCTTGCTCCTGCCATCAACAGGCCTCTGTGTTAATTAACAAAAACAAAACACAGGTTTCATAATACTATTAAAATTGCCCTTTTAGACCTCCTAATATTAGTGATTTTCAAGATTAAGTTGCTTGAGTAATTTGAATATTGCTCCTTTTGTAAGTACGTATTAAACACAGTATTATTATACACTATTCCTCCCTCTTCAACTTCATCCTTACAACTGAGTACAACCTGAACCTGATCGGGATGCAAGTCAGGATGCAGAGTGACAGGAACCACTATCTGTAGCCTCTCCCACCTCCTCTTCATTTTACAGAGAAACTAGAAAGTGTAATGTAATAAGGGTCTTGTGGTTACCTCAGCTGAATGCTACTCTCAAAAATCTGGAGTCTACTCTCGTCCCTTTCTGATACCTTATGCAATGCTCTGGAAGTCAACTGAACCAAACAGGTAGTCACTAATTGCCTATATCTCATTTCTTAGAAGGCTGAACTGCAGCCTCAGTTGCCAAGGTCCTGGGCACTCCCAGCTCTAACAGAGCTTGGGTCTAAAAAGTTTGGCTTGAGTTAAATTGCAATCCGCTACTCAGTACACTGAGGAGGAACAGGGAGGGGGAGGATCCCCAAACCAAGCCACCCTCATGCAAGATATTTGAAATGGAGCTCCCAAAATTCAGTGGATACTTTTACTCTTAGAAGTACTCCTCTGCTCCCCATATGTGAAGTAGGGACAATACAGACCTATCTTAAAGCAATGTTGTGAAACTAACAGTGATCCAGCCAATAGAGCGAAGCACAACCAGAAAGAAATGAAAAAAAAGTGTTTTCAGAGTAGGTCTGAAATAACCTGAAATAAAGAAGCCTTGTGCGTATGCTGAACAATGACAATGAAACCAGCTATTGAAACCAATCATTTAACAATCTAATAATTTTGTCTGTGCACTGAAAAAGGCTGAAGTGTGGTAGAAAATACAGAGTGCAAGATAGTCAAAGTATATACATAGCATGGATCCTGACATTTACTACATCTGAATGCTCAGTTTTCCAACCCAAAGCTGCTACTTTAGGAAGGAGTTTTGTATACATGCAAGAGACTGTCTAGTTTTTGTGGTGTGTTTTTTATTTTAGCAACAGCAAAACCACCCTGAAAATAACAAATCCCCTTACGCATCTTCATACCACTATCCCTCATGACTTAGCTGCAGCGCTAAAGCTCACACATCTACTGCACAGACCTCTGTCAGTTAGCTTAAAAGTAACTAATAATAACAGAATGTAACAACTGTGGATATACAAGAGGGTGTAAAACATTTTACACCAATGAGTTTTACAGCTACTTGATGACTGGAGAGAAACCAGGAAACTGAGATTCTGGGATGCAGTCCTGCCTGGAGGGGTGAGTACTATGCTAGGCAGCTTTTTATTTATCTTCCAAACAAACAAACAAAAAAACCAAACAAACAAAAAAAAAACCCCCAAAACCACCAAAAAAAAAAACCAAACAAACCCAACCCTCTCCCATTCACACCTCTGACCCCTTGCCTTAATCCTATCATCCTCTCCTACCAAGCCTCATCACCTTACGAGCTCTTTTCCCACCCCTTGAAACTAGCACCAGAGCCAGTCAGCTCTTCCCTTGGTTCCTACGGTCTGTTCCTCTACCTCCAAATCCCAGATTCCATCTACTTTTCTTCCCCTTCCCCATTCTCCACCCCTCGGCTCTCTGTCTCTGCTTCTGTCGGGGCTCCTCAACCAAACTCAGCCTTGACCCTCTGCTTCCCATCCATCATCTTATTGCTCTTGTCTCTGTGTCCTGGCTGTTCCTCCAGCAATGTCTCCTAAGCAGATCTCATTCTCTTACCATCTCCAGGTCCCCATTTCTCTGCCCCCCACTCTCTCTGCTGGTACCCAGCAGATGTCTGTTCCTCTGTGCTTTTGGGGACAAGTGGCAGAGTTGAAGGCCAGACCAGAGATTGCTTCTCTTAGTACCTGCGTCCAGAACCAGGATAGATTTCAGGAGCACAGGGATTCAACCCCTGGAAAGTACCTGTTCCGCTGTAGTCTGCAGCACGCCAGTGCAAATGCACACCTTTGGGGAAGTCAACTGTTAAAACTGAACACATCTCTACTGACCATTAAAGATTTAGAATTTGGCTGAACTTGGGATGATTTTAAGGGTGACAGGACAAGGCACTCCTAGAACAAAATTCATCCCTCAGTGAACTTCAAATCCAAGTAAAAGGCAAATCACTAGAAAGTTAATTTGTATTTTATGTAGGCAAAACAATTTTTTCGTCTAGTCTTATTACTGGAAACAGCTGAAAAATTCTGCCAAAACAACTCTCACAAAACTATTCCTGTTCAGCACAAGAAATACCATCCTTCAAGTCTGTCAGAATATTAAGATGAGTGAGAGAGGCCATGCAGATCAAGGCAATCCCACCAGGAAGCTAAGCCATGAACCTTGCCTACAGGCAAGTGCTTCATGCAGCCCAATTCTGCGTCCTTCCAGAGGCACAGCAGAGTTCCCTGGTAAGAGCACTCACAGCACTGACCTCACAATGCCATCATTTTTCCTGATGTCTATTTTTTCTTTTTTACATGAGATTTATCACATTAGTCACAGTTCTGATGTCTTCAGCAAGATAAACCCCATTCCTAACAGATATTTTGCCTGAACAAGGACAATGACTTTGGCAGTTATTTCTGTTTCTTTCCACAATTAACTCTAATACTGCCTGAGAAGCTAATTACATAGAAAAGTAATCAGTATTTTTATCTGAGATTACTTTTCCTGATGCTGTCTTCAAACCATATATATTCAGCTTTCATCATTGCTCACCCTTGCAAGTACCCATTATCCAGAACGATCTACTCTTGGAACAATTCAGATAGTTGATGTTTCCCCATCTTTCTTGATAGGCAGTATCTGTCACTTGATGCTGAAATTTGCAGGGTGCAGATGGTAAGTTCCATCCACACATTACGTAGTTCCAACACCAGCACTATTGTAGTGAATCAGATGAATGCTATGCAGATGAAGGCACCAAATATAACAGGGTCTCCAAGTGCAGCTGCACAGAAAGTTCTTTAAGTTTTTAAATGCTGCTGTGCTGTCATTCATTAATCCCCAAAGGGAATAAACTTGTACTCAAGTATCAGTCCACATCATTCTCAGTGTTTTACTTCTACCTATTTCTCCCATCTTCTGGAAAGCTACATGTCTTCCACTTTGTTTTGATTTTGTAACATCGTATTGATTACTGTGTTATTATTCTGTACCTCTTGCTTCTGCTTGAAAATCATTTACAAAAACAGAGGAATCAAGAACTTAACACAACCCTCAGCATCTTTTACTGTAACTTCATTTGCTTTGTTCAAAGTCAGCCTCATTCTTCTAGGAAGAGAAGATGAGGTGTAGTAAAGAACCAAAAACTGGAATAAAAGACTTTCTAACTTTATTAATGCCTGCTCGATCCAATAATCAAAACTAGGCATTATCTTTATTTTGCTGTTATACTACACATAATTGTGCCACTGCATTGCTTTTAAAAACATATGTAATTTTTCTACCACTCCAATTTTGGTTTATTTTAATTGAAAGCATAAAAATCAATAATTCTTAGACTCATTTATCTGATTGCTTTCCTCTTTCAACAATGGTCATTATCTGTCTTTCAATCCCAGTATACTTACTAGTTGTTTTTATTTTCCTCAGTTCTACTGGGCAACACTAGATCATTTGCATGCCTTATTTCTTTGCTGTACAAAGTCTACAGATAAGTAATTTGCTGTCGCCTATTCTCTCATTTTAAACTAACAACAAAATGGCTGAAGTTGGAAGATATTTATATTTCATGCTTCCTTACTTTTGAAGCAATTAACAACAAATTAACATTTTAAGAATAGAAGGGAATTTTCAATAAACATAGTCCAGCTAAAGAAGTCTAAGAGAGTACTTGGCCAATTCTGTGCTGGGCTTTTTACAGTACTTACGTCTCTTGCTTCAGCAGAGAGATCCCAATTCAATAGCAACAGCAAGAAAGGGGATGCAGGCTGATGTACAATGAGTAGAAGCAGCTCTTGGAGCAGCCAAGCTTCCTGGAAGGCAGTGCTAACAGTTGGCTCATGTTTTCAATCAGCTAGCTACAGACACTATATAAATTGTTACTGCTAGCACAGAACGAGATGCTGTAACTTCAGGTTACAGGAGACTACAGTCTTTGATACCTGTATTCAGTTCCAGGTTACAGCCCTCACACTAAGAGCTTGAGCTGGGCGCATCCTTATCATCTGTGAGGTCATGATTGCGTTCATCCTTATCAACTTACATGCCCTTGCCCTTGTACCTGGATCCTCTCAACCACAGAAGCCATTTGGGAAGTGGTAAGGGAGACGCCATCCTGGAAGCCTTACCTGACTATGTATTACAGAAAACTCAGAGTATGGAGAGCATGTGCATTGGAAGAACAGATACGCTCATCCCAGAATACTCCCTTGTTCTAGGGCAGCCAAAGCCTGTCCTTTACTGAGAGTTGTTCTGAGACAGTGATTGTGCTGTTTACCCCAGAACAGCTCTGGAGGCAGACAGCCATGCTGCGCAGTGCAACACACATACTTGTAATACAGCCTAGCAAGAAGCGCACACAGGGAATGGTTCCCCAGTGCTCTCCAAGCCTTTTGAAATTGCATGTAAAAGTAACAACTGCATGTAAAAAGCACTTTGGCCAAACAGTAGATGTACTGGGTAAACATGCCTCCTAAGTCCTGCAAGTCTCCCACAGGAACACTTAAATCAAACAAAGTAACTAGGTAAACTTTGTAAAATCCTCATATATCCAGATTTTGCTCCTCACACACTTAGCAGATTTTAAGATGTAAATTATAATCCTGTGTGGATAGACAGGAAAATGTAAGTGTTGAAACTTGAACACAGACCTCATGGGCCTGGTGTCAAATTACAGAAACTTGGGTTACTGTAGGGCCATTAGAAGTACAAAAGCAGTGCAGTCAAACTGCAGAAGTAGCATGCCATTTATTTTGGGACTACTTTTTCCTACATCCTTGATTTATATTATGCATGGAAGCCTGAGTATTTCCTGAAAATGGCAATGCTTACTGACTTTTATTTTCACTGTCAGTGAAAAAACAAATAAAGCCAAAACTGAATTCCTATTTCAAGCCAAACTCCAACAGACTTGAGGAAAAAGGCAGAAAAGGAATCTAACATTTTTGTTTTAGTTACTCATCCACAAGTTTGATTTTGTTGTGTATTTGTGGTTGCTAGCAAGGCTCTAGTGGGCTACAGTTCCCAGTAATTAATGCTTATTTGTTCTCCTTTTTCTAAATAATATAAATTTTGGCTCTCATGTTGTCACACAAGGATTATATATATACATGCAAAAAAAAGCAAAACAATGGATTTTGTTTTGAGCTAACAAGCTCTAAGATTTCATAGAACAGGAAACATGCAAATATAACAGAGCTTACATTTCTATACCACTAGTAAAAAAAATTAGGAATCATTAAAAAGTAACTAGTTAGGGAACATATCAGCTGCAAAGAAAAAGCAGAGTGGAGAGATAATACACTTCTACCTGGCCTCAGAAAAAGTTCAAATGCAAATGCTAGTTTTATTTTTAAAGCAATTTTACTTTTTTCTTCTTCAATGTATGCCTTATTAGGTACTGAAAACTCCAAATTTAATAGTTTGGAAAAAAATTAACAGCAAATTTAATCATACTTTGGAAGTACAGTTTCTATTTATTGAATGTTAAATGCATCTGAGAGAAGAAAAAGGGAAAAATTGTGAAGAGTGATGTCTCACAGATTACTTTCCCATCATTTTTAATAATAAAACGGAAGTTTTGGGGTGGAAGGAAAAATTGACATTTACTGACATTTAGCAGTTAAAATGTAATCCTTCCAGAGGATGAACAGCAGAAAAAGGTGGGGGTGGAAGAGAAAGGAATCAATTTCTGCCCTGATTGCACTGAAGAATAAAGTTTAAAAGCATGGAATAAACTGAATGAAAGCACAAAACCACGAGTATTTGCAGATTAAGTTCTCCCAGGCATGGAGGAGGATGTCAGCAGTCCCAGGAATACTGATTTTGGACTCCCTAGAAATATCCCCTACAAAACAGGCAGTCAACTATAAACCATCGATGGTAATCAGTCCTAGGGAACCGGAAAAAAAGAGATCACTGGTCCTGATGTCTCAGTGGCAGTAATTAGTGACCAATACACACTAACATATAGGATTCTATTATTTCTTTAGGAAAATGCTTTATAAATTTAATTAACCCATTTTTAAAAAGCAAATAGAAAAGAAGAAAATCCCCATGAGTTTTGTAGCAGGGACACCAACCACTATGCAGATGCAAGCTGAAACGCACCACATCAGCCAAGATTTCTGCACGATCATGCAACAAAATGTGCATAGGAATCTAAAAACTGACTACAGTCCAAAGGTATAAGGTATTTTGATGAATAATTAGCAGATTTAGATCAAATGTAGTTTGAAAGTGTAAATTATCTTGATTACAGTTAATTTATTTTTTAATTAATGTTTAAGTACTATTTGAAGGCTTGAACAGACCTCTTAAGACAACTCAATGCAGCCTGATTTCTCAGAAGGGTCAGCACATTTGAAAAGTCATCCCTCCTTTGAATCATTTCAAATTAAGTAGTTGAAATTGAGGCAGCTCTAGACTGGTGAACTCTTATAAAAAAAACTCTGATGTACTAGGGCGCTTTGAAAGATACCAGACTTCAGAGAAGGTGAGGAACCTTTGGGTAATACGAAGCGATCATAAAACAGAACCTTGATTCATATTAATAATATATTAACAGTGCTAATCTCAACCAAAGAGCATTTAATGCTCTTGTGCATATAAAGGAGTAATGTCATGCAGCTGTCTACTGGTAATCCCTTTCACAGCAGGAAATCAAGTGAAGACGGAATACATTAATGTTATTCATTTTTAATATAAAACAGTGCAATATTCCTCAGTGATGTAGGCAGTATGTTGTGCACATGAGAAGTTGACAACTAGCAGTGATATTACCAATACCTTCCCCTACCAAGTCATCCCTATTTTAACTTGCTCAAATGCAGGTCTGTAGATCAATTTTAAAAGACAGAAATGACCACTTTGGTCTGCTGAGTCAGAGCATCCTCAAGAAACAAAAATCTCATCTGGAACAAGCATGACTTGTGTTAGAAAATGATTGTTCAGCACTTAACACAAAGTCATAGCACAGTGAGTGGGCTCAGGTGTTCACGTTTAGAAGGTTTACATAAACAAAAAGAGAGAATACCAATCTCTTCATGACCTTTGATGCTTGGGATAGATGGGAAAGATGACATGTGAGAAACTCCACATTCAGCAGTATCATGGATCCTTTCCATCCTATCCTTAGAGGACTGCCACACAACCTTTTCTCACACTGACTGTATCCAGGCTCCAAGCTCAAACCATTCTCCTCCAAAACTGCCCTCCTGTGAGCTGCCCTCCTCCATGCTCCTTTGCTTGTAGGATGCAGGCAAACTCCTGCTTTAGTCTTTAAACTGTCCTACACAGCTATTAACTCATATTGCCAAAAATCAAGACTGTCACTGATACCAAGAACCAGCTTGGGGTATTTTGATTTAACAAAAAATTATTATTGCTGTATTGGATGTTTTATTGAACCAACACTTGTGAGAACTTTCTCCGTACTTCCCCTGTGAGACTTGGCTGTTGTGCACTAACACACAACACTGCAGTCATTCACCCTCCCTCCCACCCCCACAACAGTGATTCAGACAGCAGAGAGGTGGGAAAGACTCAGAATTAATTGCTCTTGTATAAAGTCTTTTATCAATAATGTGTATCACTGTTTTCTCCTCCTCCCTACTGCAGTAAGAGGTTAGGTTTTGTAGATCTTGAGTGTCATGTCCCATTTTTCAATGATAATAGGCATATAGGCCCAGCCCAAGTCAAGGCAGTCACATCTGCCTGCCAAAACAGAGGCACGCCTGGCAATCAGGGTTTCTGAAACGCAACTGGAACTGCAAGCCATTCTCACACTCCCTTTGCTTTCAAGAGGCCTTTAATCACAGCATCTCAGCAACAGGAAGAAGTTATTACAGAGCTGAGAGACTGGAGGAAAATTCCACTTGATACCAATCCACAGGAACTGAGACTGTTTCTAAATTAATTGACCTTTCCTCATCTACCACTCTCACTTTGTCAGCCTGCTTCCCTGCACTCTGGTGCCAGAAATCCTGTGAGATGCTACTTTGTATGTTTCCAAACAAAGAAAATCAACTGAAAAACCACCTAACTAAACATGATAAACCTGGCAAAACACCTAATTCCAGAGATTTTGCTATCCAGAGATTTTGCCCTTTGTAAGAATGACTTGTGTACCACAAACTCCAATGCAGAACCAGATACTTGTTAAGAAAGTGACAGAAATAAACAATAAGAATACAACCAGCTATCAAAAGCAGGCTTCAATTCTATTCTAAGTTGCAGATACAAAATTTAGTCTTTAGAAGTCATTAATAGGCATCCAAAAATTGAATTAAAACTGTATGTGCACTTGGGTGCATGATTTCATCACGTATTTGAGCCAGCTGAAAGCATGAACTTCCCATTTCTCTAAAATTTCAGCTTCTGGTTTTAACTGTCTTCAGCAGTTGCTTTTTACCATAATTTCTATTAAATGTAAAAATAAGCAGCAGAATGTGCCAGAAAAGAAATTTCACCAACATTACTCTCTTTGCATTTCCATGAGTCAAGTCTCATAAAGTGCCTTCCTGCCCTGCCCTTCATAATAGGAAAAAAATAAAAAGAAATAATCTAAATATGAATAGCCCTTATGAAAAATCCATTTCACTTTATGTTTACACTCTAGTTTAGACAAGAACAACTTGCCCAGGAAGACACGCCCTGACATGAAACTATTATGCAAGTGATGGACATTACCCAGAGCTACAGCCATCCACAAAGCTGAGATGGAAGCTCCACCTCCCTCCGGAGGGTACTTTACACCTGCAGCAGCAATACAATTTACACAAGAGATGCAGTAAGGTGCCTTCTGAAGCTCAAAGTTTCATTACTTATCCTGACAGTCCTGTAATTACAAATTGTAGCAACAGAATCTAGAAAACCACAGCTAAACTTGTACAGTATATTGAAACGATGGGGTTTTCCCTCCACATTTGCAGTACTCGGAGAAGCACTGTTTTTTCTCTCCAGATCTTCACAGCATCACTACCACTTAGCTCATGAGGCAATGAATTTCACAGGTTAACTACATATTAGAAAATACTTTTAAACAATGCAATTTTCCAAGGTCAATAGGAGCGAGACTTAGTTCCCACCCAAGCAGGTTTAACTGGAGCAGGTTTCACATTACTGGGCTGATCGCTTCTCATGTTATCATTCATAAGCAGACATTGAATATGGGTCAGAAAGAATAGTGCTCTACTCTCCTTTATCACAAACTTACTGCTACAGGTTTTGCATGTATGCAAGTGCTATTTTCTTCAAATAAAATCTATTTAAAAAGCAGAGGACACAGCAGTGCCCTTCAGAACAGAGGGCTTGAAAGAACAGGAAGCTTCTAAGGATCAAGGAACCATCAAGCCACGTCACCCTCCCAAGTGTCAAATTTTGACTGTAAATTGATTGGAAAGGGAAGAGTAGTACAAAATGAAAGGCTTTTACTCTTCACAAAGACAATGGAGATGTTGTACTGTAGCGTGGCTGCAGCAAGGGCCTCTACCGTGGCAAGGCAGCTGAGCCAGAAAATGCAGCCCCCTCCCCTCCCTACCTTCGAGCATTGACATCTTTGGTGTTAACAGCTCGGTTGCTGTGGAAACCAGACCGCTTTTGACAAAGCCACATTGACTAAAAGCAACATGTGGGAAAATGGAATAAGGCCCCAAGAGAAATTAATCCTTTACAAGAAAAATAAATAAATACATTTTTCGTTAAAAATGAAGCAAGTGAACAGTAGTATTTCTCACCATTAGAATTACAGGCAGGGAGAACACTGGCAACTACAGCAGTACCAAACGCCAGGCCTTGAGGCACTGCAAATGGAATTTTAAGGACTCATCATCCCTGAAATATATGGTAGATGTCGTGCTAAGGAATACACAGGAGATCCACACAGAACCCAGGTGCTCAAGGCAGCTGCTCCCTATCCAGTTTTCAACTGCTCTCCTTTGAAAACAAAAATAAAAACCAAATCCACTCCACAGTATAACAGAAACAAACTGCAGCTACAAATCACTACCCAAGTGCTTTCATAAGGCTTACAGCTGATTCACACCTAAGCAAACTACGCACCCCAGCCAAAATTTCACCACACAAGAAAGTTCAGTGGATGAAGAGCATGAGTCACTCCACACCCTGCCGTTTCCAAACAGTTTATATATTTCAGAAGTGCTGTCCAAAAAAACAAAAAAGTTTTTCTGAGCTCTCCCCTTACAATGGGCTTAATAAATCTGTCCTCAGCCCTAGCTGACTCAGACCCCAGGAGCTGCCTTAGGGCCTGTTACTTGGAATGCCAGCATACTTAAGAGAGTATTCAAGAAAAAAAAAAAAAAAAAAATCCTGGGAAAAAACCCATGGGAAGTGCCAGAGTTTCAACTGGCAAGACTTAAGATCTGTGAACAGTGCAACTTTAGTAAGACTGGCTCCTTAGCCATCTGAAATGGCTTGTAAAAATGGCACATTCAGGGTGGTTTATCTGGGTTTAAGTAAGTTCAGCAAACAAACTTTTCTGGACGAAAAACTAATTTTACATAAATTTAATATTTGCTTTTTCTCTTAAAACAGGCCATGAAAGCTTCAGTGCAAAATGTCATATATTACAAAGATTCAGGAACTAGGAGACCATGCGTGATTTACATGCTGAGCAAGAATTCTCTCCCCCTTCACTCTGATGTATTAAAATGCTGGAGCGTTATAGCTTAATCTCATTTACAGAGCTTTGAATCATCTTAAGTACTTAGGAAGTCTGTGTAAAATACCACAATCCACACAGTTTATACACTCTAATCCAGACAGACCACACTACCAGCTTTCACTGGTGCTGATAGAAAGAAGTTCTCACGGTTTTCCAATTAAGTATACAGGTCATCTACTCTCCACCTCCAGCACTGGCCCCATCTCTGCACTTTCCTTTTCATGAATGTTGCCATGTCTTCCTACAGTGTAAGAGCCACAACGCAAACAGTTCAGACAACTCCACTGTACCCAAAGAAATGAGGATAGCTATGCAGACAGCTATGCTGTTACTACTAGAATATTACACATGATCCTAAAGTCTGGCATTCTAAAGACACACTTAACATTAAAAAATTCCATAACCAGGAAACATACACACTTCACATGAGAAATGGGAACTTTTTCAGAGTCAAGCAAATAGTAACTGCAAAAACATTTAGGGATGCAAAATGTTGCATACAATTGTGTAAATAAATCAACAATTGTATCTTTTTTTTTTTAAATAATCACTGTATACAGTTAAGATTAACACAAAACAGTCTTTATATGGAAGAGATTAGTATATTAAGTTTCTCAAAATCACACTGGCTCTTGCTCCCAGCAATAGTGACATCTTCCTTCTCCATGCTTCCCACGAATTTATAACAACATGAAGATAATCTCTTTTTTCTGTTGAGACTTAACTGGCAGTAAGCTATCATGAGAAGTCATTTATTCGCAGACCAGGCTGCTATCACAGACAGAAAAAAATATACTAAGGAAAAAAAGATGCATGTGAGCTGGGACATTCAGGTGTGGCCCTGATCTTCCCAGATTAGATATTATCAGGTTTTTCCAGTCTGGGCATCTCTCTAGATTGTATTACCATAAGTAAATGAGGCTGAAGTACGCTTGACTTGTAAATGAACTTTAAAATTCTTGCTTACTGTTCCCTTGCACTAAAGCTGATTTGCAAAATCCAGTTATCTGTAATGAGACTCCCAGCTACCATGAATCAGCAGTTTTACTTTAGTTAAATGGAATAGGAAGTTTTAGACTCTAAAGGGAGGAGGGAGACAGAGAGATGGGTCTTCTAGTCCAAAGAGGATGTCAAGTAACCAGTTGTGTCTGACCAGTACACACATGTGCTCTCTCTTTAAGCACTTTCCTCGCAATTGAAATAGGACACATATCTATAATACTTCCTCAGATCTTTGAACCTGGGTGAAGGCAGGGGAACACACCTTGATCTCCCCAAGCTTTGCTGGTACCCAAGTCAGGGTATAACTTGTGCCAGCTTGCTAGCACACCGGAAAAGAACACAGAAAGTGCAAAGTATAGTTTTGGTTTTTTCAAGATGACCTAATTAATGGTTCATAGCATTTGCCTTTCTGTTTGCATTTTTTAGGCTTAATGAACTGCCATTGAACCTAGTAAGAATTTACTATACACGGTTTTATTATTTCAGACCAAGCCCTGCTTTTTTTTTTTTTTTAAAATTATTTGCTGTATTTAAAATAAGAACAAAACCAGTCAAGAATGTCAGATTTTAAGTAAATTGATAAAATCCACCTTTTTAAATTAACTACTCCAACTGACACTCTGGAAGGTGCCATTCTGGCCCAAATATGTACAAAGTGCTCAAAGACTCAGGTCTTGAATGACTCACTGGTTTAAAAACAATTCTTGTAGCAGTAGAAATGACCCACTTTTTAATCGACTGAATGTTATTTTAGGTATTTTATGCATATTTACGTAATACTTACCAAGATTGGCACTGAAGGATAAAATTCAAGGACCAGTCTCATGCTATCTGTATTTTAGGTACTCCTCCATACACTGGGGGCTGCCATTTAACTAGAACTTTTTTGAACTCACATTCATTCTACACTGTATCTGGCTTTGATCTACAACACATAGCTCCTGAAGTTTATTACTCATACTCAGCTGTGGTACTGATACTGAATTTCCTGTAGCATGAGAGAAACCAGTATAAATAGGCTGCAGGAAACATGGTAGGTAAGAGAGAACTACATAATAAAAGTGCCAGTTTCCTCAAGAAACATACAATTGCTCCAGTAAAGCAAGAGCTCCTTCATTCTGCACAAAACCTAACCAACACTTGGTTCCCGTGAATTCCCACCACAGTTCTATCTTAGTATAACATTATTTTTCCGTATTCTAAACACGTTGAAATGTTTAATTCCTAATCCAGGATAATTTTCTTCTCTTTTAAAAATGCAATGTAGAGCATGTAAGAAGATAGTTAACATTTCCTCTTCTACAATCAATCATCAGACTAAAATAACCTTCGCTTTCACTGTATGCATTGCCTTCCCCACTGCTACATTCTTTTCCTTGATCATCATCTTATTTCAGGCAATAAAGAGTATTTCACAAGTACCAGCTATTTAGATAACTTGCAAAACAAATACTTTGGACTCTACAGTCTCCTGTTTGTGAGCAATCATGACCCAACTTCAGGGTATCCTAACTGAAAACAGACCACCCAGCAATTAGCTTACGTGATGTAGTATTATTTAACATAATCAGAAACATTAAAATTGAATGAGAGACAGAAACATAGCTCAAGACTAAAGGAAATTAAGGTGTTGCAGAATGACTATCTTTCTCCACAGCGACTCCACTCAACATTCTTTATATAGTTTGTCCAATGCATGGTTTCCAAGATCCATTTTGGGAATGGCTTTTCCTCCCCCTCCCCCAAGATTTCTTTCTCCATTACCTGCTTTCCTTCCTTCTGAGCACAAAGTTATGCTAATGCTCTTCTGGATAACAGTAGCACCTCCTACTCTATGACTATCATTTATGTCATTCACCAAACATTCCTTAAATCTAAAAGGCAAGAAGCCTGTTAATTTTTGTGTTTGTTTTTTGCTCTATTTAACATTTGGGCTTCACTTATTTGTCTTCAAATCAGCAAGTTGCATACACTGTATATTTGGCTCTTAGTAGCAAAGGACATTTTCCATGAGCCAGGCCACGGCTTAACTCATTCTTTACTCCAGAGGACAAGATCTATATGTAGATGTGGCACTTAGAGACATGGTTTAGTGGTGGACTTGGCAGTACTACGTTAATGGTTGGACTTGATGATCTTAAGTCTTTTGCAACCTAAATTATTCTGTGAACTAGCAGGTCCATTCATATATACCCTGCCTTAACCTAGAGGTCTCAGATGACTGGAAGGCAGCTGCAGTATACGGCACACGCACAGCACTTCAAAGGAGAAGCACTTTACCAACTGCTATACTGTTTTTCAGGACAGCTTTCATACCAAAAGTACCAGTACACTCATAACCAATGTACTTTGTTTTCCTGAAGTTCCAAGGGTCTTTTTTTGCTGCTATGCCTGAATTGTCCTTCCTTTTCTTCTCTTGGAAAGAAGCAACATCTGTTTACTGAAAGTGAATAGTATGCCAATGACACGTAGCACTGTTTTTACAGCCTGAAACGTCCACCAAAATCCTGAAGCTGCAGATGCAGAGAAGTCCCGATACCCCAGCAGAACACTCTCAAGCTCTCTTTTCTTGATCCCAACTCTGTCTGAGCCCTTTCTACCACCTTTCACAAAAATGAAGTAGGTCATCAAATGCATTGAAATATTATTTTGACACTGTTTAGCAGGAATTTGTGCCCCCCCAAAAAAGAAAAAGAAGTGAGCGAAAAAGAAAGAACAATGTAGGTTGGGGATTTTTTTAATGGAAGGCAAGTCTCAAGAGTTCACATTTATCCTCACAGGTAGTCAGCTATATTGGTCTCCTCCTCTCCCTAAAAACAGGGAGGAGTGTGAAAAACAGCAGAGAACACTCAGGCCGATGACAGTGTTAAAGGAGAGGAGGTTAAGTTTTAGCCCCAAAAGGTAAAGTGAACAGAAGGGGGCAGGCTGGCAAAGAAGACATAAAAATAGAAGAGTGACTAGACTTCACTTGACTGCTATTTCTGGACCAACTACAGAAAGAGATCTGAGAAGGTTTTCCATTTGTAAGGGAGAGAGAGACTAAAACATAGTTGCCATCTAGAAGGCCACAGTCCTGCACAGCACTTTTGTTTATGCTTCTACTTTTCTAAATCCCTGCATTCTCACTATTTGGAAACAGTGCTGTTCAGCCAAAATGTCATTATGTGTCTAAGTGAGTAACCAGATGAGATTTTCTGGAGCAGGACAGCAATGTGTGTGGCATTTCAATCTAACAGAAACAAAGCTGACAGCACATTGTAAAAGCGTATAGCAAATCACAATGCCAAACAGAGTAAACTAAGCCACATAATACTTTACGAAAATAACCAAAGCCCTGCAGCATCTCTGAGAGGATGTCTGGTGTTTTCCCACTCCAAAATGATGAGTGAAATCCTAACTAGTTCCCATTATGGACGCAGACTGAAGACAACAGGGACCTCCCAAATACAGTATGTAGTGCTTGACTGACACATGGCTCTGGGGATGAATGTTTCTGCCTGTTGGATCCCTTTCCTCTTGAGTACCTCAGTTAAAATTCCTTCAGTTGAGTAATTTCTATCCAGATCCTGGCTGTGCTGGCTTTGTTCCCATATAAAAGAAAACCTGCAGGCTGAAAGCAGTGCCATCTGCCAAGTCAGAAGCTGCTTTAATGGGCAAGTTTGGTGCGAAGGGGAACAGACTATCATGCTTTATCTTCAGCAGCACGAGTGATGTTTTTCCTTTGCCAGGAGCAAGTTACAGTGAGCACACTCACACCTGAAGTATTTGTCCACAAATATACATAGATCTCAGTGGATACTGCACAAGTAACCTCCAGAAAAAAAAGAAAAAAAATATCCATCCAGCATACCTCTTTTCCTCTTCAACTTGCAATTCAATCTTTACATTTCTCTCTACCTGTCAGACCAGTAGGGTGTTTTTTTCTGTGACAGCTTCATCAGCCTCCACTTTCTATTCCTGTAAGTGAATGATAACCTTGCCATCACACCTAGGAAGCATGAGCAGTGAGTGGCAAGGCTGAAAAGTCAAGGCCCTATCGTCCCTACGCAGAGAATTATGCACTGAAGCTGTTTCTGAACATTTTTTTCCTCAAGTTTCTTGTCCCTTTTCCATAACTGTTTTGACTGGATGGTTTGCTCTGAAGTCTCATCTGGAACAGGACTGGAGACTTGTGTGGCCCAGTTCGGGTTTCATAAGAAACAACGGAAAAGCTTCCTCTGAATATTTTCATCCTTGCAAATATCTTCAGGGCTCAGAAAAAAAATCTTTCCATTCTTGCCAATTAACCAAGCACAGCTTTTATCCCTCCTTGTTGGGTTATCTTCTCATTAGACCATCTTTGGAGAGAACAGCGGATTCTCTCTGGGCTGCTGGCAGTTTTACTTAATTGCATATTTAACTTTTTATTCAGCACTTAAACTCATAACGATGAGAAATACATACATGCAAGCAGCAAACTATTATCTGCTATTTAAACTCCCTAAAGAACTCAAACATCTTAATATATCTGTCCCTTTCAGAAGAAAAGTGCACCCATTCCACAGCTGGCGGGGTGGGGGCTGGGGAGGATAACAAACACATATATAACAATTTCAGTGGTATATTAGTCATAACTGACAAACCTCCATTTTGGGAAGGGGGGGTGGGGCGGTACTTTTGTCCTTAATGTATTTTAAAAGTTCTGAAAAAATCAGCCAATTCAATGACTGCTGAACAGACACTGGTATTACAAGGATCTACTATAGATTCATCCTCCCCATCGAGCAGAGGATATTCTGTCAGGGCACAGCAACTTTACTTCTCTTTTCCCCCCTCCCCAACTCTGAGCACTGAATTTTAAAAAAATGGTTTACAGATGCTAATATCCATAGGAATGTTCGTCCTATTTGACTCCAAAGCTACAGAATTTTCTGTGGAACACACTTGTTGCCACTGGGCTGTGCCCTGGAATGGCAACTTTATTTTAAAATGCTTCCAGCCCTTATGACTGCAAAACCTTTGAAGTATGAATGGTCTATAATCAGGAACAAAGCCGCTGAACTCTTCAGAAACAGCAGAACAGCTTCAGTATTAACTATTATCCTTCATTTCAGTATGCTAACTATAGACATTAATGTTGATAGCCTTCAGAAGGTTCTGATTAATGGATCACCTCAGAGCTGTAAAAACCTCACACTCCCCTATGCAGGCGCAAAACCCCAGTACTTCCAGTCTGTTTGCCAAAACCTCCACTTTCCCCATGATACCACTTCTGTGAGTCAGCTACGTGAAGCTAATACAAAAAACCAGTGTGATAATGAAAATGAGTGTGTTGGAAACATGTGAATTAATCAGCATGTTATTGTATTATAAGCTTTTCTAGTTCCTCTATTAAAAATCTTTTCAATACACAAAGCTACCAGATGTTTCCAGCCTGCTCTGTCAAAGTGCAAAGGCTTTGCTGGGGACAGCAGTTCCAGCTCGGTGAAGGTAACACCATATCCAGACCCTGGCAGGCCCTCCATCTGACCACTAGCAGATCTGTCCTGCCGTTAGCAAACATGGAGTGTGAGGTTTAAGAAAAGGAAGGGTACCTGCAAGCCTTCTAGACATCCCAGCTAGTCAGATTAACACCAGCAAGGACTCAATAACACTCTTCAAGTAATTCTCATGCCAATTACTTCAGCTGGTTTTCCATCTTGCTATACAGAACCATCCTTGTTCTCATTTGAGCTGCTTTTTTCTAACAGTGTGGTTTAAAAGCATCAGGGAAATCTTCAAGTTTAAAAGCTGCAGAGCAAAAGGCAGGTAAGCTTTATGTTCTCTTAATGAATGGTTATTGCTCCGTTTATTTAAGTGGTACTTATCACCATAAATATCTACTAAACCTACTTGCTATACTGGTGCAATCAGTGCTTTCCCAGGTAATACCCTTCTTTAAACGGATTGCAAGAATAAAGAGGAGAATAAGTGAGTAAACAACTAGAAATGCCCCTTAAGAAAAGTCTGCAAAGGGAAGAAAGCCTGAAGACCAACGAACATTCAAAAACTTCCCAGTTTAGGCCTATATAATTGCACAAGATCCAAAATAGTTTTCTTCCCAAGTACTGCATAATATGTTCATTCAAAATCTAGCAAGTTTTCTCACAGAACACACCAAGACACTGTGCTCTCCCCTGCTTTTTTGTCTTTTAAATATGAATATGTGAATTTCACAGCTGATAACATTCTTCTGCAAACTCACACAGAATATTCTGGAAAAGACTCAAGTTTGAACTACAGTGTTGTAACAGCAAACATCTCCACATATTCAAATTCTTTAAGCGGCACCCTTTGTGAAATGTAAGCAACAGAACAAGTAGCTTTTATAGGGCTTTTGAAGTGAACTCTGGCCTCCAAACCATAAATAAGGAAAAAAAGAAAAAGCCTACATACCTTCAAAGCACATTTCTGGCCCGTCTCCTTGTTGAAACACTCCAGTACTTTGCCATTGACTCCTAACCCTAGCACCCGTTTGGAGAGTTTGTAGTCATCCGTAACTGCATGTTTTTTTATCTCTAGTTTGACATGGGCCGGTCCCCCAGGCAAGGATTTCACGCTGCTCTTGTTATCCACGTGACTCTCTGGCTGGGATTCCTGTTCACCTTCACTTTGTTCCATATCAAGGAAGAATGTGAGATGACAGAGATACCCAACAGATTCCCTGTGGGGTACGCTCAGCAGAGTCCCTCCTCTTAGGCAATCAAACCCCGTGCATCAAACAGTCCATTTGCTTGCCATTTAGTCCTGAGTAAAAATGTAAATGAGTATTAATAATTAACATCAGCTAACTGTTCTCTCACCTGGCCACTTTTCTCTCTTCATTTCTTAACAAAATGATCAGGCACTAGAGAGACCAGAGGTGGAGGTTCAGCGCAAGAAAATACACTTCATTTAGCTTTACAGACCCGTCGCCCCAGTTCCAATATATACTATCTATCAGTCCACAGTTATAAATTACTGCTTTTACTGCAACAAGTGCTTGTGCTGAGTCTTGGACTGAAGTCTTACGCAGCTAAGCTCTGTACAACAGAACAGAGGTAGCCTCTGCTTCAGGGAGCTTATAAACCTGCATCAACAACTTGTTGCCTCAACGTTTTACGTAGAAATCTCCACAATGGTCCCCCGCCTCATCATCCCAACACTCCAAGTGATGCAAGTGAACCACAAATACCTGGATTAAACCCCTGGGTAGGCATCAAACCTGATGCTGGCCAGTGTTTACTGAATTGTCTCGGTCCACAGAGCGAGGGGCAGGTCTGGCCAGGTTTGGTTACTTAGGGGACCATCAAACCACTCAAAAACATGGGTACGTGGAGATGCAACAGCGTGGCTCCCAAAGCTGAGGGGCTGCCTGACCCCGCCGGGCACCAGAGAGCCTCCAGCCTTTCAGGAGCGCAGCCCCGGGGCAGGCCCCGGTGCCAGGGCCTCCGAGCCCCGTTAACACGGCTGAGCCACGAGCAGGCGAAGCCCCCCGGGGAGGCTGCGGGCCGTTCCTCACGCAGGGGGGCTGCCGGGCCCGAGGCCTGGCCCTCACACAGCCGCCCCGG